>CM053811.1:47738999-48338999 GCA_028671895.1 Oenanthe sinensis | reverse complement strand
TTTTTCAACAAGATGCACATAGAATCAATTGTATCCACTTTTAATCTTTTGATTAAGATGAACGGTTGAAGATCTTAATATGTTTATTAACAGCTAACTTTAGGAATTATCTAGTTTGATATAAACCATAAAGAGTGGCATATATGATTAACTGATTATTCTTCTATGCAATTGCTTTATATGGTATTATTATGTAGTAACGCTCTTCTAATTTCTGTGCACAGGTCTGGGCTGTTCTCAAACCTGGATTTCTGGCTTTGCTAAAAGATCCTTTTGACCCCAAGCCGTTGGATATAATTATATTTGATGTGCTGCCAGCTTCAGATGGGATTGGAGGCAGGGTTCCTTTAGCAGTAGACACTAAGGAACGGAATCCTCTACGTCATTCTTTTGAAGTAATACTTATATGGATCTATTACTTTCTGAAAATTTTAGTAGTTATGATCTCATTGCCCTATCCAATGTTTTGTCTTCTACTTGAGGATTTAATTTTTGTATTTTCAGTCAAAGAAAACTAGGTGGCTCAAGTTAATCTGTCTTTTAAATATTTTCTTTCAAAAGTAAAATTTATTAACCCTTTAAAATGGATACATACTTTCTTTACCATATCTGGGTGTAAAATGTCTTTACCATCATACAAATGGCTAAGCATACACCTCTTATGTTTTGGGTTATGTATATGATCAGTGGCGGATTTAGGGGGAGTCCAGAGGATCCCTGGTCCCCCTTCCGGCGGGGAAGAAATTCTGACTAATAGTGTTCATGATAGATTATATATAGAATTATTTCTCCATTCTGGGTGCAGGTAGGTTATGTGTAAACTGAAAATTTTATAAATAATATATAGAGATATATATAAATTATACAAGAAGGTAAAATTTACCCCAGATATATAATTCTCCTAGTAATATAGTCAGGCAACTATAATATTAATCTTACTGAAACTCTCAAATAAACGTAGTAATAAGTTTTTATGCATTAATATTATTTAAATTAATAGTGGCTCATATTACTTTGATCAACTGAAAGGCCACATGAGATGAACTTGGGATACAAAAGAAAGAGGAGGAGAAAAGAAGAGGCGGGATGGGGGGGGGGGGATGAGATGATGTAAAGATGTTCATTGATAACTGAAATCACAAATTCAAGTTTAGTTTGTGCTGCGATGTCTTATCTAATATACTCGTATTTGTGTTATGTTCAACACTCAGTACCTCCGAATTTGGGAAACATAGATTATACTCGTGGAAGTTATTTTACGATTCCATGATTTTGTTGGAAAGCTATTCTACCATTTAAGTGTACTACAACTTATAGAACATAAATTATTACAGGTGTTTTGTGGAAACAGGAGCATAAGATTAAGATGTAAGAATAGTGCTAAAGTTAAAGACTGGATTGCTGCAATTAATGATGCTGTCCTCCGGCTTCCAGAAGGATGGTGTCATCCTCATCGTTTTGGCTCCTATGCTCCTCCACGGGGTTTAACTGAAGATGGTAGTGAGGTTCAGTGGTTTGTTGATGGTCGAACAGCATTTGAATCTATTGCTTTAGCAATTGATGGAGCAAAATCAGAGGTGCAGCTTTAACTATTGTCAGTGTCCAGCATACATTGACTTATTACTATTTGGCTTAGTTCTATGTATTGATGATTGAGAGTTTCATGCAGATATTCATTTGCGGCTGGTGGGTTTGCCCTGAACTGTATCTAAGACGCCCATTTCAGGCTCATGCTTCCTCCAAGCTTGATGCTTTGCTGGAAGCAAAAGCCAAGAAAGGTGTCCAGGTATTCTGACTCTTGTAAACACATTATTTTTTAATATTTTTAGATAAATATTGTTGCTTTTTCATAATTTTTATGGGTGATCAAGTAATCAGCTACTATTGTGATAGCAGATAGCAAGTTCCGCCTTTTTTAATTATAACAGAACTTATTATTTTTGTTAGTATGGCTACTTGTTATAGTGAACAAGTTTCAACATTCTTGTATATGGGACCACCATTCCTTTTGTTAGTATGCTACCTGGAAAATTTATACTGACAAGCCTTATATACATAGGATTCCAACATTCTTTTTGTAGTTTCTCTTGGAAAGATTTGTCAGCACCTTACCAAATGATTCTCCTGTTGTCACATAAAATTTATGGTTTGGACGCCTAGAATTATTAGTTTTCTGTTATTCATCTTGTACTGCAGATATACATTCTTTTGTACAAAGAAGTTGCTCTTGCCCTCAAAATTAATAGTATGTACAGTAAAAGAAAGCTTCTTGGCATTCATGAGAATATCAAAGTACTGCGTTATCCTGATCATTTCTCCAGTGGTGTCTACCTATGGTATGTGGTTTAGGTAA
Organism: Oenanthe sinensis; assembly: GCA_028671895.1. Taxonomy (NCBI): domain Eukaryota; kingdom Viridiplantae; phylum Streptophyta; class Magnoliopsida; order Apiales; family Apiaceae; genus Oenanthe; species Oenanthe sinensis. The sequence continues at coordinate 48,336,646 of CM053811.1, read as the reverse complement.
ATTGTATATTCTGTTTCAACTTGAATCATAATAATTCTGTCAACTGAAACAGAATTCAATTTACATGTAGGTCGCATCATGAAAAGCTTGTCATTATTGATAACCATATTTGTTTTATTGGAGGACTGGATCTATGTTTTGGCCGTTATGATTCATCTGACCATAAAGTGGGTGATTTTGCTCCCAACATTTGGCCAGGAAAGGATTATTATAACCCGAGGTACATGCCTTCTGGATCCTAGTCTATATACTTTATTCAAACAGACGGATTAGCAACAACAAATTTTGAGCGATGCATAGATTTAGGTTTGCTTGTCACTTCTCGAAGTTCATTCTATGTCTCTTGTGGCCATCCCTTTTTTCATTTCCTTGCTATATTTCAGCTTTATATTCTTGAAGTTACACTACTACAGACCAAAACAATTAAGGAAAATATCTTGAACACTTTCAACATTTTTTGAGTATTCAGAACTAAATGTAGTATGGCTATTTAACAAAAAAAAAGTAGTATGGTCATTTTTCCAATGCATCTGAGTTGTTAGCTTGACATGGCTCAGCCAGGTTGTTCGTCTGGCTGCTTTAATCATTTCATAAACTATGCAAACCTTGGCTTTTAAAACAAGAGTTGGTTTAAATTGTTTGCCTTTGTTTCTGATAGTGACCTTTATTTTTTGAGCTTAGCTAAAATAAGTTTATTTTCCTCTATTTAAGGGAATCAGAACCAAATACTTGGGAAGATACTATGACAGATGAAATAGATCGTGAAAAATATCCACGTATGCCGTGGCATGATGTTCATTGTGCCCTTTGGGGTCCACCCTGTCGTGATGTTGCCCGGCACTTTGTTCAGCGCTGGAATTATGCCAAGGTATCTCGTTTTAGTACAATTCATTTGTTCTTTTACAAGGTGCCTGGTATATGTGGTTATTTTAAAAGTTTCTTTTGTTTCAGAGAAGTAAAGCTCCAAACGAGCAAACAATACCTCTTCTTATGCCTCAGCAGCATATGGTTATTCCTCATTATATGGGAAATAGCAAAGGAATGGTGGTAGAAAGGAGGATTGCAGAAGACATCTATAAAGATATTAAAAGACAGGATTCTGATTCCTCGCTATCATCTTTCCAAGATATCCCTTTGCTTATACCTCAAGAAGCTGATGGGCCGAGTGCTTCTAATGAAGACTCAAAATCAAAAGAATCGGTAATAAATCATGATTTTGATGATCAACCAAGCAGGGACAGCAAGGTTCCTTTCTCTCTTAGCAAGTTAAAAAATGAACCACCAGTTGCAGCTATGCCAATGAAAGGATGTGTAGATGACCTTGATTTTTTAGCTCTTAAGCAGGATTTATTTTTAGATGTTCTGCACCCCAGCAACGGAACACCAGAAAAAGAATGGTGGGAAACACGGGAACAAGGTGATCAAGTTGTTTCTGCAGATGAAACTGAACAAATTGGTCCTCGTGTTTCATGTCGCTGTCAGGTGACTCACAGTTGGAATTCCCTATTCCACTTTGCTATTATCTTAGTATATCTGGTGTTTTCTCTTCATCCTATCAATTTTTTTTGTTCAGCTATATATAATTTGGGAATATCCTTTACCCACCATTTGTATGTCTATAACACTGGAAGATAATATGCTTTGTTATCTATGTACTATGAGTCTATGATAGTTACGTGGACTGCAGCATTATTTCACAGGCATAATACTTCTATAGGTTTGAACTGCATGGTCCGGTAGGAATAGTTATTAGATTGAAAACTAAAAGTGGTTTGTTAATCTTGAGTTCATTGTGGATTTTGGAGTTCTTCTGCCAAAAAAATGTTTTTACAGCACTCCAAAGATGTGCTAAGATTTCTTCTTCATTTTCTAATATCAAGTTGTGTGTGATTGCTCAAACCCATTCACTGCTTCTTCTGAAGCTATTATTTTTATTTTTATTTTTTTACGAGAAACTACCCCACATTAATGCGGGATTTCAATCCTCGGGTTATGGACTTCCCCCACTCATAACCGGGTAAATCCGGAATCAACTACTAAGGGCAAGCGTGCCAAGCGTCTCCCGAGAGAGTCGAACCTTGGTCTGCAGAATAGCTTCCACTTGCTCTTACCAACTGAGCTAACCCGTGGAGCTTTCTCAAGCTATTATCCGTGTAGAGGTGGTGAACTAAATAATGTCACTATAAGATAGGTGTGAAATATATTGTGGATATGACCTTTTAGAGTTTGGAACTCTTAATGCTTATTCTCTGACTTTAATTTTTTTAGTGCTCTATGTTGTTTGCTTTAGTTGAATAATTTCTATTATTATATGACGGGACCTCCTCCCATTTCCAGGTTATACGGAGTATCAGTCAGTGGTCTGCTGGGACAAGCCAAGTTGAAGAAAGCATCCACAGAACATATTGCTCTCTTATCGAAAAGGCTGAACACTTTGTCTATATTGAGGTAATTATAAAAGTAATCAGTAAAGATGTGTATTTATATAGAGGGGAGTAAAGGAATATCGTATTAGGAAGAAGTCCATCGAAAGTGAGATTTGGAATTACTTACGAAAAATTTTATACCCAGGAAAGTGAATGAAAAAGTGATTTAAATATAGTTCACGTGATAATTTTGTTGTATGAAGTTTAAGCAATTAGGCCAATACTCTGGTGATTATTAATCCCACGAAACAAGCATAGCCTAAAGGTATATCTCTCACAGTAAACACATTTTAGAAAGTAGGCAACTTATTTACAGATTTATCATACACTGGCATATGTTATCTGGTCTATGAATATGTTGAAAAACTTTGTAGGAATATGTTTGATAATTATTTCCGTTGTTCTCATCTGAATAATGGTATATCAAAAAAAAAATTACTTGGTTGGTAACTTTTCTTATATTACAAATCAAAAGGAAATAGTTCAATATCAGCAAGTTAATGGCATGAGACAGATGATGTCACTACAATGACATCATAACTACTGTAGCAAGAGTAGCCACCAATTAACTATTGTAGCAAGCTTTGGGAGGAAAGTAGGTTTATCTGTATAAAGAGACTTAATCTTACGTCTTGTAATAACACAGGAAATATAAAAAATGCAGCAGAAAGTAGTAGTAGTATAAAAAATACACACAGTTCACTGCACCACTTGTGTTTCATATCTCTCTATATTCTGCACTATATACATATGAATCGTAACAGAAATTTCTCTTGTTTGACAAAAGCTTTGAGTTATAAAGCACAATCTTGAAATGCCAAAGTGAGAGAAATTTTAAAGGATATATCCATGTCTGGTACCTAATTTTTCCTGATTAGTTTGGTAGAAAAATGATAGTAATGACTAATGCAGTCACATAGTTGCATTCGTGCATATATTTTCTGTAATATATGGTTTGCTGTATATGTGGATGTTTTCATAAGCATGCCTGATATTGGCATTAGGTGTGACGTGATGTCTTCCCTCCATTTCCAATATCAAAATTTCAGTAGTTCTACTTTAATATTTCTGCCCTGTTCTTTTAATGTATTGGTATATTGTTGCAGAACCAGTTCTTCATCTCAGGTCTTAAGGGTGATGAAACTATACAGAACCGTGTGTTAGAATCAATGTATAGACGTATTATTCGGGCACATCATGAAAAGAAGTCCTTTAGAGTCATAATTGTCATACCACTTCTCCCTGGTTTTCAGGTTAGGAAAAAATAATTTTTCTCCTTAAATCTCAGATCATGGAAAAATGCTAACAAGTGACGTTTGACAGGGCGGTATCGATGATGCTGGTGCTGCATCTGTGCGAGCAATCATGCATTGGCAGTATCGAACGATATGTAGAGGACAAAATTCTATATTGCATAATCTCTATGATATTCTTGGTGCTAGAATGCATGATTACATATCCTTTTATGGTCTGAGATCTTATGGTAGACTCTTTGACAGTGGTCCAGTGGCTTCTAGCCAGGTATTATCTAATTTTATGTGCTTATATTTGTTTCTTTTTCCTACTCCTCAATGCAAAAGATATTTTACAAGCATCTCATTGTTGCTGTTCAGGCCAGTTAGAGATGCCGTGATTGTGAGTGTTTTCTATCCCCAACAAGCAAAGATATCTAGAGTAGCCTGTCCTTTACATGGCACTAATTTCACCAAGTAGCTATTGATGTATATCATTGTCTGAATGTCCGGCTTTGAGTCTGTGTTCACATGAAACATGACCATTTTAGGAAATGGAGCTTACTAATCGGACACATGGATGCAATAACAAAATATAAAATATTAAGTAGTTATGATGTAAAACTGAAAAGATACAAGGTGCATTATCACGTCTTAAGAAACTAAGAAAAAATAACCTAGAAAAATATATAAGCTGTTAATCATACAGGATGTGTCGTGAGATTTCCTTTCTTGAGTGAGCCAGTTATGCACATATCAGGAATTGTGGGAACTCGAAAGTTGCTATTAAGCCGTTAAAGTACATATATGTAACATACACTATTAGACTCGCACATAATATATTTTCCTGTAAATATTTGGTAAATGTTACATTCAGTGATAATTTATTTGTTTTGCAGGTCTATGTCCACAGCAAAGTCATGATAGTTGATGACTGTACTGTTTTAATTGGATCAGCTAACATCAATGATAGAAGTTTGCTTGGATCGAGAGACTCTGAGGTGCTACTTCTAATTTATTGTTCCTTCTGCACTAATATTATTCAGTTTTTTGGAATATATGACATTTACTGTAAAAAGCAATGTGTTTTGTGTAATAGGAACCAACAAATGCATTAGATAGAAATTCTACTGCTCATGTACAAAGTAAGTTTGAAGTCTTTGGAATGTTTGTCCCTACCCTTTTTGATTAAATTGACTAAATGGTTCAATTTTTTAACCAAGGATTTTCATCTGTCAATTTCAAAGACCACTTAACTCTCTTTTTCTCACACAGAGGTTGTAATATTATGTTGCTTGGTAGTAAATGGGCAATATGGGTTTCCAACTTATAGTGGAAGTTGTAATATGGGCAATTGACAAGGTAGTAGGTAAAGCTGTAACATGTGTGTAACTGTAAAGTGATTTGAGATGTAAATCCTTATCAAAAAGTGATTTTTACATACTATATCTGTAAGGACTGACTTATGATTGGAGAACATGTTTGTGGCAGCATCAAGCAACTCCTTCATGGCAGTTTGTCATTCCATGATATCATTGATTAAGAATTAAGATTTAGTAGCTTTTGACAGTAACCCCCCCCCCCCCCCCCAAAATATTGGCTGTAGGCCTGTAGATGAAAACTTTTTGATATTGTAAACAGTATCTTAATTTCTTAATTGTATCCATGTGGCTCAAAAGCTGGAAATTTGGATTTCATGAATTTACCTCCAAATTTCGAAAACTAACCTCATTTTGTGCATTTTCACATCTACATAACTGTTACACTAGATTGGTGTGCTTATTGAAGATAAAGAACTATATGATTCATACATGGGAGGGAAGCCGTGGAAGGCTGGAAAATTTGCTTCTAGTCTTCGTCATTCACTTTGGTCTGAGCACCTCGGTCTTCATGTGGGAGAGGTTAACATCATTTTCAATATTGTAGTTTTTGCACACTCAAGGTACCACAATTGAACATTCAACTGAATACGTGATTTTTATTGGTTTTACTCTTTTTTCCAGTTGGACCAAATCATCGACCCAGTGATTGATTCAACATACAAGGATATATGGATGGCAACTGCAAAGGTACAAAGACATTTTAATCTCAAGTTTTAGAAAATAGGGTTCTTATATTAATTTTTTTCACTAAATGAAATTTTTGATATAGCTTTTGCTCTGAGTTCTCCTTTTGTAAATATGTAAAGTTCTCATTTGACAGACAAATACAATGATATATCAAGATGTAATTTCATGCATCCCTAATGATCTCATACAATCCAGGTATGATTCATAACTTACATCTTTTGCCAACCTCCTTTCTTTTTCTGCCTTCCTAAGCTGCAACAATTTGATGCAGAGCTGCACTTAGAGCTAGCATGACCTACTGGAAAGAGAAACTTGGACACACAACAATTGATCTAGGAATAGCTCCCACAAGCCTGGAATCCTATCAGGATGGAAATCTAACAGAAACTGATCCCATGGAAAGACTGAAGTTCGTGAAGGGGCATCTGGTTTCCTTCCCTTTGAAATTTATGTGCGAAGAAGATCTAAGACCTGGATACAACGAGAGTGAATATTATGCATCACCCCAAGTTTTTCATTGAGTGTGATTTATACAAATAAAGACCTCTAAATTTATAGAGGAGAGCTGCAAAGTTTGTAACTTATGTGGCACGCCTGAAAGGGGATAACACAATTACACAAACACACCTGAAAAATAAATACACAGAGAGAAAGGAGCAGTGTAGGCAATTCTTTTTATGTATAGAGAAGTGCAGTTAAGCTGTATATAATGCACATGCAGCGATGAACCTCATCTGGTTGTAGAAGCTGTTGCAGTTCTTTTTATGCTGCTTATTCCTGGAGACTGGAGATATTCACTCCATAGATTGGTAGCCTGGTAGGTAGTTTGATGTAACTATAATTATTTATTGATTGTTCGATGTATAGTTTCAACTTTTTATACCTCTGCACTTTGTTGTTGTCTCCCATGTAATTCTGTTTACAAAAATTAGCGAATAACTTGAGCTCTTAACTTTATGTGACTAATTGTCACTCACCGCTTTAGTATCCCATTTACGCATAAATAGTAAGGCCTGTTGAGTATTGCTGTCTGCGGCCCGTTTGGCATTGATGTTACATTACAGCCAGTTTTTTGACGAAAAATTGTTAGGAATGTGTTTGGTAAAATTCAAAAACTGATTTCACCAAAAAGTTACTGTTAGAGAAAGTATGTCTCCCATGTTTTTGAAAAAAAACTGTTTTTCAGCTTTTGCAGGAAGTAATTATAAGTTTCATTATCAAACCTCCCCGAAAATATTATTTTTATATATTATATCTCAAAATATATGTAAAACGAAAAAAATTATCAAACAGTTATCTGATTTTCTTAATAACACTTTTTCCACCGGCACTTTTTCTCACAGCACAGTAGTTTTTAACAGCAATTTCAAACAAACATGTCAAAAAAATGTCTAAACAAAATAATGTAGATGAATATATAATAACATAAATAAATAAATTTTAAACTTACTTGACAAAAATCAAATACTACTATTTATCATTATGTATAATTTCAAGTATATGTTGCTACTATTATTTTCCAATAATTTATTAACTATTTATTATGAATCATTGGTGATTACCAATTCAGAAGCGTTTGAATTGTGATTAATGAGCCTGGTTAAATATAATCTAAATTTCATTCGCATATATTAATATTTAAATTAGTAATATAATGATATAGAATGCTTCTTCATTCACATATATTAATATTTAAATTAATAATATAATGATATAGAATGCTTCATTCTTTACACGTGAATAAATCCTCTCATCACTTCAAATTTCATATCATTCTCAATTTTATTAGCCCTCATTCTCATGCCCACCATTATCTTTCTCGATTCTCATTCCCAACCACCATTCAAAACCCATGAAAGCGCTCTGATTAAATATTTAAAATTTATTTTATTTTATTTTTGAATAAAAATATTAAATTATTTTTAAAAAAAATTATATTAATGTTGATCACAAAAAAAAAAAAAATTTATTTAACTTTTGAAGCTAAGCAAGGTAAGTCATAAAGGGCAGGCACTGGGGGACGAGAGTGGAGAGTAAAGTAACGTTTTGGCGCCACCAAACAACACACACTCACTCACTCTTCTTGACAGTGATCTGCAATCGTGAGAAAACTTGTAAGCGCCACTTTATTCTTCTTATAAAATTTTTTTATTCGACTTGCGCTTCGATTATATATATCTGTTAATTTTCAAATGATTATTTCCCAAATACTTAAATGAGTGCAAGGTCTTATGTATTTCTTGTTTCTTTAAGAGTTAGTTTAGTTATGCAACTCCAATTCTGATAAAAGGGGTTGCAATTTTGGATTATCAATCATGTTTCGTGTTCGTATTTGGGTCAATTTCGTATTGTTCGAAAACCTGTTGAAATTGATGAGATAAAAATATAAGCTTTTTAATAAATTTGGGTTAACCTAATTGTGTGGTTTTGTTTCGGATTTTGTCATTTTAAAATCGAATCGAGTTCATGTTGGACAATGTGATATCGTTGATTACCTTGAGCATTTGGTTAAAATATTATGCAATTCATACTCATTTAGTTTTCTTACAACTAATTTGATGTTTTTAAAACTAATAGCATTTCTATTTGGTCTCTGTTTCAGACAAGTGTGAGTTGCAAGTGTTCGATGGCATCCCCTGCAATAAGCTTTGGTGCATTGGTTACTTTGAAAGAACTCATGTCCACAAGTCCACATTTTAAGGAAGGGGCTTCGCTTCGAGTTACTGGCAAGTGGGTGCTTTTCTTTGCTCTTTAGATTTTCTTTGTTGTGACTTGCGCTTCTTTGTTTTTCAGAAGAATGTCAGGTTACTATTGATAAGTACAGTTGAAAGGCAGTAAAGAAAGCTTACTACTACTTTCTTAATTAGAGTTTTAAAGTAGCCTCACAATTAGAGTTTATAAGATTTCAGTTATTTAATGGCAAATACTAGATTTTATATGAATGACGTGTTTTACTCAATTTCCGTGTCCTTGAAGTACTTTTCTATTGCTACTATGGTAGGATAGAATTCTTTAACCAACTTTGATTGTGCACATGTGTAGAAATATAACTTACATTTGGCATTTAAGATTCTTTTTCGAATTAAACTTTTCCTTGACCGCCAAACTAAAACAAAATAAATACACGTATATGTATTCTGAAGGTTCTGAGAGATGAACTGTGAATTATTAGTTCTAACCTATCAAAATAAGTTTATAAGAGAATGTATAAATATCTGACCATATTCCCTTTTTCTTTAAGATTTTGTTATTGGAACACTGAAATTAGGTTAAAAGCATATTATTATTGTGTCTCATTCACCAATTAAACAACTGAACAACAGAAATGAACCAAGTTGGAATGTGTTGAGAATTGCACAATGTGTTGGAACTAAGCTTATTTTAAAATACATTAAATATTTTGAGCAGTTTGAAATTTGAATTGCTTTTGCAATATTTTTAGGCTACAAGACTACAATGTGGAGACCGCAATTGCTATAATTAATGATGGAGGTGCCACTCTAAAAGTTGATACTCAGCACCTAAAGATCAACTTCCGAATTAGTTCCATCTATCAATTTATTGGGGAACTCCATATTGATTCCCCAAATGAGGTATGATATTTATCCTAAAATTCAGTTTTAAAATTTATGTACACACGAACTTGCAGAACAGAAATGAGCAGGAGGCTCTTACTACTTTGGCATCATACCATCACTTAAGACCCTCCTACATTGAACATGATCCTCTGGCAAATCAAGCCTGGTCAAAAATTAAAACATAGGAGATAATAGATATTGTAGTTTTAAATCAATGTTGCTGTGTCCAGATGACTGAATTATTGAATCCAACCGCTACTACTGTGCTACTCGTGTCAGTTCAGCCTTCCAAGAATTATACAGAGGAAACTTATTTACATCTTAGTTTTGTATTTGTGCGATTCATTTTGGCATGGCTTTTATTAATTGTGTATTCTCTCATTCCAGGCAGTACTAAAGGCAAGAGTGGGTAGAAACGTAGATGGCATTGATCTTAATCTCTATTACCAGGCTCTGAAGCTTTTACAGGAATTCCAATCTGATCAAATCTGTAAGCAAGCACCATAAAGCAGCATCAATGTGAAAGATGTTCAAAATGGAAATTGGTAACTGATCATGAGACAAAGATCAAAACTTTAAGGTTGATTTTGGATGTAATTCTACTGTACTGACTCTGCATATGGTGGTAATCTAGTTTGGTGAGCTTACCAGTGGACCAGATATCATGAAACTCAACTATTAACTTAAATAGTGTAGATGATGATTGATTTTTCAACTGATTAAAAAAATATATCAATGATGAAAATCATCAATAGGAGTAGCGTTGCCTGCTTATGATTGAGAAGCTAAATCAGTCACGTTATGTTGTGTCAAATGATTGTTATTGTTACTAATTTACAGAGTATGTCGGAATACTGTATATCTTCTGTTCCATGTGAATGCTATTTCGCCTTAATATCTTGCATTGAACCTGTATATTCGTAGAAATATTTTTGATACGATACCATTCCTTAACTTGGCTTTTATCTTACATACAAATTTCATACATGAGATCTGAAAAAAGAATCAAACTACTGCTTGTATAGATGTCCTACTGTTTCATTAATACAATGAATCTACAAGTATTAAGCCAGAAATCGCTGATCCATGTCGTATTAGCTGTGTGTATAGCTGTTAGAACTCATGAGACTATACTTTGTTCGATGCTCTGATATTCTTGGATTGAAGATGGAGATTCTTCACCACTTTCTGGAACTTCGGATATAGCAGAAAGCATACGACGTATGCTAATACTACGAGGAGGTTTGAAGCTTAAGGACCTGATCATCTTTTTGGTCGAAAATACATCAGATGAACTGCTGAGAATGAAGTAGACCAACGCTTGAACTATCACAAACAGGGCCATCTTGACCAATGTATTAACTTCTTCCAATGCAATTGCCATATTCTTCAAAGTATACAAAGACTAGTTGTATGTATATGTGATTGTAATGTCAGTTAAGATATGTATGTATAACAGTGATACTGATGGAGAAAGAGATATTGTGTATGGACAATGCTGAATGAGGCTTTTGTAGGGAGATGGATAGGAGATTTTCAAAGCAAATTAAAGGGAAAAAAGGTGTTGGTCAGCTGTGACTTCTGGAAATAGAAGGGAAAGTGTTAGACTTTGACCTTCTTGAGGTGTTATACTTGAAATTTTGCGTTTATTTGTCCAGAAACAGTGAAGAAGCGGACTTGGTCTAGTTACTTGCATGCGCGTATACGTATATACACATAATTATATTTTTAAATATTTTTATTAAAAGAAAACTAAATAATATATATATAAGTAATATAAATAATCATAATATTAAAAAAATATCTGTTCGTAAACTAGTATGCTAAAAGATTAGATTTGTGCGTATGAATAAATAAATACATCGAAAGCAAGATCAATAACACCACCCAGTTGTCAAACACAAGATGTAAGTTAACAAGGCCCTATTGTTGCACATTATATTATTGTTTCACTGCTAATACATTTAAAATAATTTAAAATTTTCAATGTAAGTAGCTTAATATATTTTGTATTATCAAAATAAAATAATCGGATAATAACCACACAAAAACAACTTGTAATTTTATAAAAGTATTTTTTTATCATCAAATAAGGGCCTATATTAAATGTAGCACAGAGCCCAAATCTTTCGAGAGGCCCTGCTTCGGGGTAATGTATTTCATCATTATAATGGCTACTTTGCATAAAATATGTCACATTTACACATATATACACAGGTTTAACAAGATAGAAACATTAATTATGACCTTTATAGATTGTCCTTGTTCTAAAGTTTACTTGCTCGTTTATTTCTTTCGATTTTATTAATTACCATGTCATATCTCAATTACTACTCCACAAATGACATAATAGCTAATTAGCTAGCTAGCAAATACCTCAGGATCACATAGGCTGCACAGATAATAAACTCTAGCATCACAGTGCTGGCAAAAAAAACAAGCTAAAGATGAACACATCGGAAGTAAAGAAAAAAAAAGCGCAGGAATAATAAGATTAAAACAAGTTCAGACTTCATACATATACAGGACTAAACATAACATAAACATAACATAACATAACATGCTAAATCTATACTTAGTTCTCTCCCTTTAACAACTTGCAAGATAAAACACACCAGCTTATCTCCTCCTTTTCTTTAAACTATAATTTAATAGATGGAACTGAATTTGCTGCTGCTCCTACATTGTATCCTCAATCTAGAAGCCATCATCACCAAAGAAACTTGAGAACACCAGCCCTTGGACAAACTCGGATCTCCGAGCTTTCTCTTCATGGTCCTTGTCCGAAAGCACAGGTTGTTGAACTTTCCTGTTTACCAAGCACAGGCATCATATCAGCAAAACTAGAGAGGGTTTTAATAGTGATACAAAGCTTTGACTTCACTGACTATAAGTTTAGCTCCCATGTTTTAAGAAAATCAACGAGGCATTTAGTGCCATAAAATAAGAAGTTACTAATTTTGCTTTCTTCTGCATTATACCACTTTTGGGAAGAAAGTAGAGGAAATTCTCCTCACTTTTTTCCATAAAATCATCAGAGCAGAAAAGTAACTTAAACATTTTTATACCTTTCTGCTAAACAAAACTTAGGAAGCACAAGATTAAGATAGACAGTTTCAATAAGCATAGAATACAGTATATAAAATAAGCTAACTTCATACTCAAAGGAGAGAAAGAAACACTATCTACAAAGTATGGTATGAGCAGCAAACCCTACCAACAATTAGAACTTCCTTAATGCATATGCAAGTAACAATCTAATCCAATTATATTACCTACACGTGATCTCTAGTCCATTTCAAACATCAATAAATACACTAACCCATTGAAGCAATTAAGAAACATAAATTAAAAAGCTCATACCTTTCTGAAGAGCTCTCCGCGACGGTATCTTCTACAGAGGGATCTTTCTCTGAAGAACGAGGTTCAGTGCTTGTTTGTGCATCATTTGCGGGTGGATTGTACATAAACGAAGATAACAATGGATCAGCGTCCGTACTAGCAGAAGCAGCAGCCAAATTAGATCCCCCAAGACTCTGCAGATTTCCTTCCCGCAACTCTTTCCTTATAAAGCTCAGAGTTGAACCCTTACGAAAACGCCTTCTGCGCTGCACGTAATGTTAGTCAAGGAAAAGCTAGTGATATAGAAAATGTTATTTGCACGAAAATGACAGTTGAAATAGTGGAACAAGCATTCATAAATATACTGTAGTACTAGTTTTATATCTAGTAGAGAAAAGATATTCCAAAAAATTTTAAAGCCGTGAACCAGAAGGTGTCCAGGAACTAATACACAGGAAGATGTAGTGATGAAGAATTTAGACACTGTGAATTCAGTAGACAAAGTGTCAAGTTCCAAGTAGACATGATTAAATTGAACATTTTCCAATATTAAGCTAATCCACCCACACAGATAGGGCAAATAATTAGAAAGTTTATGAGCAGAAAAGGTAATAGATTTTGGGAGTACTGGCACACTATTATCATCTTCTTGTATGAAGCCACCAACGCATTGCGCAAAACAATGTAATTTTTCTGTAGAGCGCAATGCGCGGACAATTTACTACACGTCCCATCTTCCGCACAAAATGGAACTTGTTTATATCTCTATTTAGCGCAATGCGCTACCCACAAAGGGGAAGAAAAAAATTTGCTGAAGAACCTTTGGCTTCAAAGAAGATTAAACCTGCAAATTATCCATGTAGTTGGTCAGCAAGTATTAGTTTTCAAACTATATTTTTGTTGAGAGAAATCAGGTGCCTCAACCAGGCATGTATACACTTACTGAGTCTATCAAAGTCCTGTAAGAGATTTGACCTACAAAATTCTGATCACATAATAATTACACATGAGCTCTGTCCACGTACTTGTCTGTCAAAGGATTTCAAACCTACGTTGGCTTAATTAATCTTTTTGTTTCTTTTACCTGCTATGCAGATCAGAGACCATAAATGAAATTTAAAAGGCACTTATCAGCTAAACTATTCCCAATCTCTCATACCAATAATACTTAATGAGACAGTAATGAAAGTTTAAAGGATACATTCATCAATATATAACTCAAGATATATATTTAAATAAACAAATTTAAGTAAAGGATATCTTTATGAGATTGCCATGTTGTGTGGTGATGTGGCCAATCAAATCCGTCCCCACATTCTTTGAACAAATAGGGCATGCCTGCATTACGCACTCAGAAATATTCTTGAAGTTAGTACTAAAAGACAGCAAGCCTATTATAGTAGCAGATAAATACGATATACAGCATAGCCTATAGAGGAATTTGCATATATTAAGTGCCAATTCAATTGAATGACCACATACTAATTAGCACTCAATTGAATGACCACATACTAATTATACTGCTGTAGTTAAATGCTATCACAAATAGGGAACTACATACTTACATAGTTACATGTACATTACTCACTCATCAAGAATGGAAATCAACACAATTTCAAGTTTTCAACTAAGCACAGTGATCAGTCAGTGACTCAAAATCCAAAACCATACAACATTACAATATATAAAATCCAAAGAAACACATATGCTCCAACTTAAAACACAGCTAAAAGAACTACTTAAACACACATATCCACAAGCAGATAAACTCATCTAAAAAATACAGCATTAAATTCTTAATAAAACGAAACATACCCCATTCTTAGCCTCCGCAGCATGATCCTCATCGATATGACAACACAGTCCCACCATATCGAAATCCTCATTGCAGAAAGGGCAAGTATATTCTTGCCTCATCTCTTCCTCCCCCTCCATCTCCTCTTCTTCACTAAAAGGGTCTCCACCTACACAAACCAACATTATCAATACATAATCCAATCCCAATTTCAATTCCATTTCACCTAAAAAACCAACATAATTCACACACACACTAAAAATTAAATATCACATAAACCCAAATTCCCAAAAATTCAAGAACTCATTTTTTCTTGCTACACAACAAAATCAAGAACTTAAATGCACATTCTTTATCAAATTTAACATTCTCATCACAATAAAAATCACCTGATTGAAACTGATAACGCTTGGAAGAACCAGAAACGCCACCACCCCAAGAACCAGAAGCCATTGTATATATGTGTGTGTGTATAGCAACAGTGAAGAATCTTGCAGTTTCTTTATCTGGGTATACAAGTAATTCAACTTCTTGAATATAAAGGTCCCTCCTTTATATTCAAATAATTACTTACAAACACTTAAATGTATGTATATATATAAAGGTCACTCCTTTATATATGAAAGTCTTGAAGAAATAGAGAGAGAACTCTCTTGCTAGTCTCTGCTAAGCTTTCATCTTAAGGAAGTCTGCACAACAAAGACGGGCATTATGCTCTATATATATTGGTTTGGAGGGGTACCCTTTTATTTAAAAGGGCATGAAGTTGTAGTTAATTACATGAATGACACTACTTGAATTTCCTGCTGTGCGTAAGAAAGGGCATTTTGGGGTGAAAAAGTTTGGAATGATGTAATGCGGTGCTTGTCAAGTTTCGCACGTGTGAGTATTCTGTTACAACTGGTGTACGTGTCAGATTATGACCATTTGGGTGACAACATTTTTGTGCCTCCTTTCTTCACTCTAGTGTTGATAAGGATGGAGTTTTCGAATTTAATTTAAATTTATTTTATTTTTATTTTTTAAAATAAATAATATTATATTGATAAGGATGAAAATTTCATTTTTTATGGATATTTATATTATTTAATCTTGTATATTGTTTCAAGAAAGGTGTGATTATTATGTGGATAAAGATGAAAGTTTAGAATTTTTATGCGTTTATTTTGTACATTTGCTATAAAAAAAAATTTAAAATTATGTTAATAAGGATGGGAGTTCCAAGTTTTGTTTCTATTTGCATGTGTAATGAGTTTATTTTGTATTATTCTAAAAAAGGTACAATTAAAGTTATGCCGAAAATAATGAAAATTTGGGGGTTAAAGTTTTGTTGATAAGAATGGGAGTTTCAAATTTTTGTTCTTATTTATATATGTAATGATTTTGTTTTGTGTAGTTTCAAAAAAAGGTACATTTAAAGTGATGATGAAGAGAACGGAAGTTTCGGGATTAAAGTTATGTTGATAAGGTTGGGAGTTTCAAATTTTTGTTCTTATTTATATATGTAATGAGATTATTTTGTATTGTTCTAAAAAAGGCGGAGTTAAAGTCCTGTTAAAAAAGAATAAAAGTTTCGTGAGTTAAAGTTATGTTGATAAGGATGTGAGTTTCAATTTTTTGTTCTTATTTGTATATGTAATGAGTTTATTTTGTATTGTTTAAAAAAAGTGTAGTTAAAGTTCTGCGGCAAAAAATGAAAGTTTTGGGAGTTAAAGTTATGTTGATAAAGATGGAAGTTTTATAATTTTGTTCTGTAATGAGTTTATTTTGTATAGTTCCAAAAAAAAGGTACATCTAGAGTTCTGTTGAAGTGAACGGAAGTTTCAAGGTTAAAATTATATTGATAAGGATGGAAGTTTTAAATTTTTGTTCTTATTTGTATATGTAATGTGTTTATTTTGTATTGTTCTAAAAAGTGTAGTTAAAGTTATATTGAAAAGAATGAAAGCCTTGATGGTTAAATTTATGTTGATAAGGATGGGAGTTTTAAATTTTTGTTCTTAATTGTGAAAAAAGGTACATCTAAAATTATGCTGAAGAGAATAGAAGTTTTCGGAGTTAAAGTTATGTTGATAAGGATGTGAGTTTCAAATTCTGTTTGTATTTGCATATGTAATGAGTTTATTTTGTATTGTTTTAAAAAGGTACAATTATGTCGAAAAGAATGAAAGTTTTGGAAGTTAAAGTTATGTTGATAAGGATGAGAGTTTCAAATTTTTGTTCTTATTTATATATATAATGCATTTATTTTGTATTGTTCCAAAAAAAAGTACATCTAAAGTTATGCTGAATAGAACAGAAGTTTCGTGGTAAAATTTATGTTGATGAGGATGGGAGTTTCAAATTTTCGTTCTTATTTGTACATATAATGATTTTATTTTCTATTGTTCTAAAAAAGATATAGGTAAAATTATGTTGAAAGTTTGAGAGCGTTAAAGTTATGTTGATAAGGATAGTAGTTTCAAATTTTTGTTCTTATCTGTATATGTAATGAGTTTATTTTGTATTGTTCCAAAAAAAATGTATCTAAAGTTATACTGAAGAGTGCGGAAGTTTCGGGATAAAAATTATTGTTAAGTAAGATAAGTGTTGCAGAAGGGGGGATTGAATGCAACTTGATTAATTATAACAGTTTCTTGCTAACAACAAACAAGATTTATAATTAACAAGTTTAATATGCAAACAATCAAAACTAGAGGCAAGTTTAAAATGCATGAGTCAAACATGGTTGTCTATTCACTTTCATAGGAAATATATGCTCAAAAAATTCAACATCTCTTGATTTTTCATATACACCAAAACCAGATGCATCTTTAAGAATTAGTTTATATGCAGTATCATTAAACAAAACAAAAATACCATCTACAGTCTTGGGCCCGATCCTACTTCTTTGAAAATCTGGGAGCCCTGTTTTTTCCAAACACCCACACACTTTGAGATAACTCAAATTAGGCTTGAAACCTTTCCACAATTCATAAGGAGTTTTATCTAATCTTTTATGTGGTACACGATTAAGCACATGACAAGCATAAAGTACAGCTTCACCCCACATGTTAGTAGGCATACCTGAACTTATAAGCATAGTATTCATCATGTCTTTGAGACTTCTATTTTTCCGTTCCGTTATTCCATTTTGTTTAGGTGTGTATGGTGATGTAACCTCATGAATAATCCTATTTACTTCACAAAATTTCTTCAGGGAAGTTCCATCATATTCTCCACCCCTATATGTTCTCAACCTTTTTATTTTTTCTGATTTAATTAGTTCTCGACTTTAGCCTTATAAATTAGAAAATTTTCATCAGCTTCATCTTTTATGCTCAACAAATAGAGTTTGGTGTATCGAGAAAAATCATCTACAAAAGTAATGTAGTAGTGTTTGCCTCTTCTACTCATAGTGTTCTTAAAATCACCCAAGTCACTATGAATTAATTCAAGTAAATTCGATGACTGATTCCCATTTTTATTAAAAGCTTTTTTTGGGTGTTTTGCTTCTACACACACATCACATTTATCAAATGAGGTATTGCTGAATTCAGGTATTAGACTAAGTTGTTTGAGTCTTCTGACTGAGGTAACATTCACGTGACCTAGTCTAGCATGTCATAATGAAACAGACTCGGCAATATAAACAGAAGTAATAGAATTTTTATTATCAACCACAATATGAAGCACAAAGAGCCCCCCATTACAAAAATCGTTTCCCACAAATTCACCATTTTTACTAAGTACAAGCTTATCATATTCAAAAGTTAACTTGATACCAGTTTTGTTTAATAAAGCACCAGACATTAGGTTTCTACGGATATCAGGAATATGCAATATATTTTACAGAGCAATAGTCTTTCCAGAAGTAAGTGGTGATTTCCCTTTCCAAGAATACTCACAGTGCTTGAGTTGCCCATAAAGACAGATTCTCCTTCAGATGCTTTGACATAGTCATGAAATATCTCTTTATTGGAGCAGATATGACGAGTTACACCGGTATCCACTACACATTCAGAGATATTGCTTACTAGATTTACTTCAGATATGACAGCAACAATAATTTCTTCAATGAGATTGGATTGTGCTTGAGGTTTATTCTCAACCAGGTCCATATCCTTACCTACACTCCTTTGTAGCATGCCCAAATTTTCCACAAGTGAAATAATTGCCTTTAAATTATTTATTTCCTTTAAAATTTGTGTTTTTCATTTTAGTACCATGAAGCTGATTTAGACCTTTACCCTTTGGTCCTCTTTTGTGTCTTGCATCTTTCGATTCAACAAGATTAGCAGTAAAGGAAAAATGATCAATAGACTTCTCATTGATTTGAATTCGGTTTTGTTCCTCAATCTTGATGTGAGAAACTAACTCTTGAAGGGTAAAATCCTTCTACTTGTGTTTCACTGAATGCATATATGCTTGCCAAGATGGTGGTAATTTTTCAAGAAGACAATTAGCTTGAAACATTTCACAAATTTTCATTCCTTCAACGATGATATCAGCACATAAATATTCATACTCGTGAACTTGTTGAAGAACAGGCTTGTCATCAGACATACGAAAATTCAACCAACGACTACATATATATTTCTTAGTCCCAAAATCATCAGAACCATACTTTGTTTTCAATGCATCTCATATTTCTTTTACCTTCAAAGACTTACTATATATCAAATACAGAGCAGCAGTCATATAATGCAATAACATTCCATGACAGGTCTTATTATTCTTCTCAAAATTTCTACCAGAATTTGCAGGGGCTGAATCGGTAGAAAGACAATAATCTACCCCAATTTGATCTAAGAAAAACTCCATCTTATCAGACCACATCTTATAATTATTCCCATCAAAATGGTCTAATTTAGACATATCAGGAAGAAAAGTATTGGAAGCCATGGTGGTAGAAAAAAATATGTAACAAGAAAAAAATCAACTTTAGAATGTAAGTGAGAATGAGAAATAAATTGAAAAATGAAATAGTCGTGGCGTTAATGAACACTACCCTAGAGTTGAATTTGATTCGTTATTTACACACGATCTCTTAGCAATCAACCTCCAGAGATACACGACTTCTATTTCTTTGGTGTAGTACAAAGAAATAGATTAAAATTACCCTTGAACATTGCTCATGAATTGTTATATATCTGAGAAAGTAATTTTTGAGTTTTCTCTCTCAAAACCATGGTCGAGATTTCTTTTTATATTAGTAAACATTTATAACTCCAAACAAACAAAGAGTCAAAGGTCACTAGTTTAAATAAACAAATTGAAAAAATAAAAGATCTCAAATAATAATTTATTTTTCTTTTAAAACAAACTAAAAAATGTAATATTAAAATACACAAATTCCAACCGACACTGTTGGACACTCACCTGGCCTTGCTCTTAATAGCCAATGTTTGCACCTCTTCTGGGCCTCGGGGGAACCATACGAGCTGTCCAGATTGATATTGCGACCACCAACTCACTTTCAACACAAGTTTCTACAAGCAAAACTGTATTTTTGAGTTTTCGAAAACAATGCACCATCCATGTTAATTTTAATAACACCCTCAGGCGATCAAAACCATTTCTCAGCGCCATTGTTCTTTGTAAGACTGACAAATGAAGTGAGAACCTCAAAACACTGACAATAACTCCATTATCGCTATAACGAAGCACATCTTCAGATTGGCTATGTTTATTTTTCTAAAAATAGTGAATTACGAGCACGTCAAATCCAAATAATATAAGCAATTGTGTTTTGATTATCAACCGAACAACTAATATAAGCACCTATTATTCTGAAGTAAAGTTCATGTCAACTGACATGGTTGGTTCTCTCTCGTTTTAAAAAAAGTTTATCTGTCTATCGTATTGTCCTTCTCAGCTAGCAGTATCGTGATGGATGAATTAGCAGATCAATATGCAGCCATTAATCTTGAGGAAGAGGAGTCAGGTGGATTGACGTATGAAAATGAAGAGGTCTCAAATGGAGGAATTGACACGAGGATGTGCCTGGCGGGGAGATTCTTATCGGATAGAGCCATTGATTTTGAGAAAATGCAACACTCTTTGGCCACGTTATGGAAGCCGGGAAAAGGTGTCTATATCAAAAGACTGGAACCAAATCTCTTTTTATTTCAATTTTATCATGAAGTAGACATTACCAGGGTGGTTGAAGGCTCGCCGTGGACTTATGACAGAATGCAACTTGTTTTTGAGCGCCTAAAGGAAGGGGACAATCCAAGGTTAGTGCAAATAAACAAAATTGATTTCTGGGTTCAACTGCATGACATTCAACCAGGATTTATGTCGGAGAGAGTATGCAGGGATGTGGGCAATTATATAGGGGAATTTATGGAATCTGACCGAAACAATTTTGTAGGAGTGTGGCGTGATTATCTACGCATTCGTGTGAGAATGCAAATTGATATACCATTGAAAAGGCGAATGAAGATCAAGAAATCAGGTGGTAATTGGTTCTGGGTTGATTTTAAATACGAGCATGTTCCCACTTTCTGCTTTATTTGTGGATTACTCGGTCACGCTGAGAAGTTCTGCGCGAAAGTTTTTGAATTACCAGCAAATGAGATAATGAAGCCATATGGTCCATGGATGAAGGCAATGCCAAAGAGACAACAATATCTTACTGGGTCGAAATGGCTGAGAGCAAGGGCATCAACACAGCCAATGGAGAAAGAAGATGACCTGAGTACGAAAGCTACAGGCATGCAGGAGGGTGACAGCGGAAAAAGAGGAACTACTGATCACGATCCTAATTCAAAGGGATACGACTCCGTGAAAAAAGGAAGGACAGTTATGGAGGAGGGAAATTTGGAGGATAATAATTATTCAAATCCCACGATTAATGCAAATAGAATGGAGGAGGATTCTAATTATATTTTTAATGACCCAAAAAGAAAAAGACTCAATGAGAATAACAAAAATAATCTAACAGGTGAAAATGATGGGCTCCCAAAAAACTTGCAAGCGGCAGGCCTCGATGGTGGGGTCTGCCGAGAATTATGAGTACTTTGTCTTGGAACTGCCGTGGGCTTGGGAACCCACGGGCCGTTCAGTTCCTTATGGATATGACTATCCAAAAGAAACCTAGGGTGATTTTCTTATGTGAAACTCTTTGTACGAAGGAAAAAATAGACAGAGTTAGAAACGTGATTGGATTTGAAGGATCCTTCGATGTTGATGTAGTTGGGAGAAGTGGTGGCCTGGCCCTTTTATGGAAAGACGAGGGGGAAGTCAGCATAACTAGTTTCTCAAAAAATCATATCGATGCTGTGGTTAATATTGCAGGTTGTGAGGAGTGGAGGCTAACTGGTTTTTATGGTGAGCCTGATCGAAGATTACGAAGAAATACTTGGAACCTGTTACGTCTTCTTAGTCAGCAGTCAAGTGTTCCATGGTGTGTCATGGGCGATGTGAATAATATTTTATCGCATGAGGATAAAAGAGGGGGTAGACGATATCCGGAGTGGTTGATTCAAGGGTTTAATGAAACGATAACAGACTGTAATCTCATTGATTTGGACTTGGTAGGATACCCGTTTACTTGGGAAAAAGCCAAAGGAACTAGTGCTTGGGTAGAGTTACGCCTGGACAGAGCTTTAGCCACGCAACAATGGCTTGATATTCACAAAGAAGCTACTTCATTCAACATTGAGGTTTCAACTTCGGATCACACGCCTATTTTCTTAGAATTGACTAAAAGCATAGCATGCAAAAAGGTTAGGCGTTTTCGGTTCGAAAATGCTTGGCTCAGGGAACAAATGTGTAAAGATATAGTAACAGACTGCTGGGGTTCGGTGGGGAATTCTGATTACAGTCAAAAGCTCTCGTCTTGTCAAACCAAATTGGAGGCGTGGGGGAAGGAGATTACAGGGAATTTCACTGATAGAATACAACGTTATAAACATAGATTGAAGCATCTTAAGCAACGGAGAGACAACGAATCTATTCGATTATATGCTGAGGAACAAAATAGGTTGAATGAGATTTTGACTCAGAAAGAAATATTCTAGAGACAACGTTCAAAACAATATTGGTTACAGCATGGGGACCAAAACAGTAAGTTTTTTCATGCCTCTGCAAGTGCTCGGAAAAAGAATAATCAAATCAAGCGCCTTCAGAATGATAATGGGGATTGGTTGGACTGGTCGAATGGTATAGATCAGTTGATCACTGATTATTTTGCAATGATATTCACAGCTTCTAACAATCAGTGGAACGATATTTTGAACAATGTGCAGACTTCTATCACAGCTCAGCTGAACTCGGAACTGCTCAAGCCAATCCAGGATGATGAGGTGAGAAATGCTTTGTTCCAGATGAACCCAAATAAGGCCTCTGGCCCTGATGGAATGACCCCGGGCTTCTTCCAAAAGTACTGGAGCATAGTTGGTGCCGATTTAATAAAGATGGTTCGTGATTTCTTTGACTCTGGGCAGCTGGCAAAAGAGCTGAACGAGACAAATATAGTTTTGATTCCGAAAAAGAAGGTCCCTACAGGCATGGGGGACTTGAGACCTATAGCCCTGTGTAATGTGTCCTATAAAATAATCTCAAAGTCCTTGCTAATCGTATGAAACCTCTTCTGGATTTGGTAATATCTCCTAACCAAAGCGCATTTATCCCGGGTAGACTAATTACGGACAACATAATGGTTTCGTTTGAGGTTCTTCACTATCTTAAGCGAAAGAGAGTGGGAAAGGAAGGATACATGGCTGTTAAATTGGACATGAGCAAGGCTTATGATCGCGTGGAGTAGAACTTTGTAGAAGCAATTATGGGGAAAATGGGATTTGATGAGAGATGGACTAGACTTCTGGCTCAATGCTGCTCAACAGTTCGATACAAGGTGATCCATGGGGGAAAGGAAATGGGCCCTATTGTTCCGACTCGAGGTCTCCGTCAGGGTGATCCTATTTCGCCTTATTTGTTTATAATTTGTCATGAGGGCTTCACTGGCCTGATTAATAACTATATCCAAAAGGGCTGGCTTCATGATTGTTGTGTTGCTAATGGAGCTCCCTCTATATCCCATATGTTGTTTGCAGATGATAGCTATTTGTACTGCAAGGCAACGATGAGTGAGGCTTCTAAGGTGTGTCATCTATTGCAGACTTTTGAAGCGGCCTCGGATCAACAGGTTAACAGACAAAAATCATCCATTTTTTTCGGTAGGAACACAGACGAGGTGACAAGGGAAGCGGTTTGCAGGCAAATGAGGATGAGTGAGGCAACAGATCATTGTATGTATCTGGGTCTGCCAAATACAATGGGGCGCAACAAAAATGCTATTTTGGGCTTTATAAAAGACAGGGTGAGAAAGAGGATTGCTAGTTGGGACGGGCAAATATTATCCAAAACTGGGAAGGAAATTTTGTTGAAGTCAATTGTTCAAGCCCTACCAACTTATACGATGAGTGTCTTTTTATTACCTCTGCAGATGTGTAAGGACATTGAACAGCTTATGTGTAATTTCTGGTGGGAGAAGGATTCGAGATCAAAAAAAGGCATTCATTGGGCTAGGTGGGACAACATGTGCAAACCAAAGAGCAAGGGAGGAATGGGTTTTCGGAAACTACATGATTTTAACCTTGCTTTATTGGGGAAACAAGCGTGGAGGCTGCTGAACAATGAAAAATCTCTGGTGACTAAAGTATTTAAATCTCGGTATTTCCCTAAGTGTTCGTTGCTGGATGCAGATTTGGGGGGCAACCCAAGTTTTATCTGGAGAAGTAAGGTAACGCAAAACTTGATCAAAAATGGTTTACGTTGGAGGGTTGGTTCTGGGGAAAAAGTTCGTGTGCTTGAAGATGCTTGGATGCAAGACACAGAGCATCCATTTGTCACCAGTCGTCACCATGCGCTTGTAAATCAAGTGGTTAAAAGCCTGATGCAAATAGGATCAAAGGAATGGGATACAGAGGTGATCACTGACCTATTCAACGAGAGAGATCAGGTGGTGATTTTAGGAACTCCACTTAGTCCTACCCAAGAAGAAGATATCAGATACTGGTACAAGGATAGAAGTGGCGCTTACACTGTCAAAAGCGTTTTCAACTTAGTCAAGGAGTTGAAAGGGGAATGCGACTCTAATGCTAACTCAGGCTTCTGGAGAAAGCTCTGGAACTTAAAAATTCCACCTAAAATCAAAAATTTATGTGGAGAGCTTGTAATGAGTACCTACCGACAAAAGCTGCTTTAAGGATGAAACATGTGCCTATCTCATCGATCTGTCCCCTCTGCAACAGCTGTGAGGAAACCACATTGCACTGTCTTGTTACCTGTTGTTTCGCTCAGTGGTGTCTGCAGGAGTTGGGTGTTACTAACAGCATAGGTAATATGGCAACATTTACAGAATGGCTGGATATGGTTCTGGGACAGCATAATAACCCGATATCATCCAGAATTGGGGTACTCTTGTGGTCTATTTGGAAAGCGCGTAACATGGTGATCTGGCAAGACACATATCCACATGTTGACGAGGTTGTCCGAACTGCTTACTTTACTCTTGATCAATGGATAGAAGCTCAGGAAAAACATGTTGCTCCGTCTGCTGGTGGCTTACATGAAATGGACGGTAAAGAGCTCTGGTCGAAACCGGAATGGCAAACAATCAAGATAAACGTGGACGCGGCCCTCTTCAATGATGAAAACAGATTTGGGTATGGCTTCATTGCTCGGGATCACACTGGTAAGTTGATAGACGCCAGGGCGGCGTGTCAACGGGGTAAGATTGCTGCTGATCTAGCTGAAGCAATAGCTCTCAAGGAGGCTCTAAGTTGGATTAAAACGAAGCAATGGCACAACGTTGTTCTGGAGATAGACTGTATTAAAGTAGTGCAATCGATTCGAAGCTCGGTAGGATTGGCATCTCCTTTTGGCCTGGTTATTACCGATTGTAAACAGCTCATGCGTGACATTGCTCATGCTGCATGTTATTTTGTAAAACGATCAGCAAATAGGGTAGCTCATTACTTTGCAAGGCAATCCATATTTCTTTCTGATCGTAGTTTCATAGAGGCTAATGCCCCATCTGAGGTTATGTCCCTCTGTTTGAGTGATATTTTAAATGAATAATATGTGATCTTCTTTCGTCAAAAAAAATATAAGCACCTATTAGAGTGTTATGAGTCATCGGTTGATGCCAACTAACTTTTCTTCTAATAGAATTTATTATCTTCCATCTATTTAATAAATTTTTATAAAACAAGAAAATATATTAACACAAGTTTTCACTCCTAAAAAAGTTTATTTTTATATCAAACATTAATAAAAAAATAATATAAAAATATTTAAATTTTAGTATCGCATAGACTATAAGCTTATTATTTGACCAAAGGCACTGTGACAAAAATGAGTTTAACGCGACCGTTCTAGTATTCTTAACCTATTCGATATCGTCTGACCCACTTAATATTAAACCCTTATACCTTGTCCCCGAGCTTTAGGCTCTTGTTGGGACTGTATAAATGTGGGCTTATATTTTAAGTTATTTTAGTTATGTTGCTTATAGTAGTGTACAAAATAATATTGGGCTTCACAAATTGATCATTATACTTTGAGAAGTTGGGCTTGCATGTAACACTGTTAAGGTCACCTTTTTTTTTTTGAACATGACATAATTTGGGGCATGTGCTAAATATAAATATTAAATTTTATAAATTAAATGAAATATATCTAACATATTTCGCTTATAAAACCGTTTTAATAAAGTGTACATATATTTTATCTATTTAGAAATTCTAGAAGAGTTGAGAGGTTTTTTTATACAAAAACTCAATTTGAAAAAACTGAACACAAAAAATATTAGTAAATATCAAAAATTAATTCTATAAGAAAGAGAAACCTGTTTAAATAAACGAGTATAATACAACTTAACTGAAAGTTCAAATAAATTTCAAAGTTCTAATATAATTAATTTTACAGTCACATTTCTGTCAAAAAAAAAAAATTACAGTCACATTCGATGAGTATCAGTTATGTTATAACTGTATTCAAAAGTCTACATTTTCAAATGGAAAATGAATTAGAAGCTGAGGTCAATTCGAATTTACAATTTTTTGATAAAATAAATAAATATATATATACTCCGTATTATAGAAGCTCCTAAATTGTCTCCGAATTGAGACGGTGCATTTGGGTTTAGGCGGGCCTGGTAATTAATACTCCATTAAGCTGCATTAATATTTGGTGACCGTATTGGCTGTGAATTACTACTACAGCTGAGTATGTAACAAAGATTAACCCTTTAATTATATTTGACTCATGGGTACCATTTCCATATGCCATGTCTAGGAAGGACCATTTCTACCACAAGCCCATGTTCATCTTTTCATGTCTAGGGCTCCCCTGCTCCATGCCAGGCCAGCCATGTTAATTCTAGTTTTATCAAACAAAAATAACATATTAAATTTCAAGATATATATTACTATGTTGTTGTTGAGTTGTAACTTCATAATAATATAATTTGTTTTGAGATAATTTAACAGAGATATGCTGACCTTCTAGAGACATAATTACCAAGTCTTATACGAGATTGTAAATCGTGTTTAGTAGTTTAGTATTATTTCATTTTAGTACAAGCTCGTGAGATTAACCTACCTAAACCAATGTTTAGGAAATAAATTAAAATATTAATCCTCGATCATAAGCTATATTTTATTACATCCCAAGAACTCGAGGCATATAATCAATCATTTAAAATGAAGTGCAGTTGTTTAAAGTAATTGACATCCAACAAAAAAAAAGGTCTGAGTGTGACCTTTCTGAGTCCCAGCTCCAAAGTTAATGGGTATAAGGTATACATGTATATGTAGTATATACATACAATACAATAATTAAGTTTGAGTGCCTCTCAAAGGCACATCCACCTTGTTGTTCTTGGCAGCCTTGGGTAGCTTTGCTAGTCAATTTTGCACCATGCATGTAACTTCAACTCTTATAAATTGCTTGCACATATATATAACAATTGTTAATAATGATCTCCCAAAAGACTGAGAATTCACTAAATGTAAGCTGGCTTGTACTGCAATATCCCAAAGTTGAGCTTCAGCAAGTTGAAAAGCAAGTCCAAGTTGTTGCAAGAATATATATATATATAACTCTAAAAAGGGGCCACCAAAGTGATGGTGGGATGCACACCATGTTAATATGTGTGTGTTTATATATACGAAGCTATATATAAAGGTCAATTAAACTGTAGCAAGTTATCATGTCAAACTTGAACTCTTTGGTCTATACCAAATTACCAACTCCCCAAGTGTAACTCTCTTGAGGGACCAATAAATGGTTGGTTCTACTTTAGTGCTGCATTCTTTATTCTATATATACTTTTATTATATCAATTACTACTATTAATTTTATAAATAAATTAATAATTTATTTTCTGAAAGCAAACTAAGCTAGTAAGCTACGAGCTAGGCTCCCATCAAGAAATCCCATTTCGGTGGAGGTGTTAAGGAGAGTTTATGTGGTCCTTGCTATATATAATATCTGCCTGCGGTACGTAAAACTCGAATTTTAAGATGACCCATTAATTTTGTATTTATTTAATAGGATAAATGCCTAAATAGTACGGAGTACTACGTATAATATAACATGGGAGGTGAGTAATGTAGATATTAAAGTTCAGTTTGAAATTTCTGTTTAAAATTATTGTATTTTAAAAAAAAAAACAAAAAGGTGTTGTTAGAATAAATTATTATTTGATAATATTTTTGATTTGGATATATTTTTAAATATAATATAAAATATATTTTTATATAGATTTAATAGTTAAACGTGTAGTTATTTTCTTTAAAAGTTGAAAATTAATTATTTCTTTCAAAAATTTGATTTAAAAAAATAATTTTTATATCAAACTTTTTAAATTTTATCAAATAATTTTTATTTATTTTAGAAAAAAAATTATTTTGCTATCAATAACTAGTGTTATAAAAAAACGTCAATCGAACTTAGTCGGTAAAAATACGGAATAAAGATTAATAGGATAAATCGGGGATTAATCGGAATGATTAATTGAATAATTAAGAATTTAATCCGTTTGATGAGTTACCCAATGATTAATCAGTAACCGGCAATATCCAATACATCCTAAATATTACCTTTTATATTAGCTAGTGATGAAATTAGAAAGAGATCGACAAAATAAGTCTCACTAATCAGGAAAAAATAGTAAAAAAGTTATTTTAAATTTATTAGTAAAATCGCAATTAAATATATCAATCCCAAATATTTTTCTGAATTTTAATTCTAATTCTCTCCTTATTTACTTATTTGTATTTATATTTTCAAGAATACTACAAAATCTAAGGTGATCATATTATTGGTATATAATTGTATGTATGGAGAGAAATAAATTCTAGCAGAATGTCGTACTCGGACTTCAAATACCCGCGCACATTTTCTAACGTTGCATTGATGAACATCACATGTAAAGATGGATGGCAGGATGGCATAGTTTTGTATGCACGATAATATTGTACGTGTATTGAGCCTACCATCTTTTTGAGGTTGGAGCAGAAAACAGAGCATATCCCCAAAAGTCTATATTATTTGAGCTTTTGAACTAGTTAGTTGTATTTTCCCAATTAGATTAAGGAAACTATAAATGATATGGGGGTTGGATTGCTTATAAAAAAACATATATTGGGGGTGTTTGGCTTAGCTTATAAGTAATAAATTATTTTTTTTTAAAAAGTATTTTCATATTTTTTTTAAAAAATTAATATTTATTTTAGAAATTTAAGACCAAATCTTATTTCCAAATTTGAAAATAAGTTACTTATTTTCAGAAAAAGTATATATATATCAACTTTTTCAGATTATAAACTGTTTATAAGTCCAGACAAACGGTCCCATTATTTAGATTACTGTAACTCTATGATTTTACTTGTGAGAGATAAAACAAATGGGTCATTTTGATAAGGATGCCGAGACCGCCTGCGAGTACAGTAGTAAGTAGTAACCTTCAGTTGCACGTACATACCAAGTATGGGACCCACAATCTTTCTTTTGAACCGCGTTGGCCCACTCTTTCTGTAGGCTAACTGGCAACTGGCCCACACTTTATAGATAAAGACAATAGCACGTGTCGGTCCAGTTACATACTCATCCAACACGTACCCTTCTGCTTCATGACGTGGACTCTCCATCATAGAGTACTTCATACTTTCCTCGATAAAATATTTGTGGCCTTCGAGTTTCGAATGCACGTTATAATTATTTTTTAATATAATTTATTGTTTCCTAATTTCATTAATTATTGAACGATTCCATCATACATAAATTAATTTCATATCAAAATATTTCAATAAAAACTCGTTAATTTATTGGATAAATTAATTATTTTGATTTAAGATTGTTGTACATAAAAAAATTGCTTTTACAGAATAAATTTTATCAAATTAACTGATACATTAATGAAATTTTTTTTTTGTCCTTTTGATTCTTTTCTACATGACATTTGATTTTTCACACAAATTTTAAAGAGTTTTGGTCAAATCTTAAAATCGGTTTTATGATGTAAAATTAAACTAAAAAATATAACTTAGCAGTAATCATAAATTTTTTCAAATTAACTGATACATCAACGAATTTTTTTCGTCCTTTCGATTCTTTTTTACATGACATTTGATTTTTCACACAAATTTTAGAGAATTTTGATTAAACCTGATAATTAATTTTAATGGAACCTATTCAAACTCATATTTGATGAAACAATATATCACAAACTATTCAATTACGATATTAAAAATGTATCATTGGGTTTAAATTTAGAGAAATTATCAAAAATACTATTTTTTTTGATTTTTTTGAGATTTTACCATCTTTTAAATTTTTTTGTAAAAATACGGTGTTATTCCTTAGAACAATGTCAATATTTGTAGAAGGGGGGGTTGAATACAAATATTAAAACTTTTTCCTTGTTCTAATATTTGTTCTTGATGTTTGAAAGAATGAGAGAATAAGTTCGAACAAATTAGTGCTAAAAATAAAACTGAACAAAGAGATTTAAAATTATTGATGGATTGGTATTTTCATCAATATATATTTTTGCTCAATGCTCCTAGGTTAGAAGAAACCTGGCTGTGTTTACAAGATTAGAAAACAAATCAACTGTTCTTACACATGTGCTCTCAAGCTTGAACAGTTGATTAAGAAATATGTCTAACTTGTATGTTTTCTAATAATGCTACTACACTTGTTTATATATCACAAGTGTTCTTTTACAATTCCTATTCTAGGATTGTTTCTACCTGCCTTCCTTTTACCTTTTTCTATTTTACAAAAAGGTTTGAAAGACAGCTTCTGATTGAGTCTTCACAGTCACTCTAGACTGTCTTCCATAGGTGTGCTTTTGTTCTCTGGATCTTCAACAGATATTCTTTCTGTGTTGTCACACTCAATTGATAATTTGCTGTTAAACATATCAATTGATCCATTCTTTAATCCAACAACTGATGTACTTCTTCGATTGATCTTTATATCCATCGATTGATAAAAGATGTCTTATCGATTGATAGATGTTATTAATCGATATATCAGTCGATGGGTCTTCACATCAGTTGATGGTCTTCAATCATTGGCTTGGCTTCTTCGATTGATCCTTCATCCATCGATGCTTCAATATCAATTGATCATCCTTCACTTGTGCAATTTCCTGTCTTCTCATAATTACAATTTAACAGTTTAATTTACACATCAATTGATGATCTATATCAATCGACTCTAACATCAATTGATGAACAAAATATCAATTGATTTACACCTTATCGATTGAAATAGACTAAGTACACCTATGCTACAATCCAAATTATCAGTTGATTCATATAAACATTTCAACTGATAAATGGTTTCCTAATCAATTGATATTTATAACTTTCATATCAATTGATCGGTTACATCAAATAAAATTTCTATGATTCTAAGATTAATGTTAACATCAAATCACATGTAGATTCCTAACAATCTCCCACTATTTGTGTCTGTGTTCTTAACAGGCATAAATCTACTTGATGATAACAAAAACCCTTAAAATTTCCAATCAGATAAAATCAAGAAATTTAATTTGCACACTAATTTTGGAAGTACCAGATTGATAGATAACTCCTGCAAGCAGCTTCAATGTCTTCATAATTTAATTTAGTTCCTCTTCCTCCTTTTCTCAGCATTTTCCTTTAGTTGCCTCATGAAAGAACTTCTCAAGATTGCTTCATCCCTGTCAGTTTCTCCAAGTTGCCTCATAAGGTAATGTATTTCTTCATCTGTGATTTTGTCCAGATATTTGCAGATATCAAAGAACTTTGTATTGCCCTCTATATCTGTAAAAATCATAGCATACTTTGGCTCCAACACCACCTTTTTGACCTGTGACTTCCATAGCTTTAGAGGTGAATCAGGTTCAGCTTCTGCCTTGGATCTTCTTAACTTTGAAATTTGTTGTTGTATCTCCTGAGCAATTGTTGTGTTGAGTTTGTACTTTCTGTTGAGTAGAGGAAGAATAGTCTTTAAAACATTGTAGCTTTGCTTCATTATCACCTTCAATGAATAGATTGTTTTCACTCCATTTTCATACTCCAACCTCATTGATTCTTCATGGTTAGAGGTTGCCGGGTGAGTCCTTACTCCAATTAATCATTTTTCATTGATTACTGGTATTCCCTTCAAATCATATCCTTCAATTGTGACCTCCTCCTTGATTTCTTCTTGTTGACCCTGGAGGTTTTCCTGAACCACTATTTCTTGAGTAGAACTTGACCTTTTCTTGGCCATAGAAACTTTTCTCCTTTTTCTCAATGGTTGCTCTGCCTGTAGCTCTTCTTCCAAATGTCATTGCATTTCCATCTGTCTAGCAATCTCTTCATTCTCCTTTTCTCTCCTTGAGGCATCTGAGATTCCTGTAGTGATGGCTCCTTGAAGTAGCTTTTGACTTACTGGTTCAGTCTCTTTCTTCTTCTCTTCTTCAATCACTATTGCTTTCCCTTTCTTCTTTTCTTTAAGAGCTTCAATATCCAATTGAAGAAAAGCTTCTGTATTTGAGTTTCTTTCCTTGGCAGCCTTTTGTGCATCTTCATTTATTTTTCTTGTTTGAGCAATGAACTCATCCAAGTCTCCTTTTTCTACTGCCTCTGTTACTAACTCAGTGTTTCTC
Source organism: Oenanthe sinensis (assembly GCA_028671895.1). Taxonomy (NCBI): domain Eukaryota; kingdom Viridiplantae; phylum Streptophyta; class Magnoliopsida; order Apiales; family Apiaceae; genus Oenanthe; species Oenanthe sinensis. Next base: position 48,304,059 of record CM053811.1, on the reverse strand, counting down.
CTTAGATCTTCAATTCTCTTCTTTTCTCTCTCAATCATTGATTGAGTTTCTTTCTCCCTAGAAATTCTCCTAGCTTCAAGATCATCATCAAACTTCTTGTAATCTTTCTTTTTCTGTTCTAAATTATCTTTTGGAGAATTAGATGACTTAGATTTCTTTGAAGATTGATTGTCCATGTTACTTCTGCTTTTATCTCTTCTGGGTGCAGAACCACCAATGCCACTTGACTTATCCATACCAGAACCACCTATACCACCACTTCTACTGCCTTTGCCATTACCACCATCATCATCCTTCTTCTTTGTATTCTCCCCCTTTTTGTTATCATCAATTGGAGGGGGTGGTGGAAGTCTGTCAAGAAACTTTTGAAGAATGGAAGCATAAAGATTTTGACCTCTGATAATATCATCCATCTTCTTTTCTAGAGAACCTACTCTTGTCTCCAAAGATGTAAAATTTTTGGATTCTTTGAAAAGCTTGTCTTTGATGCTATTCATGGTGTTGAATGGTAGCTTCTCATCCAATCTTCTGTCCATTGCATCCTTGTTAGATGAGATAGAGTCCTTAATCCTCTCAAGTTCCCTCCTTACTCCTGTTACTGTCATCTTTTGAATTTTCATTGATTCTCTCATATAGTGAGCAATTCTCCTTTGAGTAGGATCTTCAATTTCTCCTTCCACCATTGTTCTTCTATATTGAGAGAGAATTTCAGTCTCAGCAGCTTCTAAGGAACCATCAATAGTGCTCATCCATGGCTCTTCATCAGAATCACTCTCCAACTCTTCAGGTGCCATATAACAAGTGTCTGTTGTATTGGCAATGCTTTCCTTCAGATTCCTGGTCCTTTGATCTGTATGATCAATGCCCAAGAGTTGTTCTGCATTCCTGTTATTTGAAGTAGCCAACCCTTGATATTGTGGATCAGGATGAATGAAATTCTTTGGATCCAATTCACCAGCATCTATTTCCTCTTCAAAGTCTTTAGCAATTCCACTCCCACTAGCTTCAGCATTATTTGCTCCCCCTATCTCCTTTACTCCTTCTTCTGCCATCAGTTCAATTTCCAATTCATGTGCAAAAAGTAGAATGTTTTTATCACTTTCACTCATCTCTTTATTTTGCATCAGGATCTCATCCTGGAATCTCACCTCTCCCTCACTCATTTCTTGTGCACCTACTAAGGTGGGGCCCTCAAGTGTTTCACTCTCATTCCTGGAAGAAATATGAATGTTTTTACTCACTTCCTCTCCTTTTGCCAGGTTACAATCCTGCCTCTCACTCAACTCACTCAATCCTAAGAGTATTTGTGCAACATCAATTGATTGAGCATCAATTGATGTATTGACATTATCAGTTGAAGTGGTGTTTGGGATATCCATCAATTGATGCATACCCATCGATTGATCTTGAGTATCGATCGATGGCTTATCAGTCGATGGTTGAATATCAATTGATGAAGGAACATCAATTGATGGAGAAGAAACAGTTGATATAATTTGTGAAGTTATGATTGAGATGATATTGGAAATAGAATCCTGAAAATTCTGAGAAGAAGATTCAGGAGAGAGTGTTGGCTTCTACTTGAAAAACAAAGAAGGAGAATCTGAAAATCTGAAAATGTTCGATACCAAATCTGATACCAAATCTGAAAGAAGGAGAGAGTGTTGGCTCTGATACCAAATCTGAAAATGTTCGATAATCTATCAAAACATTTTCTGAAGAAGTTTGAGATGGGGAAAGAAGAATAGAAGAGATAGGAATTGAAAGAGAATGGGGCTGCATCTCATCATTTATATGAGATGCATCAAGCAGACTTTGTGAAGGCTCCTCCACAGTTTCCTGTGGTTTTGCAGTGTGTGATTCCCCAAGTGCAAAGGTGACTTTCTTTTCTCTCCTTTTGTATGGTGTTAGTGTTTTGGCTTTTGTGTCCCCAACTTGATTCTGTGCCCCTGGTTGTGGGCTATTTTCAATATTGTCATCCTTTTGAGAGAATGGCAATAGGGATGTGGTATTTTCCATGTTAACATCCACAGTCTTTTGGGAGACTATGGAGTGGCTTGGTTGAGGTTGCACACCCTCACTCTCCTTATCCTTCTGGGTTCTTTGATGTTCCCCAGTTCCCTCACCACCTACATCCTCCTCTAACCTATCTACCACACTAGTTGATTTTCTTTTCTTGGTTTTTACAACAGCAGGTTTTTGAGAACCTGTTGAGGTTGGTTTCTTAGATTTGGATTTAGAGATTGGTTGTGTGGCTTGGGTAGGAGGGTTGGGGTCATTACTACCACCCTCCATAGTCACAGAAGGCAAAGAAGAATTAGGTTTAGAAGAGTTTAAAGTGATAAATACCTGAACAAAAGGGGGATAGATCAATTCCACATTGCTGTGAAGATTGATCTTAACCAAGTCTTTAAAGACCCTTTTGTTTTGAGTCCAGCAATCCAAAATTTCTGTATTCCTGTCAATCTCAATATCCTTGACAAAGTGGTTAATAATAATCATAATAAATCTTACATAATAAATATGATTAGATCTATTTATTTTATTCCCCAATTTGGCAGATATTTCATTGAGTAACAGGCTTCCTAAATTATGATATCTATCATATAAAATGCTATACCCTACTTGTTGCATACTTGTTGTTATTGCATCAAAATTACTAACCTTACCAGAAAAACACTTTATTAAAGCATCAAGGAAATATGACCATTCTTTTCTTAGATTCTTTCTAACAATACTACCTAGACTAGCATCAGGAGCAGTATAATTGATTTCCCTAAGCATGTTTCTAATATCTGTGTCAGTGGGTGCATTTTCGGTATTATTTGAAGGAATATTTAAACACTCACCCAAGACCACAGTGGTTAGAATATACCTTTGTCCTTTGCATTCAAAGGAGATTGTAGAAAAATCATTTGCTACTTCTGCTGTTGTCCAGAATTCTTCAACTAGATTGCACACTATTTTTGGTGCTTCTGAGAGGGCCTTTGCAATTTTTGAACTCCTTAGAAATTCCATTAGGGGATGAAATTCTGTTGGGACTTCCTCCACCATAGTGCAAGCAACGAAGTTGTTGAGCTCATAGTAGAATCCAGATTGTGAGACTTTATTTGAAGATGCCATTATCGAGTTTGAAGATTTATAATAGAATTAACTGGCAAACTTGTTAGTAATTATAACAGAAACAATAATTAAACAGTAGCAGTTTAGGGCTCTTAGCAAGAGATAGATAAGTCGTTAGTAAAAATTGCAAGTAAGAATTAAAAGATGTTTTAATCTCACTATTTATATTTACTGATTTCTCAATCAATTACTTACTCAAAATAGAACAAAATTGACCGTTGGAAGAGTATTTAAGAGTAAAAGTTACCAATTTTGGCAATCGACTGATATACATACAGGAGTGTATGTATTAATCAATTGATAAAATAAGTAATCAACGGCTAAAGTTTGTACAGATCGATTGATGACTTGGACTATTAAAATTCCAGGTCATCAATTGATAAATTGCTTATCCATCGATAGACAAATATATCATTGATTGATATATCTATCTGTCGATAGTTACCCCTATCCATCGATAAACAAATATATCATCAATTGATATATTTATCTGTCGACAGTTCCAATAATATCCATTGATATGTAAAATATTTATCAGTTGATTATTGAAGAATCAATAATTTAACATAGTCAATGGCTACAAGTAATATAAATACATAACTTGTCAGATATTTTAAAGGATTAAATATAATTAAGCATACCTAAATCACAGACCAATCTATTGAAGGTAGATTCATCTAATGGTTTGGTAAAAATGTCTGCAAGTTGTCTTTCACTAGGGACAAAATGTAATTCAACTGTACCATTCATTACATGTTCCCTAATGAAGTGATACCTTATGTCAATGTGCTTGGTTCTGGAATGTTGCACAGGATTTTCTGTTATAGCAATGGCACTTGTATTATCACAAAAAATAGGAATTTTGTTCAAGTTGAACCCATAGTCAAGTAGTTGATTCCTCATCCATAATATTTGTGCACAGCAACTTCCAGCTGCAATGTATTCAGCTTCTGCAGTAGATGTAGACACTGAATTCTGCTTCTTGTTAAACCATGAAACAAGCTTATTTCCTAGAAATTGACAGGAGCCTGTTGTGCTTTTTCTGTCAATTCTGCAACCTGCATAATCTGCATCTGAATAACCAATTAGATCAAATCCAGAATCTCTAGGATACCAAATTCCAAGATTTGGAGTTCCTTTGAGATATCTGAATATTCTTTTTATTGCAATCAAATGAGATTCTCTAGGATCAGCTTGAAACCTAGCACAAAGACATGTAGCAAACATTATGTCTGGCCTACTTGCAGTTAAATAAAGTAATGAGCCAACCATACCTCTATAACTTGAAATGTCCACTTTTGCTTCCTTAGTGTTTAATTCAAGTTTAGTTGCAGTGGCCATGGGAGTTTTGGCAGAAGAACATTCACTTAAATCAAATCTCTTTAATAAATCAGAAATATATTTGGTTTGATTTATGAAAATATCATCTTTAACTTGTTTGATTTGCAAGCCAAGAAAGTAGGTTAGTTCTCCCATCATGCTCATTTCATATTTACTCTGCATCAACTTAGCAAACTTTTTACAAAGTTTTTCATTAGTTGAGCCAAAAATAATGTCATCTACATAGATTTGAACAAGAATCATAGAGCCATTTACATTTCTATGAAAGAGAGTTTTATCAACAGTACCTCTTGTGAAGTGATTCTCAATCAAGAATTTAGACAATGTGTCATACCATGCTCTAGGTGCTTGCTTCAATCCATAAAGTGCCTTGAGAAGATAGTATACAAATCCAGGATGAACAGGATCAATAAAGCCAGGAGGTTGTTCTACATATACTTCTTCTTCTAGTTCTCCATTGAGAAAAGCACTTTTCACATCCATCTGATACACCTTGAAATTAGCATGAGCAGCATATGCTAGAAAGATTCTGATTGCTTCCAATCTTGCAACTGGTGCAAAAGTTTCATCAAAATCTATGCCTTCTTCTTGTGAATAGCCCTTTGCCACTAATCTTGCTTTATTTCTTGTCACTGTACCAGATTCATCCATTTTGTTTCTGAACACCCATTTTGTACCAATGATAGACTTGTTCTTTGGTTTGTGCACTAGCTTCCATACCTTGTTTCTTTCAAATTGATTCAACTCTTCTTGCATAGCAATTATCCAATCAGGATCATTCAAGGCTTCTTCAATCCTTTTTGGTTCTTTTTGAGACAGGAAGCTACTATACAAGCATTCATTTTGAGTTGCACTTCTAGTTTTGACACCATCATTTGCATCTCCAATTATTAATTCAAAGGGATGGCATTTTGTCCATTTCCTTTGTGATGGTAAATTTGTCCTTGAAGATGATGCTTCATGATCATTGGAAGTGTTATGATCATTGTGATGTGATTGACTATTTGAGAACCCTCCCCCTGAGATGGACACTCTACTTGAAGATTGTTGAGTAGAGTTGATATCCATCGAATGATTATCAATTGATGTATTATCAGTTGATTGATGATTGTCAACTGATAAGTTATCTGTTGATGCATTGACATCAATTGATGGGAGGATTCTAGGTACTTGTGCTCTTGTGTTTTCCATATCATCATCACTATCTTCAATATTACTTGTGGATTCACTTTCAAACTGCAATAGATCATGAAATCCTTCATCAAACAACCCTTGAATTTTCTTGTCATCAAAGACTACATGCATAGATTCCATAACAATGTGTAATCTAAGATTGTAGACTCTGTATGCTTTGGTTGTTATTCCATATCCAACACATATAGCTTCATCAGCTTTGGCTTCAAATTTTCCTAGATTTTCACCTTGATTTCTCAGTACAAAGCATTTGCAGCCAAAGACATGAAGAAAGTTAACTGTTGGCTTCTTGTCTTTCTTTATCAATTGATATGGAGTTTTGCCTTGAAGTTTATTGATCATGGAAATATTTTGAATGTAACAAGCAGTATTAATTGCTTCTGCCCAGAAGTATGTAGGAAGTTTTGCTTCTTCTAACATAGTTCTAGCAGCTTAAATCAAGGTCCTATTTTTCCTTTCAACTACTCCATTTTGCTGTGGAGTTCTTAGAGCAGAGAAATGATGAGTGATACCTTTTTCTTCACAGAATTCTCTCATGGTTGAATTCTTGAATTCAGTACCATTGTCACTTCTAAATTTCTTGACCTTCCATTCAGTGCCATTGTCAACATTCTTCACATGATTGATAATTAATTTGCTTGCTTCATCCTTAGAGTGTAAGAAATATACCCATGAAAATCTTGTGAAGTCATCCACAATTACTAAGGCATATTTATTTTTGGCAATTGACATGATGTTGACTGAACCAAATAAGTCCATGTGCAATAATTCCAGAGGCTTATCAATTGATGATTCAGACTTTGACTTGAATGATGTTTTTCTTTGTTTTCCCTTTTGACATGCATCACATAGTCCATCCTTGGTGAATTCCATCTGTGGAATGCCTCTAACCAGATTCTTTCTAACCAATAAATTCATGGTTTTGAAATTCAAATGGGCTAGTTTCTTGTGTCAAGTCCAACTTTCTTCTATATTGGCTTTGCTAAGTAGACATGTCATTGAATTTGCCTTCACAGAGTGAAAATCAGCCACATAGACATTCCCTTTTCTTTCTCCAGTTAAGAGAATTTCACCAGATTCTTTATTGGCTATGATGCATGATTCAGTTGTAAACCACACACCATTACCATTATCACACAGTTGACTAATACTGAGCAAATTGTGCTTCAATCCATCAATTAGTGCTACTGTTTCAATGATAACATTTTCTTTTGCAATTGAGCCATATCCCAGAGTAAAACCTTTGCTGTTATCTCCAAAAGTAACTCCTGGGCCAGCCTTTTCCACAAATTTTGTGAGCAGGGACAAATCTCCAGTCATGTGCCTTGAACATCCACTATCCAAATACCAGAGATTTTTCTTCCTGTTTCCCTGCACACATATAAAACAATCAAGTTGCTTTTGGTACCCAAGTTGCCTTGGGTCCTCTTTTATTAGTTGCAGCCTGAGTCCCTGTTGTCAACTTAGGTTCCTTTTGTTTTGGTGGGTTTAAATCCACTTTAACTTTGGGAGTTGACTTTTGGGGCTTTGACACCTTGGAACTCATGGCAGAATTTCCATGAATTTCATCATTTACATTAAGCATGTTTCATGGCATACCAGACATGTTCATATTAGGATATGCAAAGAAGGGATTATACATGTATGGAACTTGTGCATAAGGCATATGAACATTAGGTGCAACCAAATTAGAAGACATGGCATTCATGAGCATAGGATTGGTAAACATGGCATTTGCAGTCATGGCATGTATATTTAAATCATTTGCAGATATAGAATTCTTTTCACTTTTGCATTGCATGGACAAATGATTTACACTACCACATTTAGCACAGACTTTTCTAGGTGCATACATATCAGGAGTGTAGTTACTGTGCTTATTTATGCCTACTTTACCATTCCTATTCTTTTTCTTTTTCTCAGACTTAGGTTGAGTAATTTCCACAGGTGCTATCTTTTCTAATTTTTCTTTTAGTTGTTTCTTGGATAAGCTACCTATGTTGATTTTCTCCGCCTCAGCCTCAACTTGATTTTTGGTTTCCTTAACAAACTTAATAGGAGTGCTAAATTTGTTCTTTTTATTAGCCATTGATGATTTACTTGTCGATGGATGCTTATCGATTGATTCAGCATCAATCGATTGATAATCCTTATCAGTTGATGAAGGATTAGCAGTCGATTGATCTTTATCCATTGAAGTATCAGCCAATGACTTGCCTATTGATTTGGGGAGTTCTCCTAGAGTATCTACACCCTGAACATCAATAATTTGTTTGGCAGTTTTAGCAGACCTATTCCATTTGCTAATGGTTTCAATTTCTTCAGCTAATTGTTCTTTCAACAATTCTTCTCTTTTCAAACTGTTTACTAGTTCATTCCTAGCATCCTTTCTTTCCTGCTTAAATCTTTCTAAACAAACAAGTTCATTTTCAAGAAAAATATTTCTCTCAGTTAAGGCATCAATGGTGTTCTTTAACTTGAGATTTTCTTTGTTTAGAGATTTTAGAGTGACATGCAAATTGTACAGTTCATTAGACATTTCATTAATAGTACTATTGCATTCCTCAGATGTAAGCTCGGAAAAGTTAGTAGCTAGTACCTGATTAGATGTTGAACTAGCTTCTTCATCTTCATGATTGGCCATTAATGCAAGATTGACATATTCTTCAGAATCACTATCCTCAGCAACCCAGTCCTTCTCCTCAGTTACAAAAGCCTTTTCTTTTTGTTTTAAAAGGTCAAAGTATTTCTTCTTATAATCAATACCCTCATATGACTTTGCCTTTTCTTGTTTTGGCTTCCTGCACTCACTTGAGAAATGACCAGCCAATCCACAGTTAAAGCATTTGAATTTAGATCTATCAACCAGATTTTTATTTTTATTGTTGTTTCTAAACTGGGATCCAGGCCTTTGAGCATATGGATTCTTCTTGAATTTTAGCTTTGAAAATTTCCTTCTCAGAAATGCAAGGTGCTCATCAATCTCATCCAAATCATCCTTAAAGCATGTTTCATCTTCTTCACACTTGCTCTTTCCTTTTCTCTTGAATGATTCTTCAACAGCATCACCAGCCATCATGACTGACTCTTCTTCATAGCCATTTTCCTTCTTCTCTTCATTTCCCTTGACTACCAAAGCCACAGTTTTCTCTTTTTTTTGATTCTTCTCAATCTCTTCATCTTGTTGGATTTCCAACTCATATGTCTTGAGAATACCATAAAGTTTCTCCAGTGTAAAATCCTTGAAGTCCTGAGATTGTCTAATGGAAACAGTCATTGGTTTCCATTCTTTTGGAAGAGATCTAAGAAATTTTAGATTTGTATCCTCAGTTGCATAAACCCTGCCATATAGCTTCAGTCCATTTAACAACTTCTGAAATCTGCTATAGGTGTCATTGATAGATTCTCCACTCTTGAAATGAAATGATTCATATTTTTGAATCAAGAGTTGCATCTTGTTTTTCCTTACTTGTTCAGTTCCTTCACACAGAGTTTGAAGTGTATCACATACTTCTTTTGATGAAGTACAGTTTATAACATTGTCAAACATATCTTTATCTAGACCATTAAACAGAATGTTCATGGCCTTCTTGTCTTTGAGTACTTCTTTTTCATCCTCTTCTGTGAACTCAGAAATAAGTTTTAGAACATGTCTGTCAAGTGCAGGAGTTCCATCAGGGTTTACACCTGTGACTAGCTTCATGGGAACATGAGGACCTTTTTCTATGCAGTTAACATAAGAAGGGTCGAGAGAAAGAAGATGCAGATGCATTTTGACCTTCCATGGAAAATATTCATCTTTCTCTAAAACTGAAATTTTCACACCTGAATCTTTTTGACCCATATTGACTGTTCCTGATCTTTAAACTTTCTGTATGTTGAAAGCCTGCTCTGATACCAATTGTTATTCCTTAGAACAATGTCAATATTTGTAGAAGGGGGGGTTGAATACAAATATTAAAACTTTTTCCTTGTTCTAATATTTGTTCTTGATGTTTGAAAGAATGAGAGAATAAGTTCGAACAAATTAGTGCTAAAAATAAAACTGAACAAAGAGATTTAAAATTATTGATGGATTGGTATTTCCATCAATATATATTTTTGCTCAATGCTCCTAGGTTAGAAGAAACCTAGCTGCGTTTACAAGATTAGAAAACAAATCAACTGTTCTTACACATGTGCTCTCAAGCTTGAACAGTTGATTAAGAAATATGTCTAACTTGTATGTTTTCTAAGAATGCTACTACACTTGTTTATATATCACAAGTGTTCTTTTACAATTCCTATTCTAGGATTGTTTCTACCTGCCTTCCTTTTACCTTTTTCTATTTTACAAAAAGGTTTGAAAGACAGCTTCTGATTGAGTCTTCACAGTCACTCTAGACTGTCTTCCATAGGTGTGCTTTTGTTCTCTGGATCTTCAACAGATATTCTTTCTGTGTTATCACACTCAATTGATAATTTGCTGTTAAGCATATCAATTGATCCATTCTTTAATCCATCAACTGATGTACTTCTTCGATTGATCTTTATATCCATCGATTGATAAAAGATGTCTTATCGATTGATAGATGTTATCAATCGATATATCAGTCGATGGGTCTTCACATCAGTTGATGGTCTTCAATCCTTGGCTTGACTTCTTCGATTGATCCTTCATCCATCGATGCTTCAATATCAATTGATCATCCTTCACTTGTGCAATTTCTTGTCTTCTCATAATTACAATTTAACAGTTTAATTTACACATCAATTGATGATCTATATCAATCGACTCTAACATCAATTGATGAACAAAATATCAATTGATTTACACCTTATCGATTGAAATAGACTAAGTACACCTATGCTATAATCCAAATTATCAGTTGATTCATATAAACATTTCAACTGATAAATGGTTTCCTGATCAATTGATATTTATAACTTTCATATCAATTGATCAGTTACATCAAATAAAATTTCTATGATTCTAAGATTAATGTTAACATCAAATCACATGTAGATTCCTAACATACGGTTTGCAATCAAAAACAACCTTATGCAACTTATTTTTCTATTTTCCTCAAATTAATATAATTGAAATTGCTTTTGGTTGCATTTTGATTTTAACCGTTCAACTTGTTAAGCAACGTATTATGCAATCAAAAAATAATTATTTTTACTAAATTTTAAAATTGCATTTGTGTTGATTTCTATTGATTTCAGTTGCAAATGTGGTTGCATAGGCGCAAACCGTATTTTTACAAAAAAATGTATTTTTTCAAAAATTTTAAAAAAAATTGTATTTTTGTAAAATATTTTTAAAAAGGCCAATATTTTTAGTTAAAAAAATTATCCTTGGATATTTTTGAAAACCCTTAAATTTTAATACTCAAAATCATTTTATATCCAAATAAAATGATGTTTGATTTAAATTCAAATTTGATTAAAATAAAACACTCCTAAATTTGAGTAAATAGGTGTTCAATTATAGGCAAATTCTTTTTTCCCCCTTAGTTTCGACCACCTAACTAAAAATGCTTCTTTTAAATCAAAAAAATAAAGTGGGTGAAATTATCATAGATAATAATAATAATAATAACCAGACTGCAATGGAGTATTCAAGTTGCCCCCTACTTTGTTGAGCTGACGTTACAATATTAACCTGGACTACATGAATTGATTTATTATTATTCTATTTATAACGACAAACACCTGTTTTAAATTCATCTCACCTTATACGTATTGTTTACTAATTACACATCATCTTACCTTTTTTTTCCCACCAAATAACTTTAAATATTAAAATCATCCCAAATTATTATTAGCTAGGGATAAAATGAAATAATGTAAAAATAATGTTTTCTGTCTATATTAGTTCAACTTCTTAGATATATATAATTAGAAGTTTATGAGTTTTTTTTATAATTTTATGTACTTCGTCTATTTAAAATAGATAATTTTAAAATTACTTTAAAATGTGTGTTAAAAAATTAAATGACATCTATGTTAAAATAAATGGAGGAAGAAGCTTATTTTGGTCTATATAGTATATAACATAAAAGTAATCTGACATGGTTTTTCAAGAGTTTGAATAAAGCCTTAAAAAGTAAGAGAGTAGTTAACGGGTTTGGGAATTACCAGAAAAGATTTGTAAAAATATTATTTTATTCTAAAAATATTTGAAAAAATATGGAGATTGCATTTAATTTGAACTGTGTAATTAATTTAGGTTGTATTTTAAATTTCATTTTAACTTACATTTTAGGTTGTAAAATAGTTTGCAAATATGGTTGTAAAGTTGTAAGAACATATTTTCGTATTTTTTTTTCTAAAATTTGAGTTGCAAAGTTGCAAAACGTATTTTTTTTAATATTTTTAAAAAATGATTTTTAAGTCATGAATCTAGTAAAAATTTAATGGAAATTTGATTTTGAGTCTGATTTAACTCAGAAAATAAGCAATTTATTAATTTAGTTCCGATTATTAAGTATTTGAAAATTCGCCACTTGCATAATAACATCACATGGGGAATAATTCAATCGATTTATGGTAGTCTTTAGGGTTTTTTTATAATAAATTAATATGACGAGGCAAACAAATTATGTGTCCATTTGGTATTTATTATTTTTAGATATAAATTATTTATTTTTTTAAAAATAAATATGTGAATGCATATTTTTTCTGAAAATAAGTACTTACTTTTTAGATTTTAAGTAAAATTTAACTTTAAATTTCTACGATAAATACTTATCATCAAACAAATTAAAAAATAAGTTACTTATTACATATTTTAAAATCTAAACTGAACATATATATTTGTTCTAAATCATGACAGTATACATAAATTTTAATATACTAGTTAAATTTTTTTCTTCTTGACTCTTAAGAGAGGAAATTATTTTAGCTGTTCAAAAAAAAAATTGAGGAAATTATTTTGAGTAACGGGTAAAACCCTTGCGAGTTTGCAGAGATTAGATCATTCCGTACAGAGGTATAGTGATAGTGCCCTGCTTGGTGGAGTACGAAGATGGTATGTAATATCTTTTCCTGATTTGTGGAATAACATGTTTGATTTATCTAATAGAGTAAATAATTTATAAATTAAAAATTATACCAATTTTCTAGTTTTTGAATTAACCGGATCTAAGTTTGTTTCTTGTTGAGTCAAGTTTTGTTTGTAATTATTATAATTTGAAAAAAACGTGTCATTGAAAAAATACTATAAAAATATAGGATGCTTATTTGATAATATTTTTTATCTTTACATGTTTTGAAATATAATATAATTTTTTTTGAATAATTTTGATAATAAAATTTATAATTATTTTTTGCAAAAATTGAAAAATATATATATTTTTAAAAAATATATAGAGACATATTTTTCCTAAAAATAGGAGTGTTTAGATTATTTTTTTTAAAAAAAAGTTATTTTAAAATAACATTATCTCTGTTTTTCTTATTTTAAACAATGAAAATATTTCTTATATATAAATTGTTGTCGATTTTTATATGAATTCCCTTTTGAATTTTTTTTGATAAAATTTGATGACAATGATTAGTTTCAAAACTTGTTTGAAATTAAAAATCAAATTCCAAAATATATCTTATCTCATGACTTATGGAATATTAGTTTTTAAGTCCGAGTAACTGAAGCTGATTTAGGGAACTAAATATATGTATTAAATAACTATTTAAAAAGAACGAAATCTAAACATTATTACTTTTCTTAATATCGAAATTCAAATTTTGGGATTCTTATTCTTTTTAAAAAATCTAATAGAATGTCACTCAAAAAATATAATATAATATTATAAAATATAAAATATAAAATACAGTATTGCTGGCGTGGGGTTAGTTAAGTACGCACATGAGCTGGATTCACTCACAACGGGTCTGGTCCCACCATCAATTTATTATTTCTTTAAAAAATAAAAATAAAGTTTCATTATTACAAGCTGAACTCATCCAAGTACACAATCATGTCTCCATTCTTACAAACTGACCTAATCTACTACATAAATCACACACAATTACATGTATATAAATACACATGTACATATGTTCAAAGTGTTGTTTACTTTGTTTTTTTATCCAAAAACAAACTAAATAAAAAGAATCAAATCCTCTTAATAATATTCCATGCATTTTTTTAAAATCGAATTTTCTTTTCGATTAAATGGTTTTGTGAATCTTGGCCCAAACCCCCAAATGATATGATTTATAGTCTTTCCTTATCTGGGTGTGTGTATATAACTATATATATACATGTTTGATTGTGTTGGTGTGTATAGAATAGTAGTTTCTTGTTTAGTTGTCAGCTACTAAATCTGACTATGCAGAGTTCAAGTGTGTCGTGGAAGTCCGCCGGAGATGGAGTTTCCGACCAGTTTCCGGTGGGTTTAAGGGTGCTTGTTGTTGATGATGACCCCACTTGTCTTTTGATCTTGCAGAAAATGCTTCAATTATGCCGTTATGAAGGTATCAATTATATTTATGTGTTGTGTTATTTTTATATGTATTGGTAGATCAGTTATACATTCATTGGTTTTTTAAAATTCGATTATATGTTTTGTATCGTTTCATATGTATTAGTAATTGGATTTTTGTTGTGTATTTATCTTGTTTGTGATTTCTTGTTTTTATTGTGATTTCTTGTTTTTAAAGGGTTTTTTTTCCAAGCATATAGTAAGGACAGCTTAAAAATGAATGGGAACAAAGTGGGCTTGATTTCGAATTTTGATCTAATCACGAATTGGGAATTGGGTGATAAAATGGTTTAGAGGATGGGTTTTGAATGTGATTTTATATATATCAAGTGCATCTGTACTTGACCAAAAAAAAGTGCATCTGTGCATGAATAGTTTTTTTGTTTTTTGTTTGTTTGGTTATTAATGACTGTTTGGAATTAAGGAAATTGAGATTGTACTGAGGTTTGTTGAATTGGTTGAAGGACTTGTGCCTTGTGTGGTTTTGGTAGATAGTTTGTTTCTCCCTCCAACACATTTTATGATGCTTCATATCTTGATAAAAGGTCCTTTCTACCGTGAATTGATAATTATGTGAACAATATACCTTTTTCGGAGACTTTAGAGATCCGCATCTCTCAAATGTGCCACAGATGCAATTGGGAGATGTGTATCTATCAGATATGCATGTGGGAGGTGTGTATCCCCACGAATTGCGCGTTGGTTTTTTCCCCTTTACTTATATGCATATATCATGCTGTACTTATTTGCGTATTTTTTTTCATTTGGACATTTTTTCTAGATACAGTCATCAATGTTTTGCCAAGAAACAAGTTTAGATGTAATTTACCAAGTCATTTTTGATGTTTTTCAGTTACCAAATGCAATCGAGCAGACATTGCGTTATCCCTACTTAGGGAGAACAAGAGTGGGTTCGATATTGTGATAAGTGATGTTCACATGCCTGATATGGATGGGTTCAAACTGCTCGAGCACATTGGGCTGGAGATGGACCTTCCTGTTATCAGTTAGCTGCCTCTGTCTCTTGTTTTGTTACTACTGAATTTCTCTGATCTTTTCGTTTGCATCTAATTGATTTTAATCAAGATCTGATAAGTTTGTTCTTTTTTGACTAAACAGTGATGTCTGCTGACGATAGTAAAAATGTTGTGATGAAGGGAGTGACTCATGGTGCATGTGATTATCTGATCAAACCAGTTCGTATTGAAGCTCTGAAGAACATATGGCAGCATGTAGTACGCAAAAAGAAACATGAGTACAAGGACTTTGAGCAATCAGGAAGTGTGGAGAATGGTGATCGGCAGCAAAAGGCCCCTGAAGATGCTGACTACTCTTCTTCTGCAAATGAGGGAAGTTGGAAAAACAAGAGAAGAAAGGAAGAGGAAGATGAAGCAGAGGATAAGGATGATACATCGTCGCTAAAGAAAGCACGGGTTGTCTGGTCGGTTGACCTTCATCAACAATTTGTGGCAGCTGTTAATCAACTTGGAATTGACAGTAAGAACCTTGTAGCTAGTTCTCTAAGTTTGTTTCTTACATCTATACATATACTGCCTAGTTTAGTTCAATCTATACAACTATACATGATTATGGAGAAATTATAAGTTGTCCCCTATCCATGTAGTGTATTCTGTATCTGGTTCCATTCATTTCAAAAATTGTATTATCCAATATAGTTTTTATTTTACTTCTTTTATAGCACAAGGGATAAAATTTATAAAAAGTTGAAAAATTATGGATCATTTACTTATTGATGCAAAAGAGACTACCGCTGCTGTTAGCTACATTCTACCACTGTTGTTCTTTACAGTTTACAAGTCCTTAACAATACCTAGGCACACATGAACAGACACACAGATATTCATATCTTCTCTTAAGTTGTATATAATTTATCAATATAAAATAGGATAATTTTTTTTGCTATTTCATAATGAAATAAGACCATTAATGACTATCACAATAATTGGGAGGTAATAAAAAAAATAATTATTCATTTGAATATTGTAAACCATACTTCCGTGTCTTATGTAGTAATATGTTTTCTACTAAAATCAAATTAAATCTTGTGAATTTAAACTTTCTTTTACTACTCACTTTGATCTTATCATTGTGTAAAGGAGGAACTATTCTGGCAAGCTAACAGTTGCCTGATTTTCTATTTTAAAACGTTATACTTGTGTTCTAATGGATTACTTATGAATGCAGAAGCTGTTCCGAAGAAAATTCTTGAGATGATGAATATGCCTGGACTTACAAGAGAGAATGTAGCTAGCCACCTTCAAGTAAGTCCCTAATTTTCTTGGTGAAAAGTTTTTATACCATCAGTCATAAAAGATATCATTGCACACATGCTTCCTTTCTGATTGTTTATTTTATGAACAGGGAGAGATACAATGTGAATATATTACTACAATTGACAATTCTAAATTTTCTTCTACATATCGGTTGGTTACACCAATAATGAGAGAAAATACTTGCAGAGTTAATAAACTGATTAGACTGTGTCCCGTCAACAATTTACCAGCAATTGTTTTTCACAACAAATGTTTAGGAATATGGAATATGTATCACAACTGTTCAATTTTGTTTTGCCAAGTTCGACTGTTCGTTTGTACGTCTTTATAAATCTGTTGCCACCCTTTATTAAAAATTTAAAATTCCTTTACAAATTGTTGTTTATTGCAGAAATACCGTATATATCTTAGAAGGGTAAGTGGACAGCAGCAGAGTGTGTTGAGTAACTCTTTCATGGGGACCCAGGAAGCACCATTTGGGTCCATGTCTTCATTTAATGGCCTTGAGGTACAAGCTCTTGCTGCTAGCGGTCAAATCCCAGCACAAAGTCTTGCTACACTACAAGCTGCTGCACATGGCAGGTCTACGATGAAATCCACTATTTCTCCCCTAGTTGATCAGAGGAATTTATTCAGCTTTGAGTCTCCAAATTTAAATTTCATAGAGGGACAACAGCAACTAAGCAATAACAGCAAGCAAATGAACTTCCTCCATGGTATCCCAACAAATATGGAACCAAAGCAGCTTGCCAGTTTGCATCACACTGCAAATTCATTTGGGGGCATGATGCAAGGCAACCAGAGCAACTCTTTAATGGTGCCGATGACTCAACAGGCCAGAGCTCAGATACAGAATGAAACTAATTGTAATTTTTCATCAAGGCTTCCATTATCTCTAGGGAAACCTATCTTATCAAATGGGATCACAGAAGGTATTCTGGGACGAAATGGATTAATTGACAATGTCCAAGGACCAGCATATAATCAAGTTTCTCAGCCCTCTTCGATGGTAGATTTCTCTGTGAACCGCAGTGCAGATTTGTTGGGGAATGGTTTTTCTGTTGGGGACAATTCAGGGATTTCACCCATTTCATCCAAAGGGGTGCTCCAAGAAGAGGCTAGCATGGAAGTGAAAGGATCAAGAGAGGCTTCAACTTATGATATCTTTAGTGATCTGCATCAGCATAAATCTCAAGGTTGGAGTTCAAGTAATACAGGATTGACTTTTGATGTGTCTCAACATGCAAACATGCGAGGAAACCTGGGTACTTCGCCATCCTTTCTAGTTCAACAAGGTTTTTCGGCAAACCAGAGTACTGGGCACAGCAGGAGTTCATCAATTGGTCAGGTAGTGTTCTCTGGTGGGGAAGAAAGAGCAAACAGGAATATGCCAGTCATTGGTCAGCAGCCTAATGTGCATCATACTGAAAATTCGTTCCAAGTCAAGGCTGAAAGTTTCTCTGAAACTAGCTATCAGAATACTCTATTGCCCGGACCTTATGATCAAGAGGATCTCATGAGTGCACTTCTGAAACAGGTCAGTTTCTTCCTGTCTATACTATTATTAAAAAATTTAAAATAGTGCCTTCCTGTACTTATCACAGATTTATCATCTTGTATAGCAGCAAGAAGGAATTGGAGGAGTCGAAAGTCAGTTTGGCTTTGACGGGTATTCTTTGGATCATCTTCCAACATAGAAATTCCTTAGCTTCCTATATTAGTGACTGCAATTTGTGGTGTGTACATAGTTTAGGCACAGTCTGAATCAAACTTAGCAATTATCAAAACAACCAAGTTCATGACATTTCTATTTCAGGCCACCTATCAAGAAAGGATGATGATCTCACTTCTGCTTGTTCGTTTAGGAGATTAAAGATTGCTGAATCAAAATGGTCATTTACATTGGACGATTGGAGAAATTTTATGCTGTTACTGTTGCACCATATGCGAAGCATATGCTATGCCAAAAATTTTAGGTAGGAACAGACAATATATAGGGATAGTTTGGATGCAAACCTTGGAAGTTTGTTAGTTAAATTCACCAGGTATCAGTTGGCTGGAGGAATTCTAATAACACCCTTTTAGTTGATTCCTTTCATTTTGGGGGAAAAGGGGGAATTTTTGGTATCATTTTCATGTTACTTTTGGTAGACAAATTTGCAATTTTTGTGCTGGATTTTTGGTATTATTTTAATTTCGGTAGACAAATTTCCAATATCGGGTTAAGTTTCTTTAGGTGATAATTACTAGTTATATTTTTCTATATTCAAATTTAGAATTTGATATTTGAGATCCCGTACTGTTAATGCTGGGAGAGGGCCCTTTTCTCTATTGAGTTTAAGAAATATAATAAATCTCTATAAGTTTATTCTGTAGACTGAAGAATTTATTTTATTTATTGAAGATATAATAAAAAGTTGACAACTATGAATATTGAGAATTTTCATATAGTGTAAATAAGTCTTTACTTGGCCAGCGTAACTTATAAAAGCCAAATCAAGTGCAAGACAATGCCAATTCTTAATGAATTTATAGAGTAAATATATAATTAGAGTCTTCGAGAGTTAATAACAGGAAAATGTCGACAGGATTTTAGCTGAACCCTACATTAACAACTCAAGTGTGGTTGAATAATACAATTTAACAGTAATATACAGACAATATAAACCCAAAGAATGAAGATAATATCATCCACAACCAAAACAGGCAGCAATGCTTGGATCACATTGCTATTGCTGAATCAAAATTAAGATGACTAGAGCTAGTAGGAAAGACGTTAAGACCGATGAGTGCATTCTGTAGGAATTGCCTGATGGAAGTGTTCTTGGAAGTGAGCATTCCTCCCCATTGAAGAATACTTTCGTGGGGAATCCATCTCCAGCGGGAATATCAATTCCTGGGGTTCTTTTCTTCGTGAAAGAGATTACAGACTGTTGTTTCCCGGGCACCCTAGGATCCCTGTCAGGTTTGGCTGCATCTGTCTCACCCACCAGATAGTTCAAGCCAGGAAGACCCTCCATAAAAATAGTATTGTCAACACCATTCAGGGCACTTCCATTGAATGAATACACCTCCTTGAACCCAATTGCTGCTTTATCCAGTTCAACTGCAGCAAACCAATCAACGAATGCCTCGTCCTCCCAGTTAAAGACTGTCATTCTTGCAGACCATCCACCTCTGTAGTCTGTCAATAAATGCCAGTTAATGCTGACACCACAATTATCTCCACAGGGCAATGGATTTGACACTGGCAGATGTTTTATATCAGCCCAAGCCAAACTCATTCTGGTCCGATTCTCAAAAGGAACTAGAAGAGCTTGGGATGGTAGAAGAAGAGCCGGGGCATTAGTACTACAAGTACGAGCAGTGTTACTTGGACAACCACAAGCACAGGTCTTGCATGGGATAATAGACTCGTTATAATAAGCAGAGAATGATACACAGCATCTGGGACTCGCTCCCTTTGCCTGGGTGATGTTGCACACCACCTGCCAGCTTGCAACTGCAGTTGAATCTGATAACCCACTCGGGTCTGGAAAACGGCTCGGACTAACACGAACTGGTGGACCACATTCATAATCGGGATTCAGCCTGCCACTGATTTTCCAGTTCTGTGGTGGACTGAGTTCGGAACGGTTAAGATCTGGTGGCATCTTATAGACTTGCATCTGGAATGCTGAAATAGACTTGCTTGGATCCATAGTGGGTGGCAAAATTGTACCATTTCGGCAACAGAAAGGTACTAAACCGAGGGCTGTGTCATTGGTTTTTGTTAGTGGTAGGTCAACAATGGTTGGCCGTCTTTCACAGTTCAGAACAGTGGAGAAGTCCATTCCCTTGTAGTACTCGCCCTGTCGACCATATATGCATTTGGATGAATCAAGGACCGAGGGATAAGCTCCTTTCATGGAAAAGATAAACTCATCTCTCATCCAATCCCAGTTTAATTTCCAATTATCAAGACGGCCAAGAGGATTGTGATTTGAGATTGTAACATCTGCCTGGTACAATGATTCATATGTTTTGGTCACATCATACATTATTGTAAGATCACCATCTTGACGAGGCAGAAATTCTTCATCTTCAGTGATGTTGCTCTTGAAATTCGGGTCTTTGGTACAACATAACTCCATTTGGTTCTTACCTGATAGACAAAGAAATAAACATTAGCAAAGGAACAAGCCCGACATAGAGGTCAGACATAAAACATTATAGAGGGTAAATCAAGTTATCACACTTTCGAATTTATATATATATATATACTGAAAAATGTACTTGCAACAAGGAGTCATGTTTGTATTCTTATGAATGAAAGATACTACAAAAGCACATAAACAAACTTATATGTGATATACAACCACCTAAGATAGTTGCATAATTGCATTTACTAAATAAATACAGCAGGAATAAGAAGCTATACTGCAAAACTAATAAAATTTAGGGCTTCAGTTTCTAGCACATCTAGTGTACCATATCAACTATTTAATCATAAAAATTAAGGATATATTCTAAAACTTTATACTTGGTGAAATCTGTACGCCTTTGCTTTCTAAAACTGTAATAAGCTAAACTATAAGCATGTTACAAAAGATTAACAAGCCTGTAGGGGTCAAAAACAGCCCCTCAAATTTTGTGCTAAATAGTAGTAGTTGGAAATTTTGTGCTAAATACTTAATAGTAATAGTTGATGACAAAACAATCGAAATGGGGCAGCTGGATTTTGGATACTGTTCAATACATTTGTCTCGAGCATTGCAGCCAGTTTTTCATTACCGCTCTAGAACCATTCATTTCTGGCTAATTTCCTAGATATTTAAAATGTAGAACGCATTGGACTCAATGAAATATACACCAAACAGCATGCTACAAAACATCTGCTGTATTTGACCCCTATATCATCTGAAGCCAATTAACATGATACATGCTAACAGTTGATCCTACAAAAGGTACATAATTTTACTCTACATTTTCCAATACCATCTCCATTATAGGTCTTAATTCTCATCCAAATATAACTATGCCATGTCACGATACCTCCCTTTCATGTGAAAAGATCAGCCAGCACACATTTTTCACTAACACCAAATCTTAAAATTAATCAATCAAATATAAAGTCAACTGAGTTGAATAAGGTGCCATAACTTGTGTGTAAAATCATATCCCTCAACAACCCATGGTACCCTGCAAACCAGCTACAAATCACTCTCAATCACACAACTAAAGAAATCACCCCGCACTCAAAAATACAATTTAGAGTTTGCAGACCAAATCACTTTGTAGTTAAAGGAACACACACACATCCCTGACTCCAAGAAATTTTAATAGACATGTCTAGTTTGTGTACACACAAATCCATTTACCCAATTTTTTCTCAAACACAGACAATTCAATTTCATATCTACTCATACTAATCTTGTACCAATATACATATAGGCCTCTGATCAAATAAAAACTAATCCAAAAGTAATAACCATAAACCAATGATTTGTGTAGTTAAAACAGCCGATTTGAAAATCACTAACAATTTAATTTAATAATCACTACTGATTCACATCTAAATCACAGAACTGTAATTTAATTTTTTAAGTCGGTTCTCATCAGAGCAGAACTATAAAAATATATCGAAAACACAAATCGAAGCACCAATCAAACCAAAAAATACCTTGAACATCAGGCTTAGGACAAATAAAGCCATCATTAACAAGAGAAACATTATGAGGCAAAGGAAAGCTCCCCACCCCAACCCCAAACTCAGTCCCAATCAAATCAACCTTAACAGACATCTGACTCAAATCACCAGCAGTTTCAACCCCAGTTTTCAAATCAGCATTAGGATACCCAACAAACACAGTCCCATTCCCCACTTTCCCAGGAAACCTAGTCCCATCACTTAACACAGCATTAGTAGCACTAACCAACACTTCATCATTCTTAAACCCCACAAAAACCCTCCAAGATTTGAGCTCATCTAGGCCATTATTGAGTATAAAAAGTGATGATTCGAATCGATATGGCTGGTTTGATTCCAGGGTTGGTGGGATCTTTTGTACTGAGGTTATGGTGTATGAAATATATATACCATTACAAGTGGTGGAGGAGGGTGGTGGCGCTACGGTGGATTGTGGGGTGGAGATGGGGAGGAGGAGAGTTATGGTGATGAAGATGGAGATGAAGAGAGGAGTAGACATGGCTGTTTGAATTTCAAACGGTGTGGACAATAAATTGTATACTTGTGTATGTGTTGTATGTATATGTGTTCAGACAATTTGACGTGTTGTGTACTTGTGTGTGTATGTGTAAGTATAGACAAGTGAAAACCTAGAAGCTTAAAACGCGGATGGGGAATATGTCTGAACAGCTGAGTAGAAGCTGTCTAAAATGAAGGGTGTTTTGTTAATTTAATTAATTTGTTTATTTTTGTTGAGTAATTAATTATTTTTAGTTCGTGCGTGACCGTGTTAGATTTGATTTCATAACGTTGGCGTGTTTGAGTGGGTCGCTCGTTTTCATGATGACTTGATTTAGTTAGTCTTTTTTAAAATTTAAATTCAAGTATTTTTTAGTTTGTGCAATTTTATTTTTCAATTGCCTTGGAATGAAAATTTTACATTTTTTTACTGTAATTTAAAAAATCAAACTGTTTATATACAAAACTAATTCAAAACCCAAGCTCAAAAAATATCTTATGATGCTAGTACTATTTATATTTTTGACATATAATATTAATATTAAAAAATGTGTTTGGTTTGGACCGTTAAAGCTAGACTTCGGCTTTAACTTGAAATTTGAAAATACAAGGGCGGATGGATGTAGGTATATAAAAGCCAAAATCCTGGATCTATCAGACCAAGTCGAATGTTAATTTGATGTTAAATTGGTTTGTTTGTTTCTTGCGAGTTGATGAACCAAGAATAATACTCCGTATTGTTAAAGATTTACTTCCTCCGTCCCAAATTAATTTGACTTTTTTGTGGTCAAATTGATTCAAATTTGACTGAAAATTACATATAATTTATAATTAAAAATAATTATAAAAATTATATCATTAAAAAATATATATAATCTAATTTAAAATGTATATTTTAGTTTTTAAAATTATAAAATAATAATTTTTTATTCCCGGTCAAAATTGAGTCAAATTGACCAAAAAAAATTAAATAAGACAGTTAATTTGGGACGAAGGGAGTAACAAGTTTTAACTTTTAATCAAGGTCAATTTTTAACCGTTCATATTTCAAAATATTTTAGAAAGAATTGATAACATGAAAATTTTGACCGATATTCTCCCTAAATTATATAATGGTGGCCAAACTTAAACCCACATAGTATCTTAGAGCATCTCCAACCACATTAGCAATAACCATTAGCTAAAATATAATAAAATACTAACTAACTAAATTATACATAACCAAAAAGGTGATGTGCTCCAACCACATTAGCTATAATCGTTATCTATATTTGAAAAATATTATTTTATTAACTTTTTTAAATTTCAAATTTGTAACGGCTATATTATAATAGTCATATTCCAACGACTTTATCTTAACGGCTCTATTTCAATTTTGTTTATAAATAGACCACATAATTGGGAAATGAAAAGCAAACGGACTCTATAAAAATTATTCATTCTAAATTCAGTTCAATAGCCAACTCTATACGAATTATTGATGAGATAATGCAGACCGAAGAAGAAGAAACTGAAGCAATGATGACGATGACGAGTGCTGTTCATCTTCGTCGCCGACGTCAAAGAGAAAATTTAGTTGCACGTCATGGTGGATCTATAATGAATCATCATGTCATTGATCGCAATAGAGAAGAAGGTCATAATAGACTCTACCATGATTATTTTTCAGATAATCTTACATATACGGAAACACAATTTCGTCGAAGATTTCAGATGCGTCGACCATTGTTCCTACGAATTGAAGAAGCAATTACAGCTCATGATACTTATTTTACTCAAAGAATTGATGTTGTGGGTGCTCGTGGACTTTCTTCTCTTCAAAAAATGACAGCTGCAGTGAGAATGCTTGCATATGGAACAGCCGCTGATGTTGTTGATGATTATGTAAGAATTGGCGAAAGTCTAGAAAGTTTAAGAAGATTTGTTAAAGCTTCGTCAAAATCTTTGGTGCTGAATATTTGAGACGACCAAATGAGACATACGTGGCTAGATTGCTAGTAGAAAACGAAGAACGCGGCTTTCCGGGAATGTTGGGAAGTATCGACTGTATGCACTGGAAGTGGATAAATTGTCCAACTGGATGGCAAACTTGCACATAGTTTGTAATAAATAAATTCCTAGTACGCTCATTCAAGACGTTTAATTCATTAAATAATAAGCATCCTCATTATTTGGAATTTGGAATAATAAGACCCTGAATAATCTCACTACCAAGACTAAGTTAAGTAGAGGATCACAATTTGCTCGTAACCACAATCAATAGCAATGCAGCCTAGAACAAACATGTGTTCTATCTTACGATATCAACCATCAAATCATATCAAGATTCAAATCTTACGAAGTTTAACTAACTAAATATATCAATTCCCATAATCAAGACAAAAAATATATATAAACGTAATACTCAAACCTTGCAGCTTGTACAATAATAATCAAGATTAAAATTTATAATACCTTATCTTGTTCAGTCATGCCACTTTGATTCCTTCCGTTGATTTGATTGTAGTATCCAATAAATTTGCTTACAGATGTTTGAATCGCACACCATCGATTACACAAAGAAGTATGTGTACAATCACTTGTAAAATTTTTGTGTTCATTAAAATAATTCCAGATCCTACTCCAATAAGTCTGTTGCGTTTGATTCGAACCTTGCATCGGATCCAAACTGACATTTAACCAACTGGAAATGAGTAGCATATCTTCTTCCATTGTGAAGTTCTTTGATTGGCGACCTTTTTTTTGTTTGCCTGAATCTTGTTGTTGGGTAGATTGAGTACAAATTTCTTCAACATCATACACGCCCTTGTTAAGTAAATCGATAAAAGATGCTTCCATTAATCTAAGTTTTTTTTTAATTTTTGGATAAGAAAAAGATAGAATTAGGGAAAATTGGGGAAAAAGTAATTTAGGGGTTGTAATTGGAAGGAAGAAATGGCAGGATGGAAGATGAGAAATGGAAGGAGATGATGTGGAACCCCTTGCAGATCTGTATGAGTTTGACAAATATAGAAAACATATGAGATTATGTAAAATAAAAACTAACCACAGACTCGCTGCAGACTATGGTTGGAGTGATTGAATGTTATCTCATTAGCTAAAGGGGGGAGGATATAGCTAACATGTATCGGTCCATTGGAGTTGCTCTTAGTCATTGAAATTTCAAATTTACAATATAATGACTGGATATTATTTTTATTCCTCAAAAGGTGACTAATCACAAAAATTAATGCTTTTTTTCCTCAGAAAAGTGACACTTAGCCATCTTTTTGAAAAATAAAAGTAATGTATGACTATTGACAAAAAATAAAAAAATAAAAAATAATGTCTGACCATCATATTATAAATTAAAAACTCCGATCACTGAAATGTTATGTAGAGTTTAGTTCAATCATTACTCTATAATTTACTCTTATATATAAAATTATAATATGATGGTTGGGTGAAAATTTTGAATTTATATTATTTTCCCTCAAATATTCTCGCTAAATTATAAAATTATATTACGATGGAACTAGACAAGGAATGGAATCATCCAATAATTAAAAAAAAATAGAATAGAAACTATTTAAATGGAAAACAAATTCAAACTCTATATCGGACACGCATAGCTTCATATCAAGTGTAGAGATGTTCCGGTAAAATATAATGTAAGATCCATTTGATATTTTTCTAACATTTTAATATTTTAAATGAGCTGGTTACTAAATATGATATCACATGCCAGAAATTCACTCTAAAATGCCATAAAGATAGGTACCCAATCCACTTTTCAATATAAGATCTACATGAGGTCTTGCTCTGAACACGGAAAATAATTTTGTAATTTATAATCTCTACAATGATATAGAACGATAGAACTTAGAAGCAAATACCCTTGAGGCCCATCTTCTGTACCAATATTATAAGAATAAAAAGCCCATTTCCGTTAATTTTAATATACAGTTTTGTAACATGTGGAAATTTTGATGTATAAATTTCAGTTTGTTAATTTTAATTTACAAATTTCATTTCAATATTTATTTATTTATAAGATAAGCACACATGTATATGTACTTTTTTTGTTATAATTATATTTAGGTCATTTTCGGGATTGAAATTTGAATTATTATTTAAATCAAACAACATAATTATATTTTGATCTGAAATTATTATAAATATAATTTTTTATATAAATATTATATTAAAATACTATATTTTAAATTTATGTTTAATCATTATTAATTATTTATATTTTATTTAAATATTTAATAATTTTACAAATTACATACAAATCAATTTTAAAGCTCATAAACTAGATACATATGCAGCCTTTTTAAGGAAAATATTTAATTCAGATTTTAGAGGAACTTGTTTTGGTATTGAAAACAACTGATTTATATAAAAAATAATATCTAACAAACATGAAGGGAAATAAAATATAAAAGAAACACATTACCGACTTGTATAAAGGAAGTGAGGTGTTTGTGTCCCAAAAGCTGTATGTCAAGAGATGAGTAAAGTAAAAATGAAAAAGCTTTATTTTTGCAAGGAGGAGTCTGACCTCCGAAAATAAAATGCACGTACAGCAGAACCTCCTAAATGAATAGACTTGTGACCGAAAATATATAATTCATTTAATTATTTATTTATTGATAAATGAATATTAATTTATTTTGATAATATTTTTAGATTTTTTTAATTATATTATTATATATATATTATTTATTTATCGTCATAACACACGTCTTCAAAAGAAGTTTTTTTAAGTTATTGTCACTATACAAAATTACTTGCTGCAACATGATCAAAATATTTCAGAAGTGGTGCATGCGCATTACACAAAATTATGAAGAATATAACATTTTGGTGAAGGGGAGAAATAATTAGGTATTTTTTGAAAAAATATGACTTATTAATGTGTTTAAAAATTATTATTGGATAAAATGTATTTCTATATTATATAAATAAAAATATATTATTCAAAATATAATAATTATTCATTTATAATTATACATGGCCTATAAATATTACATTTTTATTTATTCTTTTATGCAATTAACGAGTTTATTCATTAACCTCATTTGCTGACCGATTTTTTTTTTCATTTATCAACATTATTAATTTATTGAACATTCATTTAGAGGTTCTACCGTATGCAGTAAAAATAAAGAAACCGAACCTCGTTGAGTCTTTATATTTTTACCGTCGAACAAAGCTGATATAATATAATCATTAAAATGACTTGCAACTTTTGACTATTAACAAAACCACATGCATTTTTGGATGTCAATTTCAACATGATTATGATTATAGTAGTGGATTTTACCTGCAGGATACGAATATTTGTATTTAAATTTATGAATTTTGTTTTATCATATAAACTTTTTGTTTCAACAGTAGCATCTTGCCATCTAATTGCATTTTTCTATAAAAAAAATTAAGATAATATATTAAAAATTATTAATATAATTTTGATATATTAAAAATTATTAATAAATCTCTATTTTTATTTAAAATAAATAAATAAATATAATATAACTGAAATTATTCATATACGACTATTTTGATTTACGAGTAAACAACTGTGGATTTAGTCACCCTTATATTATCTCATCGTATTTGATCCGTGTGGACCGTGCAGTTTATGTACAGAATCGGTTTATATTAATCAAAAAACCAAATAATTTCATAATAGAACTATGAAAATTAAATAATTAATTTCATAAGAGAACTGGTAATTTGAACTGTCAGAATAAATAAACTCTTAGAATAATATTAAATTATTAATAAAAAGTTTAGATAATTATGACATATATTGTCTTTCATTGTTATTTGGTAGAAGTTGGAAATTAAAATTATTATTCAACAAAATATAAGCCCTGTTAAAACTACCTACAAAATATTTTATAAAGGCCGTATTAACCTGATCGATTTTCCCGTACTACCCTCAAGTTAACTTAACAGATCTAGCCCACGACCACAAATAAAAATACATAAACATGTCGGTATCACTATTTTGAATTTTGACACTTGCCCTAATAAAATAAAATATATATACAAACTTTACCACCCTTACCCTTCTTTATGCCTCATCAAAAGGAAAGAATGATAATCATAAATATTAGTTTCTTTGTTCCGTAAAAAGTGACGTTTTATAAAAAATAAAAGTCTAATTGATTCAATTTTGATCACTTATTAAATATTATTGATTTATATTTTTACAAAAATAAAAATTAACTGTAATAGTTAATGTAATATATTTTTTATAATTTTTATTTCTAACAATAATTATTAATAAATTGTCAAAGTTGAATCAGTTTGACTTTTAATTTTTATAAACCGTCACTTTTTATGGAACAGATGGAGTATCTTTCAGGAAAAAAAATCACAAATATTACAATTCAGTAATTCGCGTAGACAAGAAATGAATCAGGGAGGGGGAGCGGAGCAAGCCAATAATTTATATATTGAATATTTTTTATTTATAAATTATGTATTAGATAAATCAGACGATCTTTCAGACTTGTAAAATAATTTTTTATTTTAGTTATTTTACAAAATTAATATATATTTTAAGTCCATATCTCTCGAAATTCTAATTATGATACTGCACAATTGCACATAAATAATCTTCTAATATATAAATATAAATATGTATAGTTTATAGATGATATGCATATACTATTTAATTCACCACAAGCTCATCACCATTCTACCTCTCAACTCACTCCCTCACCGACCATGAAAATAACAACAAAATCTTCACTCACTCTACTCACTTTCTGCTTAATCACTCTATCTTTTTCAAGAAATGAAGCTTCAAATTCTTGGGTTGGCTCAAAATATCAAGTTGCATGCACAATGTGCTCAGCTTGTGACAACCCATGCACCACCCCAACTACATACTCACCCCCTCCCCCACCACCTCCTCCGCCGTCTTCCTCCACCGTCAACTATCCTCCGCCACAAAATCCCGGCAACAACAATAACTACTACTACTCACCTCCACCGCCAATTCAGTCATCTTACGGTAACTCACCACCGGGAAACACCGGCGGCTACTACACGCCGCCAGACAGATATTACGTACGGCCACCGCCACCAAACCCTATTGTGCCCTACTTCCCATTTTATTACCATAGCCCACCACCACCTTCATCCGCTCACATTTCAAGAAATTCCATTGTGGTCAACTTTGTAACTTTAATATATATTATAGTGTTTTATTTTTATTCATTTTAGTTAAATAGATCTAATAAAGTAAGAAAATAAAGTGCATGTGTCAGATTTACAGATCTACAAGCTCGCAGGAACAGAGAAACAAGAACAAGAAGACCCATTGTTGTAATTTCCAAAACTACCCTTACTCGATGAGGAAAAGTGAAGAATTATTGATCTTTTGGTGGGATAGATAAGGGTAATGTAGTAATATAAAGACCTATCTCATCCAGTTAATTTCCTGCTGCAAGAGTAAGTAATTCTGTAAATTATTGACTATTATTATGCTTCAATCTGTTATTACTTGTTAATTGTAATGATATTAGTATATTTACTTATTATAAGGGAATACGATGTAAGAAATTATATAGTGCACATTTTTGATCAATTGTAATTGTAATGGAGAGTGATAAATTACAGTCTACTACAACACACTTGTGAATTGTTAATTTTACTAAAGCTCGCAACTCTATTAATTTCATGCCTAGTGAGCTAGTATTCGATAGTGTTATCTGCGTAGGTGGGATATAAAATTTTAAATCAGTGTTTGTAGTATTTATTAAAGACGCGACACATATATTTGGGAGGGACCATTTTGGAGTAAATGTAGGAAAATATCTAATCACATGCAATTTGCTTTTTAAAAGTGGTACATTAAAGGTGGCTTAAACAAAAAAGGAGTGACTTTTTATTTATTTTTTCTTTTATATTTAAAAATTCTGTAGATTTTCGTCCCGATTAATTATATAAAATAAGTTAAAAAATTGTGCGTTACATATATATTATTTAATGTCACAGTGAGTTGTGGTCCATATATACATATAGTTATATACATAAATTAGTTTTTATATAAAATTTGAACTGATACACATAATTTAATTTAATTTGATTTAGATGTTCGACCCTGAGTAAAAGGTGACAAAATTGTGTATAAAATTAAAAAAAATTGAACTTCATTTTATTATTCGAACGAGTGTCGAGTTAAATAATAATTTTTATCTAAATAGATTTATATTTTAAAATCCAATATTTGTTTAGATGTCAAAAATTGGGTTTGCACAAGCAGGTACAGGACAACCGCTCCGTTTAGGATTTTCCATAAATAAAAAATACATATATTTTCTGATTTATAAATTATTTATGAATAAAGTATGCATGCTAAACAAGTTGCAAGAAGCAGTAGATTGCGGAGGTGATGAGATAGATTATGATTTATGAAAAAAATGTGAAGATTATAAAATGACAAGAGGAAAACACATGGGGTGATAGCTGGATGGCATGCATTTTCATCATATGGGTCCCACTAAATGGGTAAAGTTAGGTGACATGGTAGGTTGATGTACCCTATAATAATCCTAATACACAGAGGAAAAAAAGGTTAGAATTATTATCGAGTCGACAAGAGATAAGACGGTCGAACAGTAGTTTCTCACACCACCAATGGTAAAACTAAACATAGGTACTGTTTGGTTTGGGCACTCGGAGTCGTTCCATGAGTGATGCCCTTTTTTCCCCCTTCTTTCTGCTAAATGTAGTGTGTCAAATTCTGACTCAAGCCGAAACCGATACAAATCCGATCTGAAAAAAATATGAATTTTGGTCAATAAATATTTAACTCGAAATAATTATGTATAATCAGATACTAACCCGAAATCCAAAAATGATACGAAAATTAATGAACTCTCTATTTATAACCCTACTTTTGAAAGATTTTATGTTTAAAATAGCTAAATTTAAGTATAATAAATTAACTTTCACGTGCAATGATGGAGACTCGTTAGTTGACCGGTTCATAATTATTTAATAGTACTAACAATATTTTATACATGTTTTCTCCTTTTTTAGACCGGACAAAATGAGTACAATACATATTATACATTTAAACTGTAACTTTTACGTGTAATAAAAGAAAAATGAACAATTTTATCTTAAAATTTGTGCAAAAACAATAGGTCTACATAAAACGGAAGAGAGGGAATATATAATATATTAATATATTTCCAATCACTCTAAAAAATAGGAGAGGTGGTGAAACCGAAATAACCCGAAACCCAATGCGAACCCGATGAACATGGGTTAGGGTTAAGAAGAAATCAATCGGAAACAACAGGTACAATCGGACCCGATACGAACCCGATCCAAAATCCGAAATTGTCACCCATGACTAAATGCCCCCTCCATCTTTTATTTCATTATTTTAATTTCAATTTTAATATCGGTCAATTTAATATATAATTATGGTGTGCAGTAGAGTGGATGACCTTGCTCTATGCTGAACTCTGAAAAATAGTTAAAATTTTAATATTTCAACCCTGATTTAATTGTAACTTTTGGTTTCGACACCGTTTATATTGCTAACGATACTGATTATATTCACTTGTTATTTTATATATTGTTTTATTATAAAAAATAACTTAGAAGTGGAAGAAGTGTGCTGAAAAATTAGAAAAAGAAGACTCTTAATAAATTGAAGTGTTACTAAAGATTTTTTTAATTAAATTATCTTCAAATTAAATTTATATCTATGATTGCTTAAAATCTAAATAAAAATAATTAAAAATAAATCTAGCAGGTATATGTTCTAAAATTAATGGCCAATTATATCCAAACTTGTCTTACGAAAGTCTATCTGTTGACAGATGCAAATGAACAATTAAGAAGATGCAATGTAAACACAGAAGCAAGCAAAAGTGTATTAGCACCACACTGAGTTTGTTACAAGATCCTTGATCTTTGAGCTAGTCTTGCTATGTATATATACAGTTTGTTATAACAGAATTAGAAAATGACTAACTAGCCCCTGGTCTATATGCTAAATCTTCGTATTACCTTGCATTACTACCCAATCAAGTATTGGGTTCGATTCTCGCTTATTCTGAAATTTATTCGAACAAATATTAATTTGTAAAATATATAAGTTTAATTATTAAAAAAAAGGAGCTGAGATACTGAATTGGCTTTCAATAGTTGATGCAAACTTGTAAAGCATACAGTACGGACATTTGGGGGGAAACAAAATGTAAATTTGAAGAGAAACATATTGATTAATAAATAAAAATTAAATAAGATACAAACACGATCTACGAGATTTAAAATAATTTATTTATCATTCAATCTTATGCATTTGTTTTACTAATTTAATATATTTTAAATAATTCAAATAAATTTATTTATAAATACGCAGATAATTGGAAATTACTACCTTACCGGGTTACCACTTACCAGTTACCACCTTGTTTCAATTCCATTCACCGGGAGAAGAAAACTGAACAGTACATAACTAGATATGATTTGGGCAACCCGCGGCCGAGTGGATACTTGGGCCTTGAAATCGACAGGCTTTTCTTTTTGGGTGTTTTCCATTGGGCCTTCTTTCGTTTGTTATGTAGTTCATGTTTGTATCAGTCCCAGACCTCACAGGGCCGGACTTGTGACATATGATTCGATTACGCCCCAAGTACCTTGGAAAGAAGTTCAGTTGTACCCGTAAATAAATATATAATTAAGATTATTTAAAAAAATAATTAATTGAAATAAATGACACACACTTATTTACCCATTTTTCCTTTTCCTAAAATAAAACATTCAACCAACAAGAAATTAAAATAAAAGATTATTTTCTTCTTTATTTTTCATTCTTTCTTCAATATGCAATTCTTATCTCTACCATAGAACTCTATTATTACATATAAACTCAATTGTATCTAGAAGCTGTTAATGAATTATGAGATAGAAAAGTAAAAAAACATGTTAGGGGGTGGCAACACAAGAAAAAGGTATGTTAACTATGGCAAAACCAGTGTACTATAGTAAAAAAAATTACACAGAGTCATGTGGGGAAACCATTGCTATTCTCTATCATACACTGCATTGCTGCATGTTCCACTTGATATGTAAAGACAAATAATTTTGTGAAAGTTTGCAATCACACTTCACAAGGATGTGTCATGTGTGTGCCATAGAGAGTTAGAGACTAACAAACTGTTACAATCCTGTAGTTTATACAATTATTTTTTATTTTTTATTTACAATTATATAATATATATAATTTTTAGTCAAAGTTTATTAAATTTGATAATAAAAAAGTTAAATTAACCACTTGAATTCAGACTGCGGAAGGTTTTCGTTGATAAGTGTTGCGTGTACTAAATTAATACACACACCAATTAACTTGTCAAAAAAAAAAACACTAATTAATTTCAGGGGAAAAAAACACCAGTTCTTGATTGCAAAGTCTCGACTTTCACTCAATGTATTGCATGGACAATTTTGTTGATATACAAACGACTACTCAAAATAGAAATACAAGCTCAACCTGTCAATATCTCTCGTTACTATGAGTTGTATTAATATATCTCTTGCTATTCCTCTTACTAATGTATTGTCTATTTTAAACACTATTGCAATCCTTTTGTTACTACATTGTAAGTATAGTATCTGTATTCTGTGCATGGCTTCTTATGTCTCCTTTTAGTGCCACTTAATCAGAAATCTTTTGGCTTGGTGCGTAACCCTCCTCTCTTAATAGTATAAAAATAATACGAGTATTACACATAGCAGAACCTCGATAAATGAATATTGATAAATAAATAATTTATATAAAAATAATACGAGTATTACATATAGTAGAACCTCGATAAATAAATAATTTCGATAAATGAATAATTTTTTTGGTCCCAACATAATAGAAATAATGTATTTTTGACCTGAACATAACAGAGATATAACTGTATATTGAAGGTAGAAGGTTTGAAACAAATGTCTAATCTCTAAAGAAAAACAATGAAAAATTAAATAGATACACTTGGCAACAAAAATAAAATAAAAAGAAGATTCCAATTCAACAATTAATAAGCAATTTCTTGATACTAAAAAAGAAAAGACAACAGTTATAAGCAGTGTGGACCAACGTACCAAACAACTCTCATTCTTTCACCAACCTAAATTGGGCCAACTAGTTCAAAACACACACATTAATACTAAATTACCCTTCATACTATGTTTAACAACATGCTGGATCGCCCGGACTGCACCATAAAATGGGATTTTTAATTTTCGTGATATGATTGCGGTTTTTAATTTTCATAATACGGTTACCGTTTGAATTTTTTATAAACCGCACGGTGCGGTGTGAGTCGACAATTATATAATATAATTTATATATTATATTATTTTATACATATATTTACTATTATATATAAAATCATATAGGTTTACAATTGTGTTTTCAAAATTATACTTCGTTTTCTAGTTTTTAATGTTTGTAATTTAACTTTTGAAAAATTTCTAACTATTATTTTCCACTTAAAATTTGTAATTGTTATTGTATTTTCAATTTTGTAATTTATCATAATTTCTATGTTAATATTGTTAGACCATACAAACCGCACCGCATTTTTGTGATTAACGAGGGGTTTTTAGTTACACGATATGGTTGCGATTTAAAAATTTAACCAAACCAAATCTCAAGATTGTTCCATAATTTTTGTTTTTAATTTTGGAAAAAAACCGCACCGAGGACCACAAACACTCCTATTTAACTAATATATTACGAGAGTGACATTTCTAAGTAATCACTCACCAAATATCATAGATTACTCCTTTCACCACACAACTTGGGCATCAGACACAGATACACAAATATCAAGCACAACACATCTTCCAAAATACAGGATAGATTGGTATTTCCCATTTCTTAACCTTGTTTTTGCTCCGATGATCATTTCAAATCTATTACAAACAAGGCAACCATTACAACTACAAAACCTACTACATATTACATATCATTCAAGACTTGAACATAAAACATACATTCTCTCGTTTGATACTAAAAGAAACTATACTAAGATTTTATTAATAGGCAAACACAGAACCACATGATAGAGACATCAAAAGCATAGCAGCTCGTCGTTCTTCTTCCCCGAACTGCCTCCTCTTCTTACACATGATTGATCTAGGTCTCTGGAAAAGATTGTCACTCTCTGCACATAGAGGCTTCCTCTTGGGTGAATTTGCCATCTTATCATTCACATCTTCTCCGTTATTACTCGATGATCCATCACTAGTAGTAATTGTACTGGTATTAGAATTAATTTTCTTCGTCTTTTTCTCTTCTTTGTTGCTCAACCCCATAAGGGCCCTTCTCTTCTTCCTACTTCTAATCCCACAAGCATTACACAATGACTGCATCAACAAAACCCAGATCACAAAATCAGCACAAAAAGACATAAATCACAGATTAAGCACAAATCATAAACATGTGTGTGTGTGTGTGTGTGTGTGTGTGAAAGTATGGTAAGTTTTATGACCTTGGGCCCAGCTGGACCGCCTCTCCAGAGAGGAGTTTTAGTAGTTCCACAATCAGCACATGTTTTAGCCCCTTGATTTAGGGTTTCATCAGGCCCAACTTTCTCACAAGTTTTGCTAGTATTTTCATCACAATCAACCCCCTGTGCACACATAAAAATTAATAACAGAACACGGATCACACGAAAATTTAACGACACGATCACTTACTTTATCACCCGAATCCGCCATTTCCACAAGCCAATTTCACAATCTAGGGATCAAATGAAACTAAAAGTCACAGATATAGTGGATCACGACACATGATCTAATCAACACAAAAAATAGTAACTAGTTTATAGCATAAATAATATGATGACTTTGTGGATATACTCAAACTAGAGATCAGGTTTCTCAACTAAATATGCTGAAGGATAAAGACCAGAAAATATATATATAAAAAAATCAAATGATGAAGGTGTATATAAGCATATAGCGGCGGAGAGAGAGTGATGTGGAGATAAAAGAAGAGGAGAGAGAACCGACTCTAGAATGAAAGAGATAATAGCGGCAAAATGAAAAATAAATTGGGGGTTCATTATAAAGAACCGTGGAAAACCCTAGACCCATCTTTGGACTTGTGAATTGACAATTGTACCCTCTATTACAAATTATTTTTAATCACCCGCCAAGACGCTTTTGGCTCAACAAAATTATAGGTGGGCTTTTTTCGATGAATTTTTGGTTGCACGGGATGTGGGTACCTTTTTCTGAGGGGAGCGCCAAATTGAAAAATGAGGACAAGATATTAAAATTGGCGGTACATCTTTCTTTCCACATTTAAGGATGATGTATGAAAGAGAATCAGTGAAAAGATTAGTGGATGAACAAAAATATCAAAGTAGTTTCAGTGTTATGTGAAAAATCACAACAAGGAAAGTTATTTACTATTACTTATAATATTTCTGGTATAATTATTTAATTTAGCCGTATTTTATTTCGCGGAACTCCTATATAAGAATAGCTGCCATTCATAGGAATATACGTGGTCAGAATCCTATCTCACACTCGTCAATTTCTTTCGACAGAAATTGCATTAATAATTCAAATCCTCCGGCATTACATGGTAAAA
The DNA here is from genome assembly GCA_028671895.1 of Oenanthe sinensis. Classification (NCBI taxonomy): domain Eukaryota; kingdom Viridiplantae; phylum Streptophyta; class Magnoliopsida; order Apiales; family Apiaceae; genus Oenanthe; species Oenanthe sinensis. Next base: position 48,266,832 of record CM053811.1, on the reverse strand, counting down.
ATTCAGGTGGGAATCCCCTTCCAACTCCTTTCAGCTATTGAACTAGAAGTTCTCGCTATATATTTAATTATTTTATTCGCAGAACATTTAACAAAATTTAAAATCAGGTTACGAATGAGAGTAGACTCTTTCATCCCTCTCTCCTCACCCTTCTCTCTCCACCTTTACTTTTTTAGCTTCATATTCTTCTTCAACTCTGAGCATTCTTCGTTTCTCTATTCCCATGTCTTCTCACTCAAAAATTATTGCCCCTCAAGTTTACTAAACACTGGGGAGCTCTCCAGTAAAATTATTGTTGGATACAAGTAGCACCTGCGGCCTGCAGATACGTTTTATTGCAAAAAATGAAGGAAATTCACTCTACAAATGGTTATTTAATGTATAGCTCTTCGTTGAAATCAATGTTAATTATTTAAATTACGCGGGTAGTATTTAATATGCTACTGCAGAAACTTGAGTCTCGTTATGGAGTTAAGATACATAGTTTGCAGCCGGACGGGAGGAACCCATTTAGAACTGACATGCAGTTCTTGTGTAGACTTTGATCGAAGAAATATCCAAGGAAGTCAACATGGTGAGTTTGAATAGATCACATGTAATATATTCAGAATTATAGTAGCAAATGGCAAGCAATACTGCAGTAGTTATATATAAGTTATGAGCAACTACAAAAATTTGAATGAATATGTATATACAGTTTTATCTGTCAGATTGTGGTTCAGCTCTTTACATTGAATATTCCCCTCTTGTGTTTATACAGAATTAAGATTTAGATGTTTGCTGAAAGCCAAAAGGTACAGACTCAGATCATGTTCATTGTGCTGTCTAATTACAGGACTTTCATTTCTAAGGGTTTCGATTCTATGCCCAGGTGACCTTGGTGGGGATGCATAAAGAATAGCCGCCTCTAAAGCCTGGCGCCGCACAATTTCTTCTTCAAGTAACAATTTTTGCACACGTAAAACTGTTATATACAAACCAGAAGCAAGAATTACTGTTGTTAATCCGAAAACTCCAGCAGCTAAGAACAGACCTTGTTTTAAAACGAGGCAGTTAGGCCTTGAAGATGACCAGTTTTTTAGGTGTCCCGATTCGACATTTATTCCTACCAATAGTAATATTTCTCCAACCGCAAAACAAATCCTACATTGATGAAAAAAAGTGGTATTGTTACTTGATAAAGATAATATGTTAAAAAAAAAATTACAATAGATATTGTAGAAACACTTCGAGTTTTTGTACCATGTTGTAAAAAAGAAAAATGCAGCTTGCCAAGTGAGGTTTTTGGCAGGGCCGGACTCAGGATCCCAAGTGACTAAATCAGTGGATTTACTAACTGCAACAAGCATGTAAGTATGTTCCACAATCATCGCAATCGCCAGGGCTCCAAATGCACCACAAGCACAAAAAAGTGGCATTTTCCCGCTGCTGCTGTATGTGCACTCATATTTCTCTGCATCTCCATTAGTTGTGCTTATCCATTTCACCTGCAAAATAGCTAAGTTATACACACACACAGAGATTTTGCAAATCATTTGCGAAAATATCCTATATATTCTAGGAGTAGGGGTAAGGTCTACATACACCTTACCCTACCTAGACTATATTTTCCTGTTGGACTGGTTGCGTTTGTCTTGACAAGATTTTGTGCACAAGCTTGTGAAAATTATTCTTACCTGCGAACGAGTGGCAGCAATAAGGGAGAAAATGAAGCAAATTAGGCCAAACACTACCGAAACGATCATGAGAACTGCACCTGTTTTGCTGCGTAAATCGATGCCTCGACGACTTGGGGTTAAATCAGCATGAGTAACAGCCATTGTGTAAATGTTTGTTTTTTGGGCCAAGAACAAGACTTTGGATAATGAAAAAATGGATGAATCATGACGAAACTTGGTTAAAAATTATTCTATATGGAGAGAAAGGAAGGAGGATTAGTATTTGCTTGGAACAAAGGATTGCTTGAACTTTATATATTCTTTTTGGTTTGAGCCTTACATGGCAATTTTCACACAAGGTTCTTATCTTTAATTAGTGGTTTGAGTAGATCAAATTAGTGGGGGAAAGTCATTCTTACACCAACTTTTAGAAAGAATCAGTCAATATTTGTGCTCTGATGATCAATAAGCATTATATATGATTTTGAATCAGCTAGCATTTTAGTATCAAGTCGATCTTATCTGATTATATTGCATTCAAATTACTAGTTTCTACTTATATTGGGCACAATTGGGATAAATGAATTATTTTATTGTCAAGTACTTGTGTCCATTTTAAAGTGCTTTGTTTAGCCCTCAATGCCGAAACATAGAAGGCATCAGAATTGATAACAATAATCGAAACTCGGAAGCATGCAACCATGACTTATTGGCTCTAGTATAATAATCTTTTCTTTCGGTTGTATTATCATTAATTGGTTCAACTATTATCAACTGCTTATTAGTGTAAGGCCTGTGCCCTGTAGAATTATCCTTCAATCAACTAATTTAGCATAGATTGCGGTTTGCATGTCCATTATTTTATGATCTTTCCATGTCTGCTACAGTATCTTTTTTGGATCTTATAACAATTAGTCCCAAGTGTAATCACACTTTTTTGTATAATTCATGCACGAAGAAAGTGGTGAGGATATGAACAAATAATAAACAATGTTATTCTCATTTCTCAACTTGATCAATATTTGAGGCGACAAGAGATTGAATCTCGACGCACAAAAAAATGTGTACGAGTATATAAATTTATAGCAAGTAAATGACAAACCCGAATTTTTTAATGTGTAAGCATTTAAATTTATACTCAATATATGATCTTTGCTCAAAAAGAAAAAGTCTATATTATTAAATTAGAATCATAAGTAACAAATATAAGTCCGATAGTTTAAAATATATTGTAATTAGTTTCGTAGGCATCTGTGGTGTCACGTTAAGCTTTCTTTGGGTAGACCTCACCACCAGCTATCTAAGCGATGCAACGGAAATGCGCATAATTTACTAGCTCAACAGTGTCCCCTGAATCAAATATATAATTAAATAAATAAAATTCTATTTGTATACTTTTAGTTTATGTACTTTCATGCAGGTTGAAAAATGATATAAATATTTAAAATAACTTTGTTACGGTGAGACAATTAGATTTTTGAATTCATAAAACAATTAGAACAGTGGGTATTATTTTGGTAAAGACAATGACCCGTTTGTTTCCACTTAAATTCTGAAAATAAACCCTTATTTTCAGAAAAAGTAGGGGTGCATGTACGTTTTTTGAAAATAAGTAACTTATTTTTTATTTTGAAGATAATATTTGATTTTAAAATTTTAAAACAAATATTTATCTTTAAAAAAAATGAAAATATGTAAAAAATAAAAATAAAACAAGCTACTTATTTTAAGTTTAAGCAACCCCAAACGGCCACAATTGGAGATTATACTCATACGACGTATTCTCACAATAATTATGACTCACAAGTCAATGAGTCATAACCGTGTAAATATTTAACTTATATTATTTTAATAAAATCATTTTGTTTGTCAGGAAAAAAGACAATTTAAAATACTCTGAGATAAATGCAAAATCCATCGAAGTTACGTATTTAAATGTGGGTCCTGGTCTATTCAAATAATAATAACTCCGTGGGGGCCACAAATGTAAAGAAATCACAACCGTCCATCAATGTATAAACATATAGATACAGATACAGAGATATTATATACATAGGCATCAGGAATTTGAAATCTCTCCCTCTCTCTACAAAGAGACGTTACAAAGTTCAACCTTTAATTATTTTTAATTATTTTGTTTGCATGCATTACTTTATAAAAACAGAATTTAAAATAAATACATACATATATTGATGATACATATTAGTGCTATGATACTAATACTATATGATTTAATGCTTCAACACTCAACACTCCTCCAACCCACAACAAGAAACCTCTTTCAATCTATGTATGTATAGTTGTATGTGTAATTATACAACCCCAGAAGCTTGGTTTGAGCTGGAAGAAATTTAAAAGAGGCCCATTTGCAGATCTTGATTAGTCATTATTAGAGTAAGCTTATTTTCTCTATTTTTGTTTTATTTTTCATTTGGGGTTGTTTCTTGAAGTTCAGTCTTTGCATTTAGTTGCATTTGTGCTTGTTTTTTCATAATTGATTATGGTTGTGATTCTTGATTTTGAATATTATGGTTGATTTAATTGATGGGAATTTGATGAGAAATGGAGATTGAGGGTGTGATAATTGATAATGTGGTGATTTTAAGACTTTTTTGTTAAGATGAATGAGTTTGGAACTTAATATGGTATTAGAGCTAAGTTTAGGAAGGGTCTTAAGTTCCGAAACTGATGGATTTTAAGTGAATGTTGATCCATTCTTCAGTCGTAAAAAATGAATTTTCGAGTGATGGATATTCTTAAAGATATTTAATCCAATTAAACCCTTTATTAATTTGTTTTAAGGGATTATGATCCCCGCAATGTTACCCTTGTTCACTCTAAATTTAAAGGATTATTATCCTGTGGAACTTGTTTCAGTCATCTAATTGGTTCATTTCTATGGAATTATAATACCTTCTATAATCCCATAGAAATGAACTAAAAAGATGATTGGCTACAAGTTCTATGGGATAATAGTCCTATTTAGTGGAGATAAAACAATAGTCCAATGATTAAAATCCCCTAAAACAAACATGGCCTTAGGGTTTTAGGATAGCCGGTAACTCAAAAGATTCATAAGGTGTAATGAATTGCAGATTTACTTGATAACTTAGATGAGAAATACTGGCTTGCAAGACCAGCTGATGCATTACCCGTGGACCTGTGCCTGTGGTCGAGCAATATTTTTGTTTACATGCTTTTTAGTTTTTCATTAGTATTGCATAGTTCCATAACTAACTTGAGTCATCCTTAATACTATTGTTTTTTTTGTATCACATCGTAGCAAATGTTTGCTAATTTACAACACATGCATTTAGATCTGTATGTCCCGGACATTAATTTGTCACCCTCTTGATAGCCAGTTCTTCTTAATTTGTTTACTTTTTCAAATAGCAAGTTAAAATTTTTTTGAGTTTCAATAATTAAAAAAACTTTCATACAGACTTGAGGTTTCAATATGAATAAGTTTCTAACTAAGAGATATGTATATACTTATTGTTATCTTTACACATATTTTAATAAGACAATGATCAATTTGGTATACCATGATCAATGAAATCCTCATTGTGAACCGTCTGATCATTTGGTATACCATGATCATTGAAAGTTTATTCGTTCATTTCTGATTTTCATGGATTATCAATTGCTTACCCTTTTTTTTATCTTTGGCTCTCTGCCCAGTGTGTTTGTTAGACCAAATATTAATATTCGAATCCTGGAAGCATCAATTAAGTTTGCATTGAAAAAGATTCAGATGAAATTTGTTTATGGATTGTATCTGTCTTGGTTGTGATATCCTTTGTATCGGTTTTTTTAAAGTGCTCCAAATTCTAGTTTCTGCATACGATTATGGGGGTTGATAGACAAGGGTCCAAGACAGGAGGTGGTTATGTTGGTGGGTTCCTCCATCTTTTTGATTGGAATGCAAAATCTCGGAAAAAATTGTTCGCTAGCAAGTCTGATCCACCAGGTACAACTAACAGCATATACTGTATCATGCTTGTGATAATATTGTTTGAAGTTAGCAATTTTGTTTCAATTCTTGCCTAGTGTCTAATATACAGTTTATCAATGTCATTTCAATAGAGCGATCAAAGCAGATTAAAAGAGATGATGGAAACTATCCAGCAACACAGTTACATCTGGTGCGGGAACTGGCACTCATATATTCTCTCTCTATATTACTATTGCTTTTTCTAAAAAATTGACTTATCCTATTAATTTTTATATACTTTGCTTCATTTACTTCTCCAGATGGATCAAGATGATGCTGGGTCCAGTTTTAAAGGAAGTAGTGACTATAGTCGTGCTTCATCAGTAACAGATGATGATGTTGGTGGGCATAAGGCTCCTGGAGTTGTTGCCAAGCTAATGGGATTGGATTCCTTGCCAACATCCAACTTTTCCGAGGCCTGCTCTACCCCATTTATTGACTCATGTTCTCTAATAGATTCATCCTACTACAAAAAGAGTGAAGAATTTCACGATGACCACCAAATCATGCACTCTGGATATATGTTTAATAGGATGCAGGAGCCTCTAAGGAATAGCATAGATCCAAAGCTACAAAGAACTATTAGCAGTCCTTTTAAGAAGTTTCAATGTGAAGTTTTGCCTCCCAAATCAGCTAAATCAATTCCATTCACTCACCATAAGCTTTTGTCTCCCATCAAAAGTGGTGGATTCCATCCATCTAAGAACGCGGTTCAAATAATGGAAGCCGCTGCTAGGATAATTGACTCCGGAAACCAGGTTATTACAAAAGCAAAATTGCCTCCAGTTGGGTCTTCAGTTCCCTTGAAAGTCCGGGATTTGAAAGAGAGAGTGGAAGCTGTTAATAGACAATCAAAGCTTGCTGAAACTTCTCAAAAACCAGCTGAATCAATTGCTGCTAAAAATATCAAGGGACAATCCACTAATAAGAGTTGGAATAGATCGCTTGATACAAAGACATCTATAGCATCCTCAGATTTAGAAGAAAGTTCAGTTGGCTCACGAAACAAGGGAAAATCTGTATCACTTGCAGTCCAAGCAAAGGCCAATGTTCAGAAAAGAGTACTAACCCCGAATTGCAGCCGAAATTCAGTTGGTCAGAAAGAACAGGGTGAATTAATGCCGATCTTTAAAAGTCAGACGAGTGTTCAAAGGAGTTCACAAAAGAAATCTCATACAAATAATCCTCTCTCTGTACTTGGGCAGAATAATCAAAAGCAAAATTGTGTAGCTGAAAGAGAAAAGGTAGCTTTGAAGTCACTGCCTTCTAAAAATTCACAAGGTAAAAAGGTGATGTCTGGAGATTCTTCACTTGGGCGGCAGAGAAGCTCAAGTAAAAATTCTGGGAACAGCAAAGTTGGTTCCAGAAAGATTGGGCGTGAGGTAACTGATGATGGTAAAGAACTCCCATCTTCCAGTACAAGTGTCACTAGGAAGAAACGGTGTATAGATGGAGATTTTAATTATCAGAAAGATCAGGCTGCTGTTGACAGAGAAAAAAATGGAAAGGCAATTCAAACTAATGGAGACAGTAAATTCAGTTGGGCTGAAGACAGCAAAAGAAATGGAATGGATGTTGTTTCTTTTACATTTACAGCTCCAATGGGACGATCTTCTCCTGTTTCTGAGACCTGTAGGGATCTTTTGGAGAAAAATATTGCCTTTGCAGCAGATTTCCAAGGTAAAAAGGTATTTTTTAACTCAGGTGGTACTAATGGTTTGAGGTCATCATCAGTGGGATGTAACGTGATAGAAGGTGATGCTTTGAGTGCTCTATTAGAACAAAAGCTTAGAGAATTAACTCTTGGGGTGGAGTCTTCTCGCCATAAAGCAGGGGAAGCTGGGAGTACTGCTTCAAGTTTTCAGGATCATACACCACTAAAGACAGTTGTGAAGTCAACAAAATTACATGAAGGAAGCAAAAGAGGGCCTCAGACAGACAGCTTGAATGAACGACAGAGTCCTGTATTTTTTCCCACTACTTATGAAGGACGCATTAGCAAACATAAGCTTCAGGTACAGGTTGTACGCTCATTAATACTAATTTACACTGGTAAATCATATTTTGTTTTGCTGCCTATAGTAAGTGTACCATTTCTGCCTAAGGTAAATCGTGATTTGTTTTAGTTATGAAAGTTTCATTCAAAAGGACTGGAAATCGCTCTGTTAAGATATTTTTCCATTGCCATAGTGTAAATGTGATCAAATAAATGTCCACGATTATTTTTTTTGAAAAGATATCTTAAGCAAGTATGTGTCAGGGAAGCTGCAATTCAAGAGTATAATATTACTTTTGCAACAATTTTCCACAAGTGATTCCTCCAATTAATCAGTATTTACTTGCATCATTTTGATGCAAAATTTGGAGGTTTAGGAAGCCTTCCATGATTTGTTTCTCAGAAGTTACATATGTCTAATTTGCCTTTTAGACATTTCAATTGTATAAAAGGGAGCACGCAGGACACACATTTTTATTTTTTCTCGAATGTGAGTTTATTAAGTTTCTAACAAGCAAGATGTGAATATGAGATTCTTTCCTGTTACTGCCTCTTTCAAACATAAACACATTGGCATTATTTTTACTAATGTTTGCTCTTGCTCATCCCAATGATGTTTACAAGGTAGCATTTCTATTAGATGCTTTCTTTGCAAGTGACACCTTCATTTGTGAATAATAATCAGGATGCACTTCATTCCTTAACATGATTTTCAGTACCCTGTTCAGGATGTGGAAGATATGTTTGATTGTGGTATAAACGGCAGTGAAGTCAGAAACCTGCTCTGCCGTCGGAATCCTAGTCCAATCTCTATTCTTGAACCTTCTATCTTTGCAGAAAGTTGCAACTCTACAGACACTGGAGACAGTAATAGTACAGAAGGTATCAGCAGTGCAGTACTGTTATTATATATATATTGCTACATCAAATATTAATAAATTTATATATTAGTTGAACATGAAATTCACCTGCTTAAATTCTAGGTCTACTTAGCAGCAAGCAGTCTTCTTCATCGGTTCGAGGCCAAGATGTATATAATATGAGATGTTCAAAGAAATTTCATGTAACGGAAACTGATGCAGATTTATCAGATTCAGCCTCTTCATCATCTACCAGAGTTGGGGCTACTAAGCATGTGACTTTAGCTGTGACTGATCCTGTCGGATCAGCAAAATGGGAACTGGAATATGTAAAAAGGATGTTATGTAACACTGAGACGATGTTTAAGAATGTTTCAACTGGTCAGAGATCTGAGATCATAGACCCCCATCTTTTCGATCAGCTGGAAAGTCAAAAAGGCGAGCTTAATCTACAACGAAAAGTGTTATTTGATTGTGTGGGTGAATGCATGGACATGAGATTCCGACAGTATGTGGGTGGGGGATACAAAGCATGGGAAAAAGGGCTGTCAACGGCAAGAAGAAAGGAATGGTTGGCAGAAGAAATTCACAGAGAGATTTCCAGGTGGGAAGCCATGGGGGATTGCATGGTAGATGAGCTGGTTGATAAGGATATGAGCAGTCACTGTGGAAGGTGGCTTGACTACAGTGTCGAAGCAGCTGAACTAGGAGTAGTAATCGAGCATCGGATACTGAATTCTTTGCTCAATGAAGTTATCTCTGATATTTTGGTTCTTTAGCCGGTAAAAAATGCTCTCAGCTTCATCATTCTATAATTTCTATTGTTAGTCGCAGAGTTTTCTACAAAGCCTGTCTTCAGATTCTACTCTTGTCTGCCCTTGTATCAACTTGTTAATTTTAGCTCTGTGATTAGAACCATATATTTCTTGGCAGTTCTTTGTAATCTGAGAATACTTTTGTTATCATAATTAGCCAACTAAATATCTCAATTCACAGTAACCATATCAAGGTAAACTCCAGCATGAATCCATAGTCTAAATATCTCAATTCACAGTAACCATATCAAGGTAAATTCCAGCATGAATCCATAGTCCCACTTCCCATATGTAATAAAACTCTACTAATCTTTATATATATAATAGTTGAATAATGTTTTCATGATTCCAAAATTATACAGTAAACATATCCAACTCCAAAGCCTGTAATACTCCCAGATATTTCTATTTTTAGATATTTTCATTAACTATTTATAGGTTCGGTTATTTCAAACCTATTAATTTTTACCCATGACTCATTTTAAATTATTCTAAATTAGGAAAGATTAGTTTTATATATAATATTACTCAGAGTTATGATACATAATTAATTCTCTTATTTACTATTATTTACTATTATTATGTATAGACTATTTTCCCCATTTACATATTTTATTATAAATGACCTATAATTGATTTTTTTTAAATTACAACATTTTCTAATTACCTTTTTATTTATAATATTTGAATAATACTTATTTAAATTTTATTTTTCAAGTTTTTGATTTAGTTAATATTTAATGTTATGAAAAAATATTTAATTAAATTATCCAAACCCGATATTTTATCAATAACCACATGTTTTATGAGTAAAGATAAAATTTTGAGAAATTATTCAAAATACTATATTTTTAAAATTATTTTCAAAAATACAACTTTTAGAAAATATTTTAAAAATATTATTTTAAAAGTTACATTTACACGATATGCAACTCAAAATGTAACTTCATTTTATTTTATGTAAGAGTTGATTTTAATGTTGATTCATATTGCATCAGTTTGTATTTTTGGTTGCAAATCAAATCAGCTTTAGAAAAAAAAACATTTTAGAAGACAAAAATTGCATATTGTATTTTTGAATTTCTTTTAAAAAATTGCATATTTGAAAAGCAAAATGGATGCAAAAGTTCATTTTAATAATTATATTTTCTTAAAAAGTTACATTTTAGGATACAAAAGTTGTAGATTGTATTTTTTTATTTTCTTTTTCAAAATTTCTTTTTATTTTTTTAATTTCTTCTATATATATATAAATTTTAATTTCTTTCATTTTTGAATTACAAATCTATTTACTTATCTCTCATAATTATAATATAAGGATAATATTTTTACAAAATTTGATTTTTCAAGTTTATTTATTTAATTATTATTTTATGATTTTGAAAAGATTAATTGATACTTTATATTTTTACCCATGATCAAGTCTAATTTATTTTACTTTTCCAAATTTTTAAAGTTCATTATTATAGTTTTATAATATTCTACCATGAGTCAGTCAAATTTATTTTAAAGTTTCAAATTTTGTTTTAATATACTAAACGACTCTTTATTTTATAATTAATTAATCAATAAATTAATATTTATTAATTTAAATAGTCATTCTAATTGGGTCTAACAAAAATTTTATTATTTTAATTTTGATATTAAGTTTGTATACAACCATGTATTAATAAAATTTGGTATATATTATTTTAGTAATATTTATTATATTCAATATTATCACAATATATATGATTAACGTTTGTATATATATAATTTTTAGTTTCCTTCCTTTTTGAATTATAAATCTATTTACTTATATTTCATAATTATAATAGATGAATAATATTTTTTCTAAATTCGATTTTTCAAATCTATTTATTTAATTATTATTTTATGTTTTTTCTTTGTGAGTTTCGGAAATATCTCCATTCATATGTCCGGATTCTATATCTATTAATTAAAAGATTAGAATACTCAATTTTGCAATTAATTCTTACAATCAATAAGTTTTCAAATCGTGTATTTGAAAAATTGAAATCTTTTTAATTTATATAGTTTTAAATATTTGAAGTTTATTTTTATATTCTTATAATATTTTATCACGAGCCAGACAAATTTATTATCTATAAAATAATAATTTATTTATATACATTTTTTTATTTTTAATATTTTTTGAACCCGGGTCGAAACACGGCAATATACTAATTTACTTAAAAAAGTTCAAAACCCTATTACTAAAAAAAGTTCTCTTCTCTTTTTTATTAGTTAGTCGTATTTGTCCTCCCCCTCCTATGGTGGTTTATACACCAAGCCGGAGGCCTCTTTCTTGCCTTGATTTTGTTTTTCATTCGATAATACTCATCTTCGAGTGAGGTGTATTTTATAAACACAACTTTTTGGGTTGTTTATTGTATCTATTCGTGAGAGTTTAGTATGCTTTGATGTGTTTTGAGTTATTTTTTGTTGAGAATGATTTATATGGTGTATTGGGGGATCTGGAATGCGCGCATCGAAGTGGTGTGGAATGGAACGGTGGTGAAAATCGCAAGACATCACTTTTCACAAGTTCATACTATGAGGACATATGTATCTCCAGTCTCAATAAGTACAATTGAGATATCTAAACACTGAACACTGGATTATATCTAGATATAATTGTGTGAAGGTCAATTGTGATGCTACTGTTTTCAGAAAATTTGTGTAGGCTGGATTGCTCGAGAAACCATTGAATTCATTTTTAGTTTCAAGAATATTTGTATTCACTATGTTAAGCGATCCGGAAATAAACCGGCTAATTGTTTAGCTCGTTTATTTATTTTTAAACTTGGTTGCATAGTCGGATGAGGATTTGTCTCTGCTGAGTTCCGTTCAAATTAATAAATTTTGCTTTTAATTTGTCAAAAAAAAAACTCTACTAATTTTGTGAAGTATTTCATAATTTTTAGTGTCACAAAATCTTTCAAAAAAACAAACTCTGTCAATTTACCAAAAATGATTTGGCAAGGAATTCTTTTCCAACTTTTTTGATGTGATATAAATTTTCAACATGGTCGGGCTAACCTCTAAAGTATGCTTATCCCAAATTCTTAAACAAGATTAATATTTGTTTATAAAGATTTGCACTCTAGTAATGTGTGATTGTGCAGGTGAATCACAACTATATTAACATAGAGCCAAAAGGGCATGCTTAAAAACAAACAATTAGCTGTAACAAAATAATAATGATAAATGGGATAGAGCAAACTAAATGGTGTGCTTTAAAGGAGGGATGTAGGCATACATTTCCACAGAACACGAAAAATATAATTGCCCAAGCCATACATCAACAGAATAACCTGCATGCTTCTTAAATTTCTAATCCCCATACACAAAAGACCATTATAGGGGATTCTATAATTCGAGCTACAAAATCATATGTTTTACATCTACTTGTAAGAACTTGATCTCTCTAATATTTTATATACATAAAACCCTTTCCAGGAAGGAATATACAAGACAGTAATTCAATGACAAACAATTTTGACTAGTACTCGTATTGTTTTACATCTGATCAAAATATTTCTGATTCTAGAAGCTTACACATGTTGCCTAGTAACAAACAACCACTCATCGCAGATCAACAACATCACAGTTCAAATTCTGGTTTATATAAACATGAGAACAGTGCTCATAAAGTGGGCTCCCGTCCTCAGGCTCCTCATGAGGATGGAAACCACGCTGTTGACAATTACGCATAACATTAATGCCACTAGGGTCTGATAGGTGAAATATGCCATGTGGACTGCAAAAACAATAAATGAATATCAGATTGGAAATTAGCATCACACAGGCCTCTTGTCTTGTACGCAAATCAACATGTTAGAATAAGCACACCAAGAAGGTTGACAATAAATGGTCATTCAGGGTGATGCCAGCAAGGCAACCAATTTTTGCTGCCAGGTTAGGCAACAGTTTCGGGGCAATTCCAAAGTTCAGTAAAAACTACTATTTAAACCAGTGAAGTAATAATCATGCCCAAGTAAGAACTCATTATAATGTAAAATTACATTATCTAGCAGAAAATCAAAGCATACCTAGATTCATCAGTAGGAGCCATGACAATTGCAATTGCTTCTGGTAACATGACCTGAGAGGTAGGCATTCAAATAGGCTGTATTAGTGGGATTAATGGGAAAGTGTGCCTGACAAAGTGCCCAAAAAGTAACCTCAGATACCTGATACTTCGACCATCTCTTAAGGTGATGATCCTTGAGGCTTTCTAGTTTCTATGAGTGTTAAATTTCAAAATATTTATAACCATTCCGGACGGTCCAAATATACACATCTATGCAAGTTGATTCACTTTTCATCCATTCATAGCATTTTTTTTTTGTGTGTGTGTGTGCACGCATGCATGCATTTAGGCAGGAAGAGGGGGGGATACGACATGGAGATGTACTAGTTTAGGATTTCACCCTATAAATAATATGATGCCCAAGTCAATAAAGTATCAATTGCAGCATATAGAATGTATACAGTATATCCAAATCGATATTTACTGGTGCAGAGTAGATCGATAAATTCAGTACAACTCTAACTCCTCACAACACTATTAAGAAACAATATGTATATCCAAACCAAGTGCACAATTAATACAAAGCTTTATCAGGCTTTCTTTATTTTTGAACATCAGTTTTGATATCCCACTTGTATAATTGCATAGCTCAAAACATGTATAAATTTATTATACTCAAGAAAAAATCCAAACCTCCTGAGAATCAAAGATCTGATATTATTCTACAAACCAAAATATAACTAATAAAAAACTGTTACCTGATATGAGTAATGAGTGTGTAGATCAACTGACGACATAAAACAAGTTTGTGATGGGTGAGTCTGAAATATAAAATTGATGTACAGTAAGTTATCACGCAAAATAGGAAAAATTGTCAGTTTCAGATGTAAAGCATACTCAAGTACAAGCAAATGTGGACATGAGTGTAAAACTACAATACAAGTGAAAAATGAACATGGATCCAACACTTTCAAGGATTGTATGTGGAATTTCAATATATGTACATTTCCTTTACTTGGAAGAATATCTCAGATCTTCAAATGGCCAACTAGACCATATAGGAAATACAGTTTTGGGTCCATATATGATATACCATAAGCTTCTCTGAGGTCAGAAATACAACATAAAAGGGTTTAAAAGGTCCCGGTTAAGGCCCACATATTAGAGCTGAAATCTGGTTTTAGTCAATGTTCAAGCCAGAAATTACAAAGAAACAAAGGGCCTGCTCTAATTATTTCTATGACTGAAATTGCAGCGTATGAGAAGCAATTAGATGCATCAGCAAGGTACAATGTTACTTACATGAATCCAGCCAAGCTGGAAAAGAGAATACTTGTCTTGAACCTCAAAAAGTTCTTCTTCGTTCAATGTCTGACACTGAACCACAGGAAAAATATGTCTTGCCTCAGTGAATTTATCCCATGACACATAATAAAAAGTAGCAACTACCATCGGAAATCTACTTAATTTAACCAGAGTATAAAAATCATATTTAATATTATAATCCAATCAATTAGCACTGGAATTTGTATAGACAAAATTAAATTTATGCAAAACCCAGGAGTATGGTCTACATATCACAAATTTAATAATTTTAATATAAAGCAAACTTTTTCTCAAAAAAATATATATATATAAAGCAAACTTCTCAGTGAATGCTATTCATTTCTTCTGAAGTTCACAATGCAATAAATATTAACATGAGTTTAGTACTAAAATGAAAAATTAGCATTAGAACATGATATATATATATATATAACGATTATCTTACCGAGTCCGAAGTCGATTCCTGCTTTGGTATTATAAGTGTAGTTATGTGGAACACCCTGTTTTTCTACAAGTATGAAGAAGAAGTATTAACTCAGATAAATGCCATGCTTGCTACAGCTTTTTACATTTTAATTAACAGAAAAGAATAGCATAACAATATAAGATGTGCAACATACCAGTGAACCAGCAAGCACGCCACAAGTTTCCAGATTTTTTGCTGTATTTTTTTGTGCCAGCCTCAAAAAATCTTCCATCAACTTAATTGGCTACAAAAGAACAAATGGCATAATGGTAAAGAAAAAACTGCAAAATCATTAATATCGCCAAATATCTCCAAGGATCTGTAACTTACAATATGCAAATGCTGATACGATGTAGAACTAGATGTTCCATCCTGGAATGGTTTTACAGGCCCAGGTCTAGGATCCGCAACTCTTGACGGGGAAATTGGAATGTGTTCTGTTTGGACTTGAGCAAGAACAGGTGGTGGAGAAGGTTGTCTGATGATGCCTACAGGAAAATGGTTGTTCCTTCCATCATTATTACCCGGTGGGAAAAATTTCTCAGCAGGAATTGACCATCTCCCATCATTTAGAGACAGCACAGATTCCATGGCACTGGATCCATTGACAGTAGAAGCAAGACCGTTTACTGCTCCATGGTCATATAATATAGTCTGATTCGAGCTATAATCAAAAATTGGAAAGGGAAAGTTACTCATGCTCAAGTTTTCACAAGAAAAATGATTACGCAAAAATGGATATGATCCACAGCTATATTGGTAATGCGTAGCACTTTAGGGATCTGTATTTATTAAGGGTGATCACAATTCAGGTTGAACCAAAATGAGAGATAAGAACCAAATTCAGTTTAATAGTCCAAAAAGCAGGTTTAGTTCAGTTTATACATAAACCAAATCATTAATGAACGGAACCGTATAATATAATGCTATAATTATGTGTGTGTGCATCATTATTGTAATATTTTTCAATACCCTAATACCATGTTTTTTTTTTAATATCAGTGAATATAATATTTTTATTGGATTATCTATTATTTTCTTTGTACATTTAATTTTTTTTGGTTATGTTATAAACACTTTCATATTTTGGAATCTGAACAGGAGGGGCATTCACAGTTCATAGTCATCTTCGTTATTATATAACTTATATACAAAAAAAAAACCAACCAACAAAACATTGTACTGTTCATTGTACCAACAAAATATTCATATTCTTATAGCATCCTGACCTTGAAGTTTCATCAGAAGTCAGATCAGTGTACTTTGGATAGTGAACCTGCATCAAGTAAAAAAAAAACTCTCAACTTCATGAACATTAAATATTTTAAGATGAAACATTATATATAATTTTCATATATACTGTGTTTTAGATCAAAATGGCCACACAAGAAGTTCACCTTCATCTCTGCAGTAGGCCCCTGCCATTGACGTTTAAGACCAGTTTGCCCCAGAAACGAATGTCTAGATAATGTCTCATTCTTTGGACGAGGTAAATTAACTGATCTGTACACGTTACACATGTTGGCAGGTCAAGATTTTCCCATACACCCATATAAGATACAGATGTTACTTGACTGCAGTTTTTTTTCTTTTAAAAAATGTATTTCACTAAATAAGAATTTTGAAGAAAAATGTACTCCATATCACTAAACAAGAAATCTCTCTCTGTCTCTGTCTCTCTCTCTAGAAAACTTTTTCATTAAGTTAAGGAATTTACTATTTTAAGTAGCTTTTAGATTCCTAAATATAAACAGGGTCTTATTATTTTGTAACAGGCATGTAGTTCCCACAGAGGAAATCATTATTTAACTGATAATTATAAAAATGAGAGAAAGATCAGTGAATTTTGTGGTTGTTTCACCCTGGATTTGATTTATCAGTTAGTAACTTATTAACTAGTATTAAAATTTTAATTTATACTCTTCTTTATATTATTTTTATATTTAAATTCATATATTTATCGATTTTTCCTACATCACAATTTTTTGAATCTTCTCAAATCTCAATTCAAATTTCAACATCATAACCTAATTTACATGCAACAAGAGACTTTGAAGATGCATAAATTTAAAATTGCAGTCCACACTGTAATGTGTGTTCTACATCTTAGCTTATCGCTCTTTTCTTTGTGAGTAGGTAAAGCTTTTAATCTTTTTCTAGCAATCCCTATTTTTCTCTGCAGGGTCGAGAAAATTATGCCCACTGGCAGAGTACCTTATATTAAAAAGCATTAGAAGCATAATGATTTGACAGCCCTTTTTGCTTATAAATGTATAGAGCATGAGGGAAAGTAGTTGCGATCTACAAGCTCAAAAGCTGTTTATCCTAATTATAGCTTATATATAATAAGCATAAACTTGCAATGTAGTTTTTCACCAACGTAGCAATGGTACTTGAAGTGAACGAGCTCGTATGATGGCAAAACAACTTTTGCTTAACACATTTATGACATAGTGACACTTGCTAACACTGTAACACATATTTGAACCAGCTAGATCAAAGCTGGGTTACTCCAAATTCAAATTTGTTATCAGATGGAAGGGCCTCTGCCATCACGCGACCAAGTACCATACGGACATAATTGTGTAATACAAGCCACGGCCACAGTTTCTAGAAAATAAATTCATTGACTTGTATAAAATATCCTCTCACAAAATCGTCTGAAAGGAAATTGAAAGATTTAGCCGACAAGGACACTCATCCACAATAAAACTGAAAAGACTTAATCATAAAATCTATTTTCAAGCAACCACTCACAGGTTCTGAAATTGCATGTCAATTGAGTTTGATGGCCAAACTTGACTGCTAGTATTGTTCTGCTTCCAAGAAGAAACATGCATTGTACTGCCTGACTGCAATTGCGTCACATGTACACAATATTAAGAATGGAAGATTGCCAGAATTCATGAATAATGTGTATTGGATTGGCATTTTACCAGCTTATTCTCAAAGCCCAAAGAAGATTTACTACTTACAAGAGGCCACTCCAAGGAAGGTGATTTTGATGCATATGGAGTTATATCTGTGCCTTCAATTTGATATTCCTGAAAGGAATCTTCAACCTTGCTGAGTTCATCCACTTGACGATGAAACTCAGGTTTCAAAGATTCCAATTCACCAATCACTACAATCAATTTCTGTGACAACATAAGAAATCACCACAAAATGTCAAAATTATGTAACACGGAACATGCCGTAAACTTTTACTAAAAAGATTTGGTTTTTGCATTCACCTTCCTGTGATTTGATCGTTCTTTAGGGTGAAAAACCTGATAATCTCGATGGAATGGTATAGTTTCAGACACCAAACTGAGTATAAAACATAAAATAAGCACATACAGGATACATCTTACTACATAATACGCCAATAAGCATACACAAAAATTCTTAGAGCATTGATCTGTAAATACCTTGAGTATCTAAGAAGTATTATATACAAGTCAATTATGTTCTTCTCTCCTCTATAAATATTAGCCTGCACCAAAGCAAACAAAGACGAACCTCAAATACTAGTAAAATAATAGGGAGAACCTATATAAAGATCACGATATTGAACCATTCATTACAAGTTCACAATTACAAAAGAAAACCGCATAATAAAACACTGAAAGCAAATAATCAACACAGATTTAATCAGTTTTCACTTTTCAGTGCCACTAAAGTGACTAGACTCCAACAATGTATGAAACATCATAGATCAATTATATCCGCTGTAAATATATATTTCCTTGCAATACAAACATAAAAATTATATTACAGATAACTTGTTTAAAAATCGTAAACCCCTAATAAAAAACTAAAATCGGATAATAAACACAATTGAATTCAATTTTCAGAGTTACTTAACTACAGCAACATGCGTTACAATAGATATCAGCTGTAAATATATAATTTCAGACGATACATACACAGCTACAATAGTGCCGATAACAATTTGTTTAGAAACAATAATAAACACCAAAATCAGATAATCAACGCAATTTTAATAAATACTAGCAATAGATATCGAAGATATCAATATGTAAATATTTAATTTGGTATGATACAGACATATATATAATATTATCGATAACAACTTGTTAACAAATCATAAAAGCCGTAATAATACACTAATCAACACAATTCAAATCAGTTTTTTAAGTTACTCAACTACAAATTATCCGATGTAATTATAACTTTATGCACAATACATACACACATACACACAATATAACTAATAAGAACTTAGTAATAAAGCAAGCACTAGAAACAGATGATCAAATACAATTTAAATCAATTTCTACTTTCACTTAACAACAACGATTAAAACATATTAGAAAGCGATTATATCAGCTGTGTATATGTAATTGCGTACAATACAAACTTACGTACATAGAGTTGTGCGTGTGTGTGTGAGTGTGTGTATTATTGACCTGTTTGAGAAGATTATCGGCGATTCGATAATAATTACGGAGAGGAATTCGATTATCGACGTCGATCTTTCGAGCAACGGCGTCGATGTTGATGGATTTCGACGGCGCCCGCATTTTCCGGCAATGGATATTCCGGCGATGGGAAGAGAGATCGGCGTGGGTTTGAGATAGAGAGTAAAGTAATAAAAAAACACGCTGGTTTGTTATGGTAGACCGGGTTTCTTACTTTTCCTATGTCGACACTTTGTTGTCAAAATATGTGCATCTATGCACATAATCGTATAGAAACTAGTGTTCGTATCTAAAGATTGATTGATGTAATTATTTATTTGCGGTTCTTTTATAATAAATAAAATTAAAATGTATTTTTATGAACACAGTATAAGTATAAGACTTATCCTACGTCTCTTAGCTTCGACTCTGATTCACCTGAATTATTGATTCACCTGAATTAGTCCAATAAAAAAAATATTTTACTTGAAATCAAATTAATATGCATTTTTGAAGAGTTTTTTAAGATTTTTTTTATGAATAATGTTAGAGGTCCCAAATTGGTTACCAAAATATTTCTCAAATCATGAACTGTTAATATGTTATTAATTATTTTCTTCAAAATAATATGGAGCATGTATGCATTAATATGCGTATCACCAATAAAAGAATATCGTGTATAATTTGAAAAAAAAATGAGATCTAATTCGGAACCTCTAATATTACTCTTTTTTTATTCGTTATAAAATATAACGCATGGATGATTATAATAAATAATCAGAATCGGTTCTTTAAAAGTTATCGTGCAATGTTTTTAGAATTTATCGTAGAGTAAATAGTGAATGTTCCTTTATTAAATAATTGTTTCAAAATTTGTTTTAAACAGAAAAAGTTGTCAAAAAATCAATCACAGCTTTTGAGTCATAAATCCGGATTAGACGAAATAAAAATATTGAACTGTATCATTAATCCTAGACCGGACAATATTTTAATATTTTCTAACAAATACAGGCTCCCTTTATTTGCTTCCTCTTGGAAATATGTTATATAAGTAAAAAATATACATATAATTTTCAATTATTAGTTGTTAGATAAACTAAACGAGCTCGTAATTCTATGCTGTGTTTTTTCTGGTTAAAGACATATAGATTCATTTTTTCTTTAGATAATAATCTTTCCAAGCTTAATTATTTAGATATTCATATAAAACTTAATATTTTTTTAAATATTTACACCTTGTTCATGATTAAATTACAAATACTCGTACAATTGTATTTCAATCTCATAGAAACATAAACATGGAACAAGGTGTTTCGATTCTTACAATTGGGTCGTGGGTTCAAGCTTAGATATATGCTTAATAAATTTTACAAATGACTTCTGGTGACATATATAACTAATAAAATATTAACAAATTCCCCATTGTATTTGAGAACTTCACTGGAAGACATTACTGGGCCTGCAAAATTAATCAAAAAATAAACTAGCATTAGTTTCAAATTTAATTTAGATAAATAAAATTTTAAAATCAAGAACTTCATTAATTAATGAAATAAGTATTATTTCTCAGGCTTTTAATTTGATTAATTAGTATAGTAATAAGTAAAGAAGCTCACAAGATTCTGTATTCCAGATGTACAAGCAGGTCTCCTTGGGGGAGGTTGCTGATGTAGCGTCCTCTGCATATATTGTAATTTTATAATACTATTTATTTTTATTTTATTAAAATGGGAAAATATTTAGTTTACTTTTATTCGTACAAATTATACCTGTAATTTGGGTTGTAAATTTTCTATTGCCACTGTTGATGTTTGATTAACTCCTGCACCTTGCTGTTTCAGATGATAGAAAAATGATGATGATGAATTTGGTAGCGTTAATATATTTTGTTTGATTAAAATTATCCGAAATAGAGTAATTAGTTAGCTCCGTTATTGGCCCACGTATATAATACCTTGCATAGAGCCCAATCTGCTGAATCAAAAAAGGCCCGCTCACGATCCTGTACGCACACATATATCGATGCATAATGCACAGGAATACAAGATATATCATGACAAGTTATTTAATTGTATTTTTAGATTCATTGTTCTAAAAATCGACCGATTAATTCATGTTCAATTAATCCTTATTCGGTAGCTCACTGAATTGATTAAATTGTCGATTATTCAATAAATCATTTCAATTAATGCCCGATTCATCTGATTAATCATGATTTGTGCCTTCACTAACTAAGTTCAATTTCTGTTTTTTACAATACTGAGAGGGGTTAACTGTTAAGTATATGTATAAACTAAAAGGGCGTGTTTGTTTTATAGGATTAATTAAGGGATAAGACTATAATCCTTTAAAAAAATTTAATCCTAGTTCATTTTGTAAAAAAATATTTGGTACTCCCTCCGTCTCTTATTACTTTTCCTGTTAATCATGTGCACGCTTGCCAACACACACTTTTGATCGTTAATATCTTTAATTTCGTATTAGTATTAAATATAAAAAATTTACTATATTAAAGTACTCACAAATACGAATCAAATAAAATCACTCATGACTATATTTTGTCTTATAAATTATGTGTAAATTAGTAGTCAATCGCTTACAATGAACAGTACAAAAAGTCAAAACATGAAAAGTATTTTGTGACGGAGGGAGTATTAGATTAACGATTATAATCCTTTAAGATATTAATTCATTGTTTGTTTTCATGTAATACATTATGGAATTATAATCATCTCTAATACTTAATTGAAGAATGTATTATTTAATTTTCTATAACAAGTCATTTTTTAAAAAATTATATAATCCCTTCATTGTAATCCAGTGTAAAACAAACAAATAATTAGAAAATTTAAAGAATAATGTTTCAATCCACATGTTATCCCTCAAAACAAACATAAAAATATAATTTAAAGAATTATAATCCAATCCTAAATTTAATCATTTCAAACAAACATAATATTGAATAATTTAAAGAATTATAATATTTAGAGATTATAATAAATGATTATAATGTATGAATGCTAATCCCCCAGTTATAATGCCATTAAACAAACATTGACATTAAGGAATAAACGGAAACATCACTTGCCTTGGAAATTAGAGGCTTCTTTTTTGCCATCATACATCCATATTTATTACTAATACTCATCGAGCTTGACTGCAATATAATAGTACAAATGAATACATTAGCGGTTAGCCTATCGTGTCTGTGCATCTAATTGTGTTCCAAAATTGAAAATTAGATTAAGTTGGCGAACGCCTCATCTAATGGTTAATTAACTAATTAGGTACAATATATATAGAGATAAATTATTAAAACAAATTAGCCTTTTAATTTATGGTTCAATTTAAGAAAAATTTGAAATCACCGTTATTTAATTTGTGGTTCGATTTAAGAAAAGTTGAAAGCACCGGTAGTTAGAGTATTCTCTCATCCATATTTACATGTTTATTTTAAAATATATATATATATATTAAAGAAAAATTAGTTAAATATTTTTTTATGTGTCCATAATTATTATCTTAAAAATAGAATCCAATTAACTTTTAAATGAAATCTAAAAATAATAAATATAGGGATAATTTTGATAAAATATTATTAAATTTATTTTGAAAATAGAAATAAACATGTATTTAGAGACAAAATTTATTTTAAAAATAGACCCGTAATAAGAACGCAGAGAATAATATTCATACATATGAGAATAAGATTTTTTTATATTTAATATTCTTCCTTTTCAATATTAATAATTTTTCCTTGACTTTTTACTAACTTTGACTAAGTGGACTGATTAGTCTGATCTGATCGATGAAACTAATCTTGATCAATTTTATAACAAATGATTTTAATCCAATCTTAACATAATTAAATTAATAATCATGCATCTAATTATTAATTAATAATTAATTTCAACTAATCACCATTTACATTTATATTTATATATACATATTTCGAGATTTCAAAAAAATAAATTCGAATACAACCCTAACACAGGAAAGAGTCCGATATAATAAAACACGCATCTAATCAGGAATTATGGCCACTTCAACTTGGTTAGGTCAGATTTGAATATCAGATCATTATATTGGAACTAAAAAATTAAAATGCAACTACTTATGTAGCTAACTCATCAAATAGAAATTGACCAACCACTACAGTTGTTATTAACTGAACAATTTGAATTTAGTCAAACACGTGGTGCCTAACTTACTACTCCCAGTAGACTAGCACCTGCAATATTACTAATTAATTAAATTAATTAATTTTTGATTGTAATTTAAAAATAATATATAATTAAAAAAATTAAAATTTTATATTATTAGAATCTATATATAATCTACTTTAAAATGTATTTTTAATTTTTTAAAATTATAAAAAAATAATTTTTAATTTTTAATAAAAAACTAGTCAATTTAACCATAAAAAAGTCAAAAAAAGACCTGTAAAAGGGGATAGAGGGAGTATAAGTAACTATCATTATTAAAAAAAATAAAAAATTTGACAAGAATGCTTGGAGTTATAGTATAGTTCGATGGGAATAATGAGGATTAGGTTCCTCTTATCTATTCACATACTTTTAAAAAAATGATGTACTTAAAAATTAAAATGTGCATTTATACCTATGTGGATTTCAGTTTTTTCAGATACATGCACCACATCACTTTCAAAAATAAAATCGAATCAAATAATAAAACATATATAGTATTATCGGCAAAAAATGGTAGTAATGCAAATTCTGAAATGATATTGATAATTGTGATCAAGAAGATAAAATTAATAACATTAATTTTATGAAATGATGACTTTATATCATATTAATGACGGCTAATTTTCTAATAATATTAGTGACTGGGATTAAGAAAATAAAATTTTATGATTAAGCATACATAATTCCTTATAATAAAAAAGCATACATAATTATATATATTAATAACTATGTAATTCGCTAATTATCCTTTGGCCTTTGCCGACAATCTTCTAAGCTAAAAAAACGCATTGTAAATTGCCTTCACCTGCGAGTGGTTTGTATTCGTTCGTATTGATTAAAGTTTGCGTTTTTAATGTATAGATTTATATTTAAAAATAAATGGACCCCTTGACATGATATATCATGTCACGTGATTTTTTTGTGCGAATGACCCCCTCAACCAACTCCTTCCAGAAAATCTCTATTCACATGCATTTGACATCTCTAATTTCAAAGTGTGTGATTCAAAAAAACTAATGATAAAATAACTAAACACTGGTCAAAATACAATTAAATGGTAAAATAAGCCACCATGCACTCCCATATTTAATTTAAATTTTTATTGCGTAAGAAAGAGTTAAAAAAATCCTATTCCATACTTGAAAAATATGAATTTGTGTGTTAAAGATAAAAAGCACCTGTGTAAAAATAATCAAAATAGAAGCAGGAATGGAGCAGTCATATAGAACATTTCCATGTATATATATTTCTCACAGAACTGTTTGAATAACTAGTAGTAGTACTCCAAAGAATGAAGCACGTGTATCTAACTATATATAGATAATAAGAAAAAAATTGTTTTGAATGATGATGTGATCTTAAACATAGCTCTTGCACTAGTATAGACATATTTGATATTCTTGAATAATCGATCTCTTGTTAATACAGGAAATGAGATATTTAATAAATTAAGGTATTCGAGACAAATTTCTGAGTTCTAATAAGTTATATACAGTGATTTCATTGTTTGCATAAACTAAAAAACAGGAAGTACCTCGGGGTCCTGGGCTACGATATTGTTATAGTCACCGTTTGTATTGCAAGCGGCTGACATCTCTTTACTTCCTGTAATACATATTCAAATTCATAGATGATGCATGTACAAATGTGTTATGACTCTGTGTTTATATATGTGTACAACATATATGCGGAATATGTTAAACAATTTTATGCGGGAGGGTGGGGAGAGAGACGAGAGAGAGAGAGAGAGATGTGTTTTTTGGGTTATACTGGCAGTCCGTCTGGCACTCAAGTGTAACACAAACATTTGTGATAATAATATTGACTGGATGCGTGCATGTGCATACTTATTATAGATAGCGAGCTCAAGGCAGTGAAGTATAAGTAGGTACCTTGAAACGGAGGAAATGAAGGCAACAAGCAAAGTGATCAGAAAGGAAAAACGTACGAGAGATGCACAGAGTCACAGAGAGAAGCTAGAAGTGGAAGGGTGGGATCTATAGATAGAAAGGTGATATATGAATATGAGGTTCAAGAGATTAGAGATGAGTCAGTCACTATATATAGACAACGATGGTATTTTATACGCGTGAATTTGTATATGGCCATATTGGTGATGCGCCAAATACATATCTTTTAGTACTCCATTGGACCATTGAGTGTTATTTACTCCTATCTAATTTGGTTAATACTTATTGGATACGAGTATTTAATTATGTAAAATGTTTAACTCATTAGGCTCCAAGGTCCGATGCCATTGGGGTTTGACATCCTGATTATCAACAAACGTTAACAAATTATTCTAGTCAGTTGGATAAACATAAAGCAACGTAACGGCTACATTCAGTTGTAGGCACTTTCATTCATAAATTAAAAAGACAAAACGATTTTTAAAAGTACAAGTTACTACATACTGAAATTCATTGTTTTTTTTTATTTTTGAAATCGAAATTCATTGGTTAGGTAATATTGTTCAAGCCATATATTTATTTCCTGTCATAAATTGTGATTTGTACGTTTATAAATTAGACAAGTATCAATTATAGCACTTGGCTTGAATTGATAGTTTCTTTGATCACTGAAAATTGAATAATATTTAGAAACAAGCTCAAGAGAAACTGAATGCTAGCTTAAGGTAACAAGTAACTATGGACTGAAGATAATCATTTGATGATCAACAGAGTATGCCAACTTACAGTAATATAACAGTACGATTTTGTTACAATAACTTGTTACAACTCCAGTAATGCATACATGGATTGTCCATTATTTATGATCATATAAAATGAAAAAACACAAGAAACATAGGGAAACCAGGATAGAGCATTACAGTTATTCATGTATCATATATGCTGTTTATAACTTACTCTTCCTTACTGGTCCCATCTCCTTCGCCTTGGCTCGCAGGAGATGCTTCTGTACTTTCCCAGTTGCAGTCTTCGGCAATGGGCCAAACACTACTGATTTTGGCACCCAATATGCAGGCAAATTAGACCGGCAGAATTTCATTACATCTTCACCTAACTTGCATTCGTCAGATTGATCAACCACGGGCTTCAAAGTGACAAATGCACAAGGAGATTCTCCCCATTGTTCGTCTGGCCTAGCCACTACTGATGCCTCCATAACTGTGGGGTGTTTGTATAGAACGTTTTCAACCTCCACACTACTGATATTTTCTCCCCCAGAAATGATGATGTCTTTTGATCTATCTTTAATTTCGATATATCCATCTGGATGTTTCACAGCAAGATCTCCAGAATGATACCAGCCGTTTGCAAAAGCCTCCGCATTGGCTTTAGGGTTCTTCAGGTACCCTTTCATGACAACATTACCCCGAAATACAATCTCCCCCACGGTGGTTCCATCTGCTGGGACAGGTTTCATGTCTTTAGTGTTGACAACTTCCAAGCCCTCTAAGCCAACATACCGTACCCCTTGCCTCGAATTCAGTTTAGCTTGCTCTTCCAGGGGTAGTTTGTCCCACTCAGGTTTCCATGCATTTACCGTTGATGGACCGTAGGTTTCGGATAAGCCATAAGTGTGTGTGACACGAAAGCCATGACGGGCCATAGCATGTAGAACAGAGGATGGCGGAGCAGCCCCAGCTGTCATTACATGTACAAGCCGAGGGAGAGGAACAACTTTCTCGTTCTGTGGGGCATTTACAAGAGTATTGAGCACCACAGGTGCAGTACAGAAATGAGTTACACCGTTGTTGGCAATGGCAGAATAAACACCCTTTGTTGTTACCTGCAAGAAACCAAATAACCATATCAGTGAAGCATAAATTAGTGGAGGAAGTAGACAACTTTTTAGTTGAGTTGATACTAGTGAAATTGTGCAACCGATTTGGAGATACGGGAAAGTCTTAATCTCATCCGGATTTCATAGTCTTAGCACAAGGGCGGAAGAAAACTATATTTTTGTCACATAGATAAATTTATTTTCACCTTCAAATCAATTACTCTGAATATTAACGTCCACTAAGAGTTTTTGTATGGCATCAGATAGAGTATGTTCTGCTACTATAAGGGTCTGTCTCAATCATGACGAAAGGAATTATAATCAGAGCAAGCTCTACAGCCTTCGTAGTATCAATAGAAGAGATCAAGAAATCACCTGTCGAAGACATATGCTTGTCCCACACAGAGCAGCCAGCGTCCAAGGAAAACACCAGCCATTGCAATGAAACATTGGTAATGTCCATAGATACACAACTCCTTCAGTCATTCTCCATATCACTACATTACTCAATGCCATGAGATACGCTCCTCTATGATGCAACACCACACCCTTGGGACTGGCTGTTGTACCAGAAGTATATCCCAGAGCAATAGTCTTCCACTCATCCTGTGGTGGTTTCCACGGAAACTCTGGATCACCAGTCTCAAGGAATTTCTCATATTCAACTGCTCCTCTTCCTAAAGCATATTGAAGTGACTTGCGATCACAGTTTTCATCCGCAATGACAATCACAAATGGGGGCTTAAAGTTGCTCTTGGCTTTGTCTGCCAAAACTTTTATAGCTTCCTCTACCATTTTAAAGAACTCTTGATCCACCATTACAACTGCAGAGCATGAATGCTCCAGAAGGAAAGAAGTAGCTCCTGCATTTAAACGAATGTTGACAGTGTTGATGACAGCCCCGGCCATTGGAATTCCAAAATGAGCTTCATACAGGGCAGGGATGTTTGGTGCAATAATTGCTACCTGCAAATGCACAAAATGGAAATAATTATAAGGTTGTATTTAATAAAGGTAAGTTATCATGTGACACATACTTTTAATCCATAAGGAGACTACAATTATTACATAGAAAGTGGAAATTATATTACAGTTAGACTAGCATACTAAATTTCTTCTCTGTTTTACCATAAAGCAAGGTCCGGATAGATCAACATGCTTAGCAGTCCAAAAGAGATGAAAATGTTTGACATAGATGCCAAATACATTCAAAATTTGCTATTCACACTTGTTGTGGATACCTAGTAAAGCATTCATGTTTTTACTAGAGCAGACATCTACGACATATTAAGTTTTTTCAACATAAACGACCTCTTTAAGTTATATTAGTTATAGGTTTATATCCTATATTTTTTCTTGCACTACAAACAAAATAAGGGCTAAAAGTATAATAATAAATTAAACGAAGAGTGAAACTAAAATTTTCACATAGCATCATATACACGTGAGTCGGAAAAACATGTTACGATTGGCATCATGTATGAGGATTTGTTTATTAATTTGATGAAGTAAAAATATTTATGCAGAAGTGAAACTGAACAAAGATAGAAGTGCTTATCAAGGCTGTTCTAGCTTTGCAGCTCAGTTTTATAGTTAATTTAGGGATATCATGCCAAACCAAGGCACTTCTAATATTATGTGATGTAGAACAAGAAGCTAAAACACAAACACAGGTTGGACCACTCCAGTCCTGTTGTTTATGTCCTGATCTTTCTAAAACTAAGTCCATCTTTGTTTAGCAGTTAACTTCAATTGAAATTTAACATACGTTTAACAAAATTGTATATGTATATAATCTGACAAATCCAGACTGAAGCTGTCTGTTGCA
Organism: Oenanthe sinensis; assembly: GCA_028671895.1. NCBI lineage: Eukaryota > Viridiplantae > Streptophyta > Magnoliopsida > Apiales > Apiaceae > Oenanthe > Oenanthe sinensis. The sequence continues at coordinate 48,237,495 of CM053811.1, read as the reverse complement.
AGATAGAGCCACTTTAGCTGATAGTAATCCTTACGCAGTTTAAAAGTCTATCATCATTCCAAATCTTCATAACATTAAAAAAAATATCATACAAAAACTGGCAAAGTACGGGATTAGGAAGTTATTGAATATATTGGATATGCTATAAAACTGGGACTTTGACATTTTAGACAAATCAAAACACAATAGAATGGTTGGATTTATGAAAACTTTATCATGGAAAGTAGTAATGACGATATCCAATGAAGAAATGTATAGAGTGATGGTCCACCAAAGCAAAGCCATTTAGGTAACTTTACTTTCCAATAAAAAGTCACATAATTTCCTCCTAAAAGCAGAAAAACCCATCATGATAGTTGAAAGGATTGGTATATTAGGTAACAGAGCCACAGAGGCTCATTATATACTAAATTGGTTCAATAGAGTTTGATTCTCAATTTCACATTGAAGTCTAGAATAAATTAACTATAACGGACAACACAACCTATACCCTAACCTTAACAGTCAACAGATTTCGGGACCTGGCGATGATCAGTTATAAAGCTCATACATGGTCCCCTCTTAATTGGTTGTAATTACCAAATTTTGTACTAGTATTATGTTTGATCTTGATATACTGGCTTAGTAATGAATTTGACAACTTCCAAATTGTAAAGTAACTTATTTGCCAAAATTGCTATGCTTGGAAAAGAGGGTACTACTATATAGACAGACACCAAACAAATAAAAAAAAGGCCAAATGACACTTCCAGAAAAAGGTATTTGATTGAAGTAGAACAATGCCAATTTCCAATTATGCAAAACACAAATAGACTACTTGATCTGGTGCATAACAAGAGTATTAATGGTGATGGCAAGAGGAATTAATTACATAATATTTACACGAATGATCCATGAAGCTTCAATCAGAGCTCGCCATACCATCGCCTATTTAGCAATTTCGTAAACACACACAAAAATACCCCATGTATTCCCAAAAAGAACATCTCAAATAAATTTGTGCAATACTATATACCACCACTTCAGCCAAACAATCAATCTTTTGAAACTAACTTCACCCCAGGTCAATTATTTAATTCCCTTGCAATATTATAGTATATGTTTGCTACCTGCACGAAATTGAGTTCATCCACTTAAAAACACCAACAAAACTTACTATTAAAGCAAAACAGATCAGGATGCACAGATGGAAATTCAAATAATCACATACAAAAATAAATTATTAAAAAAATCAGATTAGAATTGAAATCTAAGAAAAAAGAAAGAGATCACAAATATCATCACATAAAATAATAAATGTGAATATGTACGAATCTAGTTCCACCATGCGCGAAAAGTATCAAGACGTGTAGTTTTTCTCTTTCAGATGTCTAATAAGCGCGGAAGGTATGTCACAGCCAATGTTAGTCATGGACCTGAACCCTATATATATATAAACACACAAATATATATAATTTGACTCAACTTGGTTATGGGGTGTTTGACTTAACTTATAAGTAATAAGTTACTTTTTTTAAAAAAGTATTTTCATATTTTTTTTAAAAATTAATATTTATTTTAGAAATTTAAGACCAAATCTTATTTCCAAATTTGAAAATAAGTTATTTATTTTCAAAAAAAGTACATATATACCAACTTTTTCAGCTTATAAGCTTATAGACAAACGGGGCATATGTACATAAGTGATCACTGATCTAAATAGTAAAAGAGAACACAGTAATCACAACCTTATACAATTTGGTAACAACATGATGACATATTCAACACAAAAAAAACATTTAGATCGAGAAATTAAATACAGAAATGAAACGATCAATATACAAATAAATGAATATAAGTATGTGCGTGAATATGTGTTTGTGTGTGTTGTTACCGTGGTGCCGGAAGAAACGGAACGTTTAGAGAGAGCAGAAGCCAAACGACGACAACGTTGATAAGTCTGAAGCCAAGTGTAAGAGAGAGAGCCATGAACAATGGAGGTGCGGTTCGGATGCACCAAAGCAGCTCTTTCTAGAAACCCTAGCGGTGTCAAAGCTGTGTAGTTTGCATTATTTTTTGGTAGGTCATCTATATCTCTCTCTTCCATTTCTCTGCAATCTCTCTCCCGCTCTCTCTAGAGAAACGTAACTACTAGTACTACTAATGTTTTTGGTTTTTTCTCTCTATAAATACCGTGACAAGCTTTTCCTTCTTATAGCACACTTGAGTCGAACTACAACGAGGTGGGCCCCTACATCTTTTCATATTTTTATCCTCTAGCCAAGCCAATTTAATTCTTTATCCCGTATTTTTATTGCGAATCATTTTAAAATCTTTTTATTCAATTCGTCTACATATATAACATATTTTACAAATCTTCTGAAGAGTTGTGCCGTGTAAAATTTATGTAGATGATATAGGTAACTTATCTTAATAATATATTTTTTAAATAATATTAAAGGTATAAAATAGTGTATAAAAATAATTCTTAGAAACCTCATCAAAGATAGATAAACCACCTTAATTAGAAAGCTTACGCTGTCAATATTATATGACATTTATTGATTGATTCTAATTTTATTAAATATTAAATATATTAAATTTAATATATTTATACAATCTTATCAATTAAAAATTTTCAAATTATACAATCATTTCCGTTATATTATTTAGATTTTTTTATACACAATTTTATATTTTTGTATGTACGATATTATTCTTAAAGTCTCTAGCATGTAATTTATATATAAAAATGTGGACTTTTCTAACGATATATTTCTTAAAATTTGTACTCATCTTATACACTTATTTCTTTGAAACAAAAGTGACGATATTGTCAAAATGACAGAATTTGGTAACCTTTGATCCATCTGATTATCTGTAACTTTTTTTTTTTTGACAGATGATTATCTGTAACTTAGATAATAGAGACGGAGTAATTCACTTAGATGAGTTCCGTTTGTTTGACAAGAATGAAATGAATTTTGGCATGAATAACCATTCTAGTCAAAATGAAAATTTAGGTTATTTATTTTGAATAAAAGAATGAAATCAATCATTCCATCTCCCATTCCTTCATAATTGTTCAATTTCATTTCATCAGAAACATGTGCGATAGACCCATTCCTTTCAAACACAACAGATTATATATTTTTATTTAGACAAAATATATATATGATATTTTCAGGAAACAAATTGGAAAAATATTTGTCCGGAATTTTTTTATGACAAATATTTTTCGGGAATTTTTTTCGAATTTTTTTTTCCGGGTAGGCTTTTTGAAAAAAAGTTTCCGAGACATTTTTTCCAGGAACTTTATTTCGAAAAATTTTTCTCAAGGTTTTTTTCTAAATTTTTTTTCCAGGACCTTTTTTTTCGAGAAATTTTTCTTGGGAACTTTTTTTGAGAAATTTTTTCTGGGTACTTTTTTGAGAAATTTTTTCATAAAAGTGTTTTTCGATAAAAATTTTCCGGGACCTTTTTTTCGAAAAAAAATTTCCAGGACCTTTTTTGTTGAGAAATTTTTTACTGGAATTTTTTTCCGAGAATTCCTTTTTGAGAAAATTATTTTCTAGAATTTTTTTGCGATAGTATTTTTCCTAGCTATAATTAATGTTCATTTTCAATTAAGGTTAAAATACATAAACAAACAATATAATAATTTATTTCATTCCATTCTAAAAAAATTGATAAGTGAACAAAAGAATGGAATGATTATTCTTTTCCTTCGATATTACATTCCTTTCCCCATTCTATTTTTGCGTGCATTTTATTCCATCACTATTCCATTCATACGAAGTGAACACAATCTTAGGCTGTGTTCACTTCACTTGAATGGAATAAGAGGAGAATGAAATGAAATTTATACTCTTATTTGAGTGAGATTATGAAAAATGTTTATAATTTTCATTCTTTTTTTTCATTCCATTCCAAATTATTTATACCAAAATTCTAACTACATGTTTTGAAAGGAATCCACCATTCCATTTATTCACTATTTCCCCTACAATCCTCATCATAGAAAATTTAGACTCCCTCGTGTTAATTTAAAATTTCACTCGTACATTCTTTTTTCTTTATACAATTTATTTATAATTTTTCATTACATTTCTTCCTCATTCCATTCTCACCAAGTGAATACAACCTTAAAAGATTGTCGAAAGACAAACACCAACATGGATTATTTGAACTAGCTTAAATCCTGTGCAATGCACGGATCATTTTTTAAATATTTAAAAAATATATTTATTATAATTTTATAACAATTTATTTCATATAATATAATTTTTATTTTAAATTTTCATATTTTTATTTTTATATAATATTAAATGGGAAAATAATATTTTATTATTAACCATCTAGATTAACTACAATATAATTGATTTAATATATACTACTTATTTATAGAAATATACTAATATAATAAAATATTTTGGTTATATATATTATATAAAAGGAATGTTCGTATTTTTAATTATTTTAATTTGTAATATTCTTTTTATATGTGTAAATGTATACTTAAAAAAGTTTCCTATTTTTTAGAGTGACGACCCCTAACGACCATATTAACCCCTTTACTCTAATTATATATAAGAATTTCTTTTTTTATTTTTGCTAAGTAAGAATTTCTTATTTAATTAGGCTAGTAAACAATCATTAAACATCACATAAAAATCATAATATATATGGGTAAAAATATTAAACCCTAGCCTCCTCTTTCTTCTAAATCCTAGTCTCTATTAAAGATTTTTGTGGGGGTTTTCATCGGTTTTCACCGGTGGAAAGTCTCAATCCCTTTATTTTTCGTTTCTTGTTTAAATCTTGTTTTCCTTTAATAAGTTTCCAATTTATTTGTGTTTTGTTAGTCTATCCTTGTAAGAGTTTGATTTTTGTTTTGGTGTTCTCCATGACCGAGGTTATAGATCGACATGATTTTCATAGGTTTGGTTCACGGATGAAAGTTAATATTGGATTGTATTTATGGTCGATTGCACAGAACAGTCGGGTGAAAACAAGTACATACATTCACTGTCGGGTAAAAATATGTACATACATTTAAATCATCTTCAAATAGCTTGGTTGCTTCTTCAGGAAGGAGCATGCATCTGTCCAATTTCGATTATATTTGTAGATGCTGTATAACTTTGTTTAATGATTTGATTCTTTTTTTTTAAAATCATAACATATATTTGAAACATGATAGCGTAATTCAAATTTTTACGGGGATTAAACCTATGATGCATATAGACCTGACAAATTGGGTCTGAACCCGAAGAATCGACTCGAAATGTTGGGAACCGAATCCGATTTTGTATCCGAATTTGATAATCCGAAAGTGTAACTGAATCCGAAATAATCCGATCCGAACCGATATCAGTTCAATATAATCAAATCCGAAAATGATCCGAAAACCAATTCGATCCGATCCGAAAATGACCCGGAACCGGAATTTTAACCGAAAATAATCCGAAATAACAGATCCAATAATGACCCGAAATCGATCAAATCCTAACTAAAAATTATACAAACTAAATATGGCTCAAACTAAATTATAGAATTTAAGTGTATTTCATACATACAATCTTATGATTCGTTACGTTCATATATATATTATACACTTATACATAATTCATACATATAATACATGTGTTCGTAAAATAAAATATTAAATATTAAGAATATGATTTATTTTGAATTTGCTAGAAAGTAAAGAAAAGTGAATATAAATTCATATTTTAATAAGAAATAAATATTGTATATTATATATGTACATATAAAATTTATTTATATTTTTATTTGGACATCAAGATTTTTTTTAAATATTGTTATATTACAGAATTTAGGGAACATTTCTTTTATCATATTGACGAAAGTCTGAGATGAAGAAATATATTACTTAATCGAGATAATTATTTTGTTCAGTATTATTTTATCAAATTTTAACTATAATTTGTCAAACTAACTTAATGATCTTTATTTAAATTCAACGATAATTCAAATTAATTTAATATTAATCCGAACTTAACTTTTAAATCCAAACAAAATCTAATTTAAAATAAGAATTCCTAAAATATCCGAACCGAATTTAATCCGATTTTTATCCGAAATTCATCCGAATTTTAATCCGATTTTAACCCAAACCGAAATCGTACCGATCCGAACCGAAACTGATTCAATATATGCAAAGCCGAAACTGGATCCGAACCGAATCTCATCCGATCCGATCCGAACCAAATAAAAATATATTATAACCGAAAAATGATCCGATCCGAAATTAATCCGATCCGAAACCGAACCATTTACCGAATTGCCCGGTCTAGATGCATAGGATCTGACAAAAAAACCCTATGATGCATAGGAAGATGAAACTCGAGAAAAATACATAAGTAGGTTCTGCAATTAATTATTTTCATGGCACACTTAAAAAAATATATACATTAAAATAATGATCTAGATATATCAAAAATAATTATAGTTGCAATTCAGATTAAATAAAATAAATTATGTATTAAAGTTTTGATTATTAGTAACTCAGCCATGGAATCCATTCACACAAATTTACCTTTTTGAATTCAAAACAAATTTATTGATACGAGTAGCTCAAGTGGTAAGGGCGAGTGCGACATTATCTGGTTAGACCCAAGGTTTTGGATTCAATTCCCCACAAAAGCAATTCGGATTTAAATGAATAGTCTCGGCGGCGGATTAGTTAAATAAAAAAAAAATTCTTCTTTTACAAATGACCAATTCAAGGAAAAGCAAGCCTGGCTGCTAAAGACCAGGCAAGGCTCGGCTTTTGATCAGCATATCGGTTTCGGTTTTTCCTCAACCTGAATCTTAAGTAATATATTTATTGCATGCAAATCTGATTTGATCGGAGGAATTTATTTTGTTTGAAAAGATTAGCCCTTTGTTATTTGTATATATAATTTTATTTAATCTTTTTTACGAGCGGACTGTGTTTTATTATAGATGATTTAAGCAAGAAAATTATTGCAACAAACTTTTTTTTGGATAATTATTATAACAAGTTACTCGTAGAATTATATCATTCCACCATTAGTTATTACTCGTTGAAGAGTGCGAAAGAAAGTCAGAAATTTGATGCAAACAACTGACAACAATAATCAAAATACTGGTCTTTCCTTCGGGCCATAAATTATGTATGCATCATCGCAATTTGCATCTAACTGCTATTTTTTTTTTGTAAATTTATAAATTTGTAAAATTTTCTGATTCTTTTTTGGGGCGTGATAATCGAATTCAAAATCTAAAATGACAAGGGATGAGTCATATTAGAATAATTTGAGTATTATGTGCTCTATATTAATATTCAATTATTTTGATTCATTATTTATATTTATCGGTATAAATATGATCCAGAATAATGAATGAGCATTACCTCCCTACAATTTATAAATAATAATATATATAATTTATTATATAATTATATTTATACATGCTACTAAGCAAGTCAACTGCCTGTAGAGTAACTCTATCTAAGGTAGCTGCATACGGGGAACCCAGTAGCAACTCGACTAACAGGAGAGGCGAAATTTTGTAAGAGGATTGAAAGTTGAAACCATAAAAATAATTCAATTCAATAAAGTTGGTTTGAAAATTTTAATCTGTTATAGAAAAAGTTAAAATATAACTCAACTCTACTAATTATAACAACTACTAATTATATATTAGGCCGGTTGCTTCGAATAGGATTGAAAAAAAAAATCACTTTTTAAAATATTAATTTTTTAATATCATTTACTTTTATACGAATTTATGAAATTTTAATCTTAAATTTAAAATTTAACATTAATAAAACAAACATGTGAGGATAATGTAGAAAAACTTCTTTTAATATTAAAATCATGTGTGTAAATATAATACATTTCTTTCATATCAAACACAAAATTAACCTTCTTTTAATATTAAAATCATTTCTTGCACAGTTACATTCAGACTTCAATAAATATGTATACGAAAACGCCTTTCCAAGTCAGCAGTAAATATGTATACGAAAACGCCTTTCCAAGTCAGCAGTCTTGTTTTGGACTAGCTCATCTCGAAATTTCTTAAAATAAATATTCATAAGACTATAAACTAACTTATTTTTTATAAAAAAATGTCAATTATATTTGCAATTTTTAGTTCGATATACATTACCGATTATTGTCCCCCGTAACACAAACGGACAATGGACCGGCCACTAGGATGGTCGTTGGACCCTCCATAAATAATGCAGTCTACTTGTAGTATTATTAGGTAAATAAACACAAGAACCGAGAGTGTTGGTCCTATATGTCTTAATTTGGAGAGAAAATATCCTAAATGACACACTCCAAAAAAAGTCCATAAATAGCACTCCAAAACGCTGCATCGTGTAGAGTTTTGAAATTCCCCCCCTAAAATGCTACTTTAAGTTGCGTTTTTTAGCTTAGAACCCAACATAAAGTAGCGTTTTTCTCCAAAAAAAATTAAAAAAAATGCAAAACGTTACACGAAGTAGCGTTTTTCCCCGAAAAAAATTAAAAAAAAATGCAAAACGCTATATAAAACAGCTTTTTCACCCCTTTATCCAACACGACACACTATATAGCATTTTGGAGGAGTTGTACATTTAGGACATTTTCTTCCCGATCTGTGACATCCAACGCATTTTCTCTGGTTTTTAATCTCGCACTATTTATTTGACTATTTACGTACCCTTTCTCTCTTTTACAAATCAATAGCACAAGCAGCCTTTACTATCGCTTCAAATGGTTTGATTTTATTTTTTTCTTCCTCAATTCAATCCTGATTCAACTTTAATTTATCAACACATACTTGCACACACGTTTAATTATATATGTTTGTTTAATTTATTTTATGTTTGTATTTTTTTGTTTTTAATTTAGATTGGATTCGCCATGGAAAGCTCCACTCAAGGACTACTCGATGCTTCGGAGATTCACGGTTTTCGCACTCTCCAAGGTATATATACATACAATTTGATTGACTTTGTGTCTTAATTGATTGACTGTTTAGCTTGTGTGTCTAGAGATAATTTTCGAGTGTTTTGATTGGCTGATAGGCTTGCAAATTGGTTTAAATTACTGTGATTGTGGTATTGGATGATGTAACTGTTTGTTTATGTTTAGTAATAGTTTAGAATCGGTTAGGAGTAGTTTAGAATCGGTTACGGATATTGAGGAGGCTAAAATTAGTATTTAGCTTGTCGAGTATTGAATTCATTAATAAGAAATGATGACAGTGTCAACTGTCAACGCGATACATAGTACGCCGTTAGGGTATGCGTGTTTGATTCATTAGCATAGTGTTTATATTACTTGATACGATTGTTAATTATTTGCAGCCTCTTTTTAATTTTCTCTAGTGGATTTCTTTCTTTTTTTTGTTACAAGAGGTCGAGGAGGTTGGGTGTTTGAGTATTTATGAGTATATACATTGATTAGGTCCTGTTTCTAAAAGTAGGAACTAGAAACGACAAACCATTGGTATGGTCAGGGCGAACCTAGGGGGGTCAAAGGGGTACTTGCCTCTCTTTTTCAGCTTGATGCGCATATACGTCTTTGCTAGAGTGCTGACTACTTCAAATTTTTTCAGTGTATTCTAATATATATATAGTTGCAGCTCTTATTCAATCTATTGGCTAGCGTAGTTGGTTAGTTTTTCTCTTGCATAATCATTGAGCCCAAGTTCAATTCAGTTTAACATCAGTTTCTTTCTTCATATATTTATTAACATGTTTCTATACAAATTTCTACTTTAACTTTGATGTTTTTATTAAAATTTACTTCTATACTAATAACTTCGCCCTTTTTAATGTTCTTATTACTTGTATATTCACTGGGGACATATTTTAATTATTATATATAATTTATTTGAAAAATCAAATTATCTATTATTTATATATATCTTTAAATTTTATTTATATATTTTTAATATTAAAATTTATATATTTATAATTTGGCTTGAAAATTTTGGACCCCTCAAATCAAATTATGCTTAAGGTCCGTCACCGGGTACGTTTCGATTTTTATAATTGCGGTTTGGTTTTTGGTGGTACGACTTCAAATTTTTTTTTTAAAAAAATATAAATTTATTTTTTTAATCGCATTAAAATAAAAAGAAGAAGCATTGTACATAAGTTTATTAATGTAAATATACAGTCAATAACATGTTAGGGCAAGTCTAATGGTGTGCTATGTCTTGTTCTATATCTATATTATAGAACAAAAACAAAAATTCTACACAATGCTATAATTGACACCTCATCAAAAAGTGAAAAAAGGGTGGGAAATGAATAAAAGAGTGACATCAATTTTTTACCTAATATATTTAATACCACTTTTATCAATTTTATATTCAATTTTATCAATTTGGAACAAGATTTAGAACAATGCATTGGAGATATGGTGCTATTTTAGCACAAAAAATCACTTTTTGGTGCTAAATTATAGCAATAGCTCCATATATTTTAGCACAACTATTGGACATGCTCTTAAGAATGATTCAAAATAGATATGTGTTTGTAAGTTAAATATGCACACTCATTTTGATTGTTAGTAAGTTGAAAAGGGTCTGTTTGAAATTACAACTAAGAAGAAAGGATATGTTTCATTTGATACATAAAAAATAAAGCGGCGAAGGGACAACTTTGAAGGCATGTAAAACTATTAACGGTAAAGAATTGCATGTGGTATATTGAGTAATATATATTATCCAATTTGTCATTAGTTATGTAATTATCTTTACAATTAAAATAAAATTAATATAAAAATGTTTTTTAAATTGGCGCGGTCTGTTTTTGTATACAAATCAAAACCAAACAAATTAGACGTGGTTTCTAAAATTAAAAACTATAACCAAATCGATAATCTCTGGTGCGGTTTTTTTGTTTCTGTTTTTACGATTTTTAGTGTGGTTTTGGTTTGCGGTTCGATGTATGATCATTCCCATTTGTGATTATTAAAATTCCTCTAGTTGAGCGATGCCAAAAAATGTAGAAATTGAAGAAGAGTAATGGAAAAAGAAAGATAGCCCTATGAATTACACATCAAGAGTAATGAAAAAAGAAAGATAGCTTTATGAAATACACACCAGTAATATATAGATGCAAAGAAGAAGCCGAGTAGGCCACTGGACAGGTGCCCTTTTCTGCACAGGCGGGCCTATATACAAGTTAAGGGTGGGCTACAGCCCGACAGCCATTTCAGTTTTTAAAAATTTACTATTGTATTTGATGATAATATGAAGCTGAGCTCGGGTGAAAAGTTTTAGAAGTCTATTAATGGTAGAGTTTTCTAATAAGTGGGGATGTAAAAAAATACTTACACGTTTATTAGAAAACACAGAATACTACAAGACTTCTGTTACTAAACATTAATTGTATATTAATTAATTAAATAATTTAATTTTATGTGTGAGATCATACTAAAAAGTTTTTTTTTTTTTTTTTTTTTACAATTCTATAAATATTGTATATAAACTATAAAGTATATTATCGGTTAGCTTGGAAAAATGAATATTTATTTTAAGATAGTTTTTATAGTAGCTTAAATTTTAATTCTTTTACAAGTTGATTTAAATAAATTACAAACTACTTATATGTTATAAAACAATGACGACAACAACAATAAATATTAACAGCAACAACAATAACAACAATAGTAATAATAATAATAAAGGACTGAGATGTACATGTGGACAAATCCTAAGTTAATATTTTATATTTTAAGTTATCAAATATTTATCTATTACATGAATAATATATTGTTCATTAAAATTGATATAAATATAAATTAATGACAAAATTTAGTTGTATACAACCGTGTCTATATAAAAGAATTATTAAAATTGTTTGTTTCAAAAATTTGAATAATTCTCTATACTTTGAGATTTAATTTGATTTTTTTTTTGCTTCTAAGAAAAAAATAAGTGAAAAGATATAAATTCAACATAAACAAAAACATATTATAATATTAGAAAAATATAATACATGTAATTTTAATTAAAAATTATTAAAAAATTCCTTATAAACTATTATATTGTCATGTATATATTATGTCTTGGTTATAATTTCTTTTTTTAGCCGAGGTCAACTAAAGGTCCTAGGTCCACACCTGCCTTTCTGGTAAATTTTTGTCGTCTTTAACGTGTTTTAGGTGGTTCTAGATTACAATATTCATCGTAATCAATAAATCATTATTTACATAAGCCGGTAGTTTGTCGCCATTATTTTTGGCACAACGATTTCATCTTGAGACATTGTGGGACTTGATTGTTATATTAATTAATCAATTAAGCTATGATTGTTGAGGTCCAAAGAGCATACAACAAATGAACAAACTCAAACTTTTTAAAGTTTTACTTAATATGTGAGCAAATAATATATTAAGACCATGAAACCGTCTCAGTATTTAATCTTCCTCCCCTTTTATGGTAATTAATAATCACCTTGGTAAGCTACCTTGTTTTGGACAGAGTTGGATATTAGCAACATCATGGAGGAGGCCAAGGGAAGATGGCTCCGACCGAACGAGGTTCATGCAATACTCTGTAACCACAAATATTTCAATATTGTTGTCAAGCCGGTGAACTTTCCGTCAGGTATATAATCCTAATATCTTTGTGCTTTAATTTCCACCATTAAGCCCACTTTTTATGGCATACATTGTTCTTCTATCGATTACAATGATATTGCCAGTTCAAGGGTTCAGCGTGCGTAATGTAATGACCAGGCTCATAAAAAAATTTCAGCTAAGTAATAGTTCATATATCCTTTGTATGTTGCAATCTATTAGGGGGAACTATTGTTTTGTTTGACCGTAGAAAGCTCAGAAACTTTCGGAAAGATGGCCATAATTGGAAGAAAAAAAAAGATGGGAAGACTGTCAAAGAAGCACATGAACACTTAAAGGTGAGATCTTTTTTACATGGCTAACTTGTTACAATACACAATGAATGGTGTAGCCGAACTTATGTTATTTCTGATATCCACAGACATTAATCTATTGGTGTCTGATTTATGTATAACCCCCTCCGTCCCACCCAATTGTTAACATTTGGGTAGGGCATGAAGATTAAGAAAGGTTAAGAAAATGGAAGAAAAGAGAGGAAAATATGTGCAACTTAGTGGGACCTGCAAATTTTAGTGAAGAAAAATATGCTATTTAAGCAAATTTTTAGAAATGGATTGGGCATCTCAGAAAGGAAAATGTTAAGAAATGAATGGGACAAAGGGAGTACATGGTATCTATTTTGTATATGAACCATTAGGCTTATGGTTTGACCAATAATTATAGTCCTCATATGAAATTACTAGCGAGAATTTTCTATACAAGTAATATGTTACTCCCTCCGTCCCACCCAATTGTTAACGTTTCGGAGAGAAGGTCCTACACGCATTTTAAGGTGCATATAAAGTATAGTTCCATAACTTATTTTTAATTTTTTTTTCTAAATAAAAATTTAGTGTTTAAATTTTTATTCAGAAAAAAAAATTAAAAATAAGTTATGGAATTATACTTTATATGCACCTTAAAATGCGTGCCGGATCTTCTCTCCGAAACGTTAACAATTGGGTAGGACGGAGGTAGTATCTGTAATGATGCGTAGGTATCTGTTGTGTTATCTGAAGTTCATTCAGAAACTGTGGGGTGACATTCCAATCAAACTTCTGTGTTTCCTGCTTACAGGTTGGTAATGAAGAGCGGATTCACGTATACTATGCACATGGCCAAGATAACACGACCTTTGTTCGCAGATGTTACTGGCTACTTGATAAGTATGTTCACATTGTAATTTGCATTCATTGATGATTACCCTCTCTACTGCCTGATTACTTGATCACTATTCTGAGGTCAATGTCCATTGTTATAAACAAATGATGGAGTCGTTTTTGTAGACTATTAACTTTTGTTAAGTTGATGTTCTTATAGGAAGTTGGAGAACATTGTCCTTGTACACTATCGTGAAACTCAAGAGGTACTAATATGCATTCTATTTCCTTGCAGTTTGCCCTGTTTTTATAATCGATGTATAATTTTGTGCAGAAGTGTATGGACAAACTTTATCTATCTCCCAACAATAATATGAATTCCCAAGTTATTTTTGAGCTGGCGCTGTGCACAAGAATAAGTTTTAATTGGCACATTATGTAGAAAGGATTTGTGGTAGCTAGTTGTTAGAAGATTGTCCCTTGCGCCCAAACTTGGCTAAGATATTAGGTAGTAGGTATCAGTGTGATGGTATGGGTCAAATTCAAGTCCAAATTGAATAATCATATATTTAATAACCAGATGCAACAATTTGGTAATGCCTTCTGGAGACTCACTTATTAGTTGATATATTTTCAGTCTTAGCACAGTGGTAGTATGCTTAGGTTTTATATACATATTAATTGCACACATACTTCTGTTTCAGACAGGTAAATATATCCTATACTCTCTTTAAATGGGAACATGTTGTACTTATTCGTCTCTCTGGCCATTCACAATATACACACGTGGATTTTTTTTCAAGCATTCTCTCCCTCGCTTGCTATGCAATGAAATCTTTATATCGTAGCATTTATTTGTACATGTCTACTTCACAGGAATTGGGATTTGGGTATTTGTCTTTTGTTAAGGATTGTTAATATCTTCTCACTTCTAGGGGTAAATAGTCCCAATATTGGAAACTTAAGTTGTTGCACTTTATGATACTGCAGACTATAATTCTCTCACTTGTATAACGACTGTTAGCTGATATACTGGTTTATTCTTTGAGATGCAGTCACAGGGTTCTCCAATTACATCTATCAATTCCAATTCTTGTTCAGCCCTTTCTGAGCAACCTGCCTGGCTTCTACCCGAAGAATCCGATTCTGGCGTTGAAAGGGCATACAGTGCAAGCAAGCAATCACCTATAGGTAACATTAATTTGTTTTTTAAATTGTATAATTTTGCGTAGGACCTTCTCTTTTTCTTCATATTATATTAAAAAACAAACTTAGCCATAGAAATGAATTCATGATGTATTTACTATTTTCTAAATCCCAATTTTTTAATTTAGTCCTACATCATAAAACGTGTTCAATATCTATTTCCTTTTAGATCTTTTTGTCATGATGCCATCTAAATTTTCTAGGCAACAGTACAGAGCCTTCTAACAAGACCATCCAGCATCATGAAATAAGACTTCATGAAATTAATACACTTGAATGGGATGAGCTTGTTGTACCAGATGATCCTAACAAACTGACTGCGTCTGAAGAAGGTAACAAAGTCCATAATATCTGCTGTATAGCAGATTGTCCACAAGAAATTTATACAATTTATCTGTGCATTTGTTTATTTACATATTTCTATGGCAGGAAACATTTTATGCTTTGAACAACAAAGTAGTCAATTTGAAACAAATGGATATAAAAATTATGTAAGTACATCCAACTGATTTGTATTAAATTGTGCATAGTTCTGTTATACCAGTGCCTTGCATTTTTTTCTAAAATAAATATCTGTTGAAATCTAAACTCATTAAATTTCAATTTATTTATTTTTTGCTTTCAGTTTATAGTGACTTATTTCAACTTTCAAGTAGTAATCTAAGCTCTGAAGAGTTCGTACATTTGCCAAATCATTCACCTTAAATGGAAGAAGAAGTGGGAGAGGCTTGAATGATAAAACTAAAGCTTGCTAGCTCTGACACCATTTTGTTGTCATATTGGTATATACTATATTGTTAGGAAATGCAGTATAGTAATAGCAGTAAGGGCAATTGTGTCTTTTCTCTTGTTAGTTGAGTCTATAAATAGTTGATAGAAGCTTTGTATTTCAGTTAGGCAATGATAATATGAAAAATGGAATATTTTCCACCACTCTTTCTCTCTCTAGTTTCTAACTAACTCTCTCACTTGAGATTCTATCTTTCTATGCAAGTCTCTATCTTTCTCTCTAAATTCTGTCACTCTCTATCTGATTTCTATCTGTTCTTACATTTCTCTGTTCTCACTCTAAATTCTGCTACATCTGTCTGATTTCTACCTATTCTCTGCCATATCTATCTGTTATCTTCTATTTTTGCATCTGTTCTTACTTAAGCCTATAGAAAACTACAAAAATATTCAGAAAACTCATTCAGGAACCTCCAGTTCCTGACATATATACACCTGTTAATGGTAGTCATTCTTCCTTTCTGTCTTCATGAAAAAATGAAATGACCAGCCTTATATCAAGATACTATATTATAAACTTATGCATCCATAATTCAGAATCCCCTATGAACATAATTATAGTTTCCTATTCTTATTTTTCCCCTTCACAACAAGCATGCCTGGTCTTTTGAGAAGTTTTCATCCCAACTTCTAGGCCGGTACATGTTACGAGCACATGTGCATGATACTTATTGAAAATGAAGACCCTTGAATAATGTGTCTTTTTGAGTTGTTTAGCATAACACACAAAAAAGATATACTAATGTCTAGGATGCTCAAACTCTTTTGCAAGGATTCGACACGGACATAGATCAAAGTGTCAGATTCTTTGAACTCCAAAATCAAAGATTCGGGCACTCGTTTTATAAGGATTGGACACTTTGATTTGGACACGACAATCATTTTTTATAATATAAATACCTATTATTTAATTTAAAGATAACAATCTTATAACTAATATTTTTTATTTCAAGTATTATCATGTACTAAGCTACTAATATAAAAGACAAGTAAAATTATAATAAACAAATACATATAGAATTTATTTCGATTTAAATTATTAATAAGTTCTATAAGTGAGATTCTAACTTTAATTATTATTCCATAACTTAAAAAGAAAATCTGTTACAAGATATTTTCATTTAAACTATTATACAGCTATATATGATATATCCAGCATAAACACAGTTATCCATCACAGTAATCGAGGAACCATCATAATTGTCCTCAACATCTTCTTTCCCCCTTTGTTTTCCCTTTCGTTCCACCTTTTTATTTGATTTCAGGTCTAATTTTATTCTTTTCTTCATTTATCTTTGTATATTCTTCTTAGTTCTTAACACCGCTAAGCCGTCAGAGTTATCATGGGTTGCCAGTTATTGAACTGAGACGTGAGGAGTATGATTTCCAGATGACTGATCCGATCTCGATTCCGTGTCCATATGCTGGTTCTGTCGTGTGTCGTGTCGACACAGGTATGGCTGGGTCTATAGAAGAGTCCGAGCATCATAGACTAATGTAAAAATAAAGAATGAAAACTAAAATATATTGAGAACACATGTAAATATAACTAGAATATAAAACAAAAGATTTAAATATTTATACGATGTGTCGTCAACGATTTGACATCTTGATGCATAGTTTTGAAATCAGTGTTGATACACTTATTCCAACTTTTAAATCGAAATTTACAATTTTTTTAAAATGCTAAATTGAAAATTTCAGCTTTTATTTGTAATATCTTATATCTAAAAGTATGTATATGGTTTTACTTTGTTTCTAAATTATAAATATGATATGTGAAGAGGTATTTTTTCTTGAAGCTTTTGTCTCTTCCTTTTGTTTACTCAACTCTTAGCTCAAAGTTCCGATGTTGGAGTTTTTTCTTTCTTTCGGATCAACCCGTGACTCTGTTGATTGCCAGAGTTGATCCGTGATCCGGAACGAGTGATCTGGTTCACGGTTCCATTGCTCAACCTGTGATCCATATACATTGCTTAAAGTAGAGAGTTTCAGAATTGTCTAGTATCAGAATGGCCAGCTAAGCAGCCAAGTAATGTAGGCAACTTCGCACTGAAATAAGAGTCCTTAAATGTTACCTTTATATTTTATACTGCTTAGTGCTTACATTTTGTTGTGTATATTCTAACATTTCCCATCCAAGAGCATTGTAAATGTGTGGATTGTTTTACCATATATATTGTAAATAATTTTAAACTGTTCCTGTCCTCAGACACTGTTGTTGGTTCTATTTTCCAGTTACTGGCTCTTGGTGCTTGATTTGTTGTTTCTTAATATATGTTATGAAATACTCCCTCCGTCCCTCCGAATAGTTTACGTTTCAAGTGACTTTCCGGCACGCGTTTTAAGGTACATTTTAAGGATAGTTCCATAACTTATTTTTAATTTTTTTTTCTTTTGTATAAAAATAGTATTGTTAAATTTTTATACAAAAAAAATAATTTAAAAATAAGTTATGAAACTATCCTTAAAATATACCTTAAAATGCATGTCAGACATGCGAGTTTTTATGTAAAGAAATGGGAGGGACAGAGGGAGTATATGATAATTATTCATCTTTATAACTGTAACCCCATATCAGGCAATATAATACCTGCAGATGTATACATTTGACAAATGTTTCTGATATAGTTCCTGGAATTATCTCTAATCAGATCAATGATTCAAACAACGTTCTCTTTGAGGCTGTAGATGGTCGAGTGGACCTTCCACTAATAAATGGCTCCAAAGCAGTGAATACAGGCAATGATGACTCTTCACCAGTTATAAACAAAGATCGTCTGCAAACTCAGGACAGCATCGGAAGATGGATGACCTATATTATGGCAGATTGTAACGATCCTGTTGTAGCAGATGACCCAAATATGGAATCTCTTATTTCATCGGGTCAAGATTTGTCTACATTTATGAACCAAACTAAACCGCCTATGTTAATAGATCACCGAAATATGACTTGTCCACAGCAAATGTTCACCATAACCGATATCTCACCTGCATCTGCTACATCGGTGGAAGAAACAAAGGTTTTTTCTTTTTTTTTGTGCCACTAAATGTTTTTTGTTCAGTATTTGTTTAAATTGACACATGTTCTAGTAATAGTGTTTTTTTTTTATTAATGAAGACACCTTGCTTTGCAAAAGAAGAAAAGTAGAGGGATGCTACTTAATCAATCTAACTATTCATAGGGAGCACAAGTTGATGAACCATTCAACACATGTAGTACACATGAACTAAAAACCATAATTGATTTCATACATTGTTCGTTGCTCATTTTACTTTTTCATAACTAATATATGTTTCTATTATCATAACTAATATATGTTTCTATTATCTTATGAAAATAAGTTGCTGCACGGCCTTCATTTATGAAAAAAATATATTTTATATTATAATACAGTGTTTTATTTCTATACATGTTTGTCTTCTCAGGCACAAACAGCCATTAAACCACGTGTTCTTTTATTCTTTAAAATGGTTTATGTTTTCCTTATTCACCACTTATCGACATGTAGGATTAAACCTTGAAAATAAGTTTGCCCAGCTGTTTAGTGATAATTATCATTAGCTAGACTTTTGTGAATCGTTCACCTTTAGCAATTGTTATTGCAGATACTAGTAGTTGGATATTTCCACGAAGATCCCTCTCCTCTTGTAAAATCTGATTTACTTTGTGTTTGTGGGGATGAATGCTCTTCTGCTGAGCTCATTCAATCTGGAGTCTATCGTTGTTTTGTTTCACCGCATAAACCTGGTTTAGTTGATCTTTATTTGAGCTTCGATGGACAGAATCCCATCAGCCAAGTTGTGACCTTCGAGTATCACTGTGTTACTGAAAAGTTGATGGATTTCTCAGAAAACAAATTGAAGGAAGAATTACAATATCAGATGAGACTTTCTCGTTTGCTCTTTTCTGCTTCAAAGAGGCTTATCATGATGTCTAGCAAACTGTCACGAAATACCTTGAGAGAGGCCAAAGTATTTATTCATAAAACTTCTCAGATTTCTGATAACTGGACATCCTTGGTGAAGTCTATTGATAGCAGCAACTTCTCATATTCAAAGGCTAAAGACAGCTTGTTTGAGATTACTTTGCAGAACAGACTTCATGAGTGGTTGCTAGATAGGATAGTTGAAGGGTCTGAAGTCTCTGATCGCGATGATCAAGGCTTAGGAGTAATCCATTATTGTGCAATTTTAGGTTATGCATGGGCGGTTTATCCATTTTCATTGTCCGGCTTATCATTGGATTATCGGGATAAATATGGATGGACAGCTCTTCACTGGGCTTCATCTCATGGAAGGTACAAGGTTATATATACAATATACTTCTCCTCATATTCCTACATTCAGCTCACTTCTTTACTTTATAATGGTTTGACCTTGAACCTTTTTCCTTGTTTTGTATGCGAGTATATCACTGTTAATTGAATATTACTCTGGTAAGTTTATTTTGTTATCTACTTTTGGTCCCAACTATGCTACTTTTAGATATTGTCTCTGGTTTGATGGTCAGGAAAACACTATATGTTAGGAACAGTCACTAAAACACGTGAATGCTTTTATTGATGTGTTCTCATTGCTCTTAAGACTTCCTCAGATAATTAAAAAAAAATACTTCTAAAATGTTCTATGCTTGTATTATATATGAAGTCTATATATAAAGTCTGGAATAGAGATATAAAGGATGATGCAAAGTAAATCTCTTTGTAATTCCACCCTCTGTATGTTGATGGAGGTTATTATACCTTGGCAGAGGATCAAAAGCAAAACCTAATCACTATTTACGTGTAAATTTACCCTTCCCATTTCTTTTATTTTTATGTTGTTTTTGGAAAATTACAATATACATATACAAGTATATAACAACTCTAAAGATATGGCTCACTTTCGGCCAAATTAACACGGGGCTTGCGGCTTCTTGGCTCCCCTCATGGTACATCACTTGTGAGAGAGGTGAATACCTGTATGTTTAAAAGCTACCTATCCTCGGCTTTTATTTGAGGCGGAATTAATGTTAGCATTGTAGCAACATATTCCCCTGTTTACAGATTCGGAAATCATGCGATTCATCCCACAGAGTACGTCAAATTTTGGGTATCGAAATTGTAATCCGTAGGTCTACAGGCTCACTGATGTGGAGTAGGAATCAAAAGATTTTCGCTTTTATTTTACTCCGTCCGTCAAATATTTTGTCTTGTTTGACTTTTTGTGGTAAAATTGACTGAACTTTGACTACAATTTACATATATTATTTAATGGAAGAAAAATATAAAAATTATATTGTTAGAAAGTATATCTAATCTATTTTAAGATGCATCTTTCAGATTTTTTAAAATTACAAAAGGATAATATGTAAATTGTAGTCAAAGTTAGTCAATTTGACCACAAAAGGTCAACAAGACAAAAGATTTGAGACGGAGGCAGTATATTATTATCTAGGGATAAATTTAAATGTAATATATTATTTAGTGTAAGTATATAAAATAAGATGATTATTAGGAGTATTATAGTTATCATAGTAGAGCTTAAATGGAGTTGCTTCCGTTTTTGAGGTTACTTTGGGCTGTCAGTTTAAGGCTTTCTTCCATCATTTTTACGCTGGTCTTGCCCATTACCTTTATCATCGCAGGTCTACATTGGGCCTTGCCCCAAATTAATTACTTGATGTAAAAGTAATTTCTTATAATAGGCAGAGTGTGTATTTGTTCAACTTTACATCTTGCCAATATATCTAGCATTTAGTTGTTGACACATTGCTTCCATGATATATAGGAAGGATATGGTTGCAGCTCTTCTCTCTGCAGGTGCAAAGCCAAATTTGGTAACTGACCCCACTTCAGAAAACCCGGGTGGATGCACTGGAGCTGATCTTGCATCAAAGAATGGTTTTGATGGTCTGGCTGCTTATCTTGCAGAAAAAGGATTAGTGGAACATTTTAAGGATATGAGCATAGCTGGGAATGTAAGTGGCTCACTAGAGAACACCACAACTAACTTTGTTATCCCTGGAACATTTACCGAGGAGGAGACATGCTTGAAGGATACTTTGGCAGCTTACCGCACTGCCGCTGATGCAGCAGCACGTATACAGGCTGCATTTAGAGAGCAGTCTTTTAAGTTGCAGAGAGATGCTATTCAGTTATCCAATCCAGAGGACGAAGCACGCAATATAATTGCAGCAATGAAAATTCAGCATGCGTTTCGCAACCATGAAACACGAAAAAAGATACTAGCAGCTGCCCGAATCCAACACAGGTTCCACACTTGGAAGATACGAAAAGATTTCCTTAACTTGCGCCGCCAAACTGTCAGAATACAAGTAAGAAGATGTTATGAATTGCCAAATTGACTAACTAAATTGCAGTTTTGTCATGCTTTCCACTTATTTTTTAACAATCATACATTCTGCTTTTGTGATTTTACATCAGAACTTGAATTTCTCAGAGGAATCTGACATGTTCTAAACTAATTGTTAATTTAGTGGCTGGAAAGCTATTAATTTGAAATCCAGAACTGAAAAAAATGCAACAATACCTTCTGCTACTGAAGTTTATAATATATCTGAATATTATGGATATTAACATTATTTAGTTCTTATTTTAATAACATGCTAGTTGATACTACTAATTACTTCCAAAGATCCTCTTAAGCTGTTATTTTGTGTACTTCAAATGCAGGCTATCTTTAGGGGTTTCCAAGTCCGAAAGCAGTACAGGAAAATTATATTTGCTGTGGGAGTGCTTGAAAAGGTAATCCTGCGTTGGCGTTTGAAAAGAAAAGGTTTCCGTGGTCTTCAGGTTAGTCCAGGTAAAGTTGCCACAGACATGGAACAAAATAATGATGCAGAGGAGGACTTCTTTAGAGTCAGCAGAAAACAGGCTGAAGAGCGCGTTGAGCGATCTGTAGTACGGGTTCAAGCCATGTTTCGCTCAAAGCGAGCACAAGAAGACTATCAGAAGATGAAACTAGCACATCATAGAGCTACTGTAAGCAAATGCCATCCCCATTCCTTATATTAAGTACCATATGTGAGAAAAAAACTGTCTACACATTAATCTCTCATATTCATCATTAATACAATATACATATACCATGCGCTACCACTCAACTAATCTCTCGTCAATTTAGAAATAGTAATTGAAGAAAGCTTTTTGATATGTTCAAAAATTTCAAAGAAAGACTTGTGTGGAATGGAAAATTCATAATTTTCATTTTTTGGAAGGATAACTATTGGGAAATAAATTAAACAAAATTAAACATGCGAAGTATTTCACTTGTAGAGCATGGTCTAGAGAGGTGTATGCAGACCTTACGGAAGAGGTGGTTTTTGCAAACACCCTTGCCTTTAACATCGCAAAAACAAAAAACAAAAAACACACACATAGGAGCACCATAGACACAAAAACATCACACGAAATGCGAAAGTAAATTATTAAGCAGTGAAATATCAGGCACTAATGGTAAATTAATCAAAAATAGTATAAAGAAACATCGCACTCTAAAAAAAAATCTCTAGCCTCGACACCCCTATACTACCATCCCCTTGTATCCACCACCCCAAAGTGCTGCTTTTGGAATCTCTCAATCCTAAAGGAAAATCTGCTACACTGGATGTCTCCAGAGGCTTCTATGTGAAGCACGTCCTTGATGAAATTTGAACCTCTAATCTCAATTGTTCATTTCACATTCTCTCTACCTCTCCTTACCCCTAGGACTGCTATACTCTCTACCTTACTGACAAGAGCAGGCATCTGTTTCCTAACTAATGATATCCCCCCCTATTTTTTGAGGAAATAGGGGTAACTCACAACTCTGCGCAGAAGACCACAATCCAAATTTCGGGCAACCACTTGTCTGTCGCAGCATCCGCATCTATGCCACTTCCAATTTCCGCGCACACCTTTTTATTGCCAAACACTTGGATGCATAAATGACTAGTCTGATGGCGTGTACTCAGTAGATTATCTTTCAGTTTTAACAGGACTTTCTTGACACAGTACTCTTGCAGCTGCCATCTTTTGCCATCTTGTCTTCATATGGTGTGACATTGTCCTAACTATTTCCTTCCTTGTTAGAACTGAATATTTTGAGCATCAAAGATGGAATTATTGCTGTAGATCTGTAGAATATTGAAACAGGGATTAATATATTGTGAATTTCTGACCCAGTAATTGGATTTTGAACCAACTTGACCTTGTTATATGCAGCTGGAATACGAAGGTTTAGTGAATCCTGACATTGACATGGGATAGTGAAGAACTATTTGGGGAAAGATCTTAAACTGCAACATGTGAACAATTGGTGAGTAGACTGTGACACACATTTGTTTTGTTAACAATGTGTACATCTTGTCAATATGTGGATCATAGTAGGTAGGTAGTTTTGGCTCCTATTTTCTGGAAATATGAGAGCTTCAAGATTAACTCACTGCAATGGCTTTGGTCCTTTTGTACCCCAATCATATAATTAACTTGCTTACTCTCTAGTAGAGCTTTAATTTAGCTGTAATAACATGCCAGGATGTGGAAGTGGTTATGATGATAAAGTTGTCTAACTTTTGCCTTTAGGCCTTAATTCTGTATTTAATAAATATGGGGCTTTATCACCCGAAAATTTGTTTTGTGACAGTCCAGGAGTGGAATAAGCAAAACAAAATATTGCATGCAATTGTATATACATTTGTATCTGAATATAACTGTTAAGGGAGTATAAATTGGCTCCATGTATTAAGCTATCTAAGGCTCTGGTGGTATTTTTGGGGTTATTTGTTCTGAACCACAATTTGTGAATGAAAAATTTCCGGATGAGCTGAAGATAAGCTGAGTAATTAAATTATGTTATCAGTTGATGTAATTTTTTTATCTTTCTTTTTGGCAAGTGAGAAATGGGCAAAGGTACTAAGTGGGGGTAATGTTTTTTCATGTGCAAGTATGGTGGTCATCAATCAATACATGGATATAGGCTTTAGTGGCTTTAGTCATTTGCTAGTAGCGTAGACCGCTGGTAAGCAGGCAGTAGGTCTTAGTTGATAAAGAGGCCTGGGCTAGTATCCCTCTCTCTCTCTCCCTGCCTCCCAACCTCTTTTTCACCGTCGTCAATCACGATATGCGGTGTCCGGCCTCCCTACCAACCAAACACTTCACACTCCCTTCGATTTCACTCATATTCCCATCTTTCATGATCATATCAATTATCCAATTCATTCTCAACCAAAAATTAAAATTTAATTTTTTGCTTGTTGAGGGATTCATTATTGAGAAACATTGAGATTCATTGACGACGTGCAGAAACTTGACTCATTATTGAGAAATGAATAAGGAAGGTTCCATGTTTTCAAGGTTGACTCAGTAGTGACTCACCAGATCTCATTGAGTCCGATGAGTCATCTCAAACGAGATACAGGTTTTGGTTTATATTGCTTATTGTTGTAGTTGTTTGTGTTGTTTTGGATTTATATACTGTGTGTATGACCACCACAGTCAAGTTGCTTTTTCTTGAACTTTTGAATTTTATATTGAGTAATTGTGTTTTTAGGTGTTAAATGAATTGATTTGTTGAAATTTGGTTACATATGGTATACTTTGTTGTATGATGATCTTTGCTCTCATTTCCGAGGCTACTTGTCTGTTGTTTATCTCGATTAAATCAGTGTTTAATAAGTTTGTTTTTTGTTGGTATATATTTACTTATCAGTTGCATAAGTCGTTTGAGTTATGTATTTGGATTATTATTATTATTATCTTATTGTTTGGGGACATGGATGCTCTGTGTAAAGTTTGGTTGCCTAGTTTGTGAATAATGCTTGGATATAACTTGCGACTATATGGTTAGTTGTTGCTTCTCTGTGTTAGTCTTATGTTAATTGGTTCGTATATATTGACTTGTTACTTGCCAAGTTTAATCGGTTAAATTCTCGGTTAAGAATTGTCTTATTTGTGTACCATGAATTGAAAAATTCGTTGGTGGCCATGTACGATGGCTTGTTTGGTAACTTGAATGGTAGTTTTGTGCCATGATGGTATTTAATGTGATTAATAATGTTGACTGTTTCATATTTTATTCCTTACTTTATACATAAATTCGCTAATTTTTAGCTTTGGTTTAATTAGTATTTAATAAAATATTTGGTCAAAATATTTATTAATTCGTGTAGTTTTCTTTTACATTTGATTAATAAGCAATAAAGTAGTGTTATTGATTCTTCTGGTTACTAATCTATTTTATTTTGATTATATTTGTATTATTTTGTGCTAATGTGGGAGACTATTTTATTATAATACAACATTATTATTTAATTATACGTTTTTAAGTTACATATCCATTTTTTATTTAGGTATTATTTAAGTCTATATAAATTGATTGTTAAAAAGTTTTTAATATTTTATATAAATTAGTGTCTAATCAAAGGATATCCCTTTGGTTAGAATTTTTATTTTGCTACTTATATATGATATATTTATGTATTTTATAATATCTCATTAGCGTATATAATAATAAATTTAAATACTTCATTTTTGTATTTATGGAGTTATATTATATTATTTTAATTTTTTGTTTATTTTCAGGATGCTTGGATGAGATTTTCGATATGCGTGCTTTTTTCTCATCTATTATCTAAATTTTCCCGGTCATCTTTGCGACGGTTAGATAATAATTTTCTTAAATGAAAGAAATTTTTTGCTTCAGCTATTATATTCCGATACAATTAATGTGATCTTGTATCTCTTTGTAGAAAAAAAACTGGGTTATCTTCCTTCATTCCTTCTTTTAATCTTCCAATACCAACCCTAAGTATCCCTGACACATAGAGGGTGATAACACTCATAGAGTCACAGTGGCTGGGGTGAGGCTTGTAAGTAACACATGATGGTAAGCACTCTCTTTGGATGGGCTAGGTAGATGAAGCTCCCTCGGTTGTGTCCAGCCATTGACTATAATAATTATAATTATTATCATTTATATAAATATTCCTATATAATTTCTTATTTATTTTATTTATATTTGTGTTTGATAGGGATTTCTCATTTCGTCTCTGAAGAGGATGAGTTTTATGTATTTTAATTAAAAATCTGTTTAAAAATTAGGATACCATATAAATTGGCCCAAAGAGTCAAAGACCGAGTATTAAACTTTTATTATTTTATTTTAATAATATAATATAGTAAATATAGATAGATTATTTAATATTTTGAAACAAATTGAAAGTAAAAATATATATGAAATATTCTACCGGGCTAGATTATTTAATCTTTTGAATTAAATTAATATCATAAAAAATGGATTGACAAAAAAAATCATAAAAAATGGACCAATTTTAATAACAATCAAGTTTCATATATTGAATACTCGAATCCAATTTAAAATTTTGTACAAGTCCTTTTTTAAACGAATATTACTGTACAAAATATAGAATAGAATTTAATGTGATATTATATACGTTTTTGTTATAATGAAATTAATTACTTTACGCTTAAATCTATTTTTTTGTTAGTTTAATTTTATTTTTGAAAAGGGTAAAAAGGCAACACATTATAATAAATGTGAAAATGATTGCAATATATACTTTTCAAAATAAATCTGTTAAAATAATTAACTGAAATTACTTTCACATAATAGATGTTATAGTCACATGTATCACACCAGTATGTATAGTGAATCTTAGTTTTATAAAGTCCTGAAGTTAATAGATTT
This sequence comes from Oenanthe sinensis, assembly GCA_028671895.1. Classification (NCBI taxonomy): domain Eukaryota; kingdom Viridiplantae; phylum Streptophyta; class Magnoliopsida; order Apiales; family Apiaceae; genus Oenanthe; species Oenanthe sinensis. The sequence continues at coordinate 48,210,110 of CM053811.1, read as the reverse complement.
TAATAAAAATATTTGGGAAAAATTATGTCAATAGATTCGAGGATATATTGTCTACCTTATATACAACATACAATTTTAAATTAGTTATTTTCTGGAAATAGCCGATCATAATATCTAGAGTTAATTTTGCAATTATATCTTAAATTTAATAATTCAAAGTTCAAAGTTGAATTAATTTTCTAACTAACTTTTTTGAAATCTAAGTGAAATATGTATCAAGATAAAATAGATTTGTAAAGCCAAGACTCAATTTAAAAAAATATAAACCAGGTTAAATTTTTAGAAATAAATTGTATTAATAAATTAGTATTTATTTCAATGCTAACATGATAAAAATAAAGTATCTTAAATCTCAGTAAGTGAGTAAAGATAATTTTCCATCACCAAAATAATTATGCAAGGCCAGAATTAAGTTAATTATTTTGAATTTCCAAATTACATATTCAATAAATATAGTTGTTTTGGTGACGAAAAATTATTCTCGTCTTGAATACTACAACTATCCGGAGAGGAGACTTGCATAACATATAAACTATAAACTATGAAACATAATTTTCTTATAAATACAAGTAAACCCAAATTTAGAACCAACACAGAAAAAAGAAGTAATTACAAGACTACCTTGGATTTTATAGATAATCTAGAATAGAAAGGAGCTTCATTATAAAATTACTAATTTAAACTTTCTATATTTCTATTTATGTTGACTAATTTTTATCTTACATATTCTAAAAATAAGATAGTAGACATATATGTAGTACAATATCATGTAAAAGTTTTTTGTATGGCAATAAATTTATAATTCAATTTTAATAAATTTAACTGTATATATATTTAGTTATGAAAAATATATAAATAGGAACGAAAAAATCATTGAATACAAATTATATGAACTATTGAGTTTATTATGAAGATGAATATCCAGAATGATCATAAAATTGAGATGATGCAAGTTGACAATGACAAGAACCACTGCTGATCGGTTTCTATTTTATAATAATTTTCTAATTAAATTTTTAAAAATTTATATTTATTTAATTTTAATATTAAAATTTAATATGCATTCTTCTAAAATTATATTAAATTAATTATTAATATTAGTTGATAATCGAACTTTAATTATATTATTTATAAATAATATTAAATTAATTCATGTACTCATAAAAAATGAAATCTTAATCAATTAATTAATGAATACTTAAGAATTTAAGTCTTTACCCTTAATAACTAAATCATACTAACTCTGTTATATATTTAGAATAAAAATGAAATCTTAATCAATTAATAAATTAATGAATTTACATTTTTATCCTGACGATTAAATCATGCTCTAATTATATATAGGATATAATATGGTATTTATATGTGTGAAGAATACATAATTATATAAAAGAAGGATGCATGCATACGTACGTAATTTCAAGTAGAAAATGACAACAATGGTTATCTCTCCTATACAGTACAGGGGTTGCATTGCTACTATGCTACATCCATGTGATAGAGGGTAGTAACAGGATCGGGTTGGGCGGGTTGATGAATTTTAACAACCCAATCCAATTTAATTGGTTTTGGAAATTTTCAACCTAACCCATAGAAATATAATTTATAAACCAACTCATTTAATGTATTTCGGTTTGGATCAGATTAATCAGATTAATAAATATATAAATAAATTTTTTATCAAAAGAAAATAAATTTGGATACGAAAATTCAAAACAAATAGGAGAAAAGTTCAACAAAATATTACAATTATTCATGCAACACAAATAACATAGATTTTAAATATATGAAATTTAGCACATCAAAAGAAACCGATTAAATACTACACATAGTCTTTAAATTTGAATTGTATCATAACATAGATAAATCAATCATTAAACTTCAACGATGTTGTTATTCTTGAACATTTGAGTTATTTATTAATTATCTTATTTTTAATCGGACCGGGTTTGATTGAATCAGAATTTAAAAATCAAAACTCATATCCAACTCATTAAAATCATGTTGACGTTTTTTCAATCCGAATATATATCAGGTTGAGAAAATTAGGTTTGGATCGGCCGAAAAATGATTGGATTGGATTGATCAGGTTGCCTAAACCGTGGACACCCCAATCCGATATAAGATTAAAGAAAGTCTTTAGGTTGAATTTTTCGCTTGCTCTGTATATAATAAGATAAAGTATTTTAAAAAGTATTTGTCTCTTATATTATTTTTAAAAAAGAAAATTTTAATGTAACTAGGACCATAGTATCGAGATTTAAATTTTAAATAAAATTGTTTATTTTATTTCCAAATCATAATTTTGTACTATGTCGTTTTGTAAAGTTAATACGTACACAAAAAGTCTATCCATTCAGGTCAAAAACCGCTCAAAACAATTCGCGGACAGCACGTGGTATATATTTTGGATTTTTAACTTTAAACACTAGGTTTATATATTTTTTTATATATACAGTACCAAGTTTCTACGTAATAGCTTGATGCCCAGTCTCATTGTTCATTATATATACAGTACCAAGTTTCTACGTAATAGAACAATTTGTTTTATTATATTATAAGATATATCTATCTATACATATATATACTATATTATTATAATCCAAAAATTAAAAGTTTTGATCGTCGGTATGGTACTGGGTGAACCACAGACTATCCAATTTTATATGAACCATGAAAACAATTTTAATCATTGAATTTTAATAAAATAAAATTAAAAAAAAAATATAATCATACATACAACTCTAACACTAAAATATAATTTTAAAAGAATATAATCATACATACAACTCTAACCCCAGTAATCCTCTTTTTATACACGATAGGATAATATATTTAAATTATATTCTATAAACCTTTTTTACGAATTCTACTTATTCTATAGTTTTTATTTAATATATCATTAAATTTTATCCTGTAATTTTTATTTAATATATCATTAAAGTTTATGATAAACAATATGCATTTTTTTAGTTTCCATTTATTTCTCTATTTTAATCGTATAACACAAATTATTTATCAAAACACAAGTTTTATTCAAACTAGAAAAACTTTGCTCAAACTAGAACAACAAGTTCCTATCAATACCCGTATGTTTAAATTAGAAAATCGATATCAACACTTTATATACAACTCTAACATCCGATAGTCTTTTTTTTATACAACTCATCACAGATAGAATAATATAATATTATATTTAAATTATATTATATGAATATTAAATTTTATGAATATTATAATAATAATATTTTATTAACATTAATTAAAATTTATCACTATGTTATATCTATATTATCTATACTTTTATATTATATTATTTTAAACAAACTTCTCTTTTAATTAGAATATATAGTTTTACTCATAATCTACTAACATTATTTCAATTTTCCTCATCGCTCAAATACTTTAATTTATTTAAAATTACAATTTTATAATTAAAATTTTTTAATATTAAAATTATATTATATTTTACCTATATTAAAATATACTCTTTTATTTAAATTTTAATTAAAATATTTATAATATATTTGTAACTCTTTTTTATTAATAAAATTTTTTTAATTAAATTTAAAAAAAAATAAAAAAATAGGTCAATTAGTCATCCGTCCGGTAAATCCTTTTTTTTATCAATAATAATAGGCCATTATCTCGGCAATAATGGGCTAAGCTAGTATTTGCATCTAATCCCGACAAGGGTTGGACCGGGACCGGGACCGGGACCTGCCAACACATCATAACTGTTAGAAAAAGTGATGAACGGTGAGGACCAAAGACCAGGCGCAATGAAAACTTGGTGAGCTTGGTTACAGTCGTTGGATCTAACCAACGACTGAAATCTGGTGGCTGCATTTTGTCCGGAACCAACCATGATTGTGGACCGGTTTCCTACATATTATAAGCATTTTATTCAATTATTTAAGGTTCGGCCGGATCTAGAGACTTCAAATGAACTAGATGACAAACTGAAACTGAATCAAATGTTTGGTTTGATTTTTCAATAAAACAATTATATATTTGTTTCGGCATTAAACTATATGATTAAAATCAATTTGTTTCAGGTACAAATTGATTCCAATTCGATCCCAATTTTTTCTCAAATTATTTCAAACGTACACGCACGCTGACAAGTATATAAGAACGAAACTTAACAAAATGCTAAAAAAGGAGGATGGGGACTGCACTACTCATGTCATGATCACAAGCAAGCTCTTGCAGTTCTATATAGTGATTATTTGTCATGACTCATGACAGAAGAGGGGAGACTAACCTGCCTTCGTAAATTAATTTTAAAAAAAATTATATCGCAAGTTCCCGATCTTTAAATTCATTAGTTCTTTTAGAAAATTCTGCACGGTCTTTAAATTATTAACCTCTTTTTATTTTATATACTGTGATCAGTCGGAATTTAAGTCAACTTGCTTCTCCTGAAACCAAGTCATATTAAGCTGAACATATACAGTTCTCTTACTCTATGCAACCTAAAAATATGTGTTGATAAATAGATATACGAAGAAATATAAATAAACAAATTACGTGTGTATATATACAAATTGTACATCAATCAATATTATCCAAATTCTAATAGTATAACCCACAGTTCCACAAGGCCACAACATACAAAAGACAAGATAAATTAATAATCAATTGTTTTAATTTCCATGGTTTTCCGCGCACAAGCAATTGGAGCCATCAAAATTAATGTTAGCCAGTGCTTACTCTTAGGTTACACCTTTAATTACTTTATCATAATCATAATTAAATTTATTTACTTGGTACATCACTGCCTCTTTCATTTAATAGCCGCCAATAGTTCCGGCCTTCCGATGGCTAGTGCTGATTCTAAACTTTTCGTTACATCAAAAGCTATTTTAACATATATATGTATTCCTAATAAAGTTTTAGGTCCAGAGTTGGTCTAAATAAAGCCAATAATCTCAAATTTTATAATTTGTTATTTTTTCACCCAAAGTTTTAGGTACCATTTTTGTTACACGTTGATTTGACGAGGAATGTAAAAATTATACCACCTGAACTAAAACCTATAAAGCAATATACTTTTAAAATAATTAAATTATAAAATTTTAATACCTATGTACTGCAAATCAACCGATATACAAATGACAACTTAATTTAAAATATAAGACGAGCCAACTTGATCAGCATCCAACTTAAAATCAAAATCTATAAATTTATAAAATAATATCACAATTTTTTCATAAATACTTTATTATTAGAGAACAAATTTATATCACCCTCTTTTATAACAAAAATGACTAAATGAGGATAATAATGGAAATGGACTCTTGTATTAACATAGAGAAATTATAAAATATCAGATTAGAAAATACATTAAAGAACCGTGCAAAATAGTCACAGTATAAGATACATGCATGAGGTGATATCATAATCTGAGGATAAGTTTGTATAGTTTGGTCATCTTTTTATTCCCACCACAATAGGATTTAAAATGGAACAGGCTAAGATTAAATGAAGAATACAAATGAAATGGTACTCTTTGACATAAAAAAACTAACATGGGTCTCCAACCATTTTATTGTTTGGAAACAATGTCAAAGCTATCCTTATCCAAACCACACTTTCAAATTATGCCAAAATTTTACTCCAATAACAATAAGCTTCTAGTAGCCAACTTTTGAAAGACAACACAAGTCAATATTGTGTTGCCATTGTACACAAGGAACTTCTAAAGAAAATTCCTTCAACAACTTTAATCATGAAAAATAAGCTCTATATAAAGTGTAAACTCTAATGGATAACATCATAAACCCTTCATCAATTTTCAATACTTCAGACTAGCTTCTTAACACCTATAATACCAGAACCAGTTAGTTATTTCAAAGTCGAGGGACACGATACGAGCTTAGCCAAAACCATAGCTAATTTTCCCAGCTAATGAAATTAGCTACCATTTTACGCGGAATCCAGCTTCTTCAATCTTTTTCAGTAGTTTTTCTCTATTGGTTTTATGTAATCTCGTGAACATATATAGTTTGATTCTAGTTACGAACTTTCCCTTGATTGTTTTTCTTTTAACTTAATTTGATATAAATTTGAAACCGAGCATCGTATCTTTGGATTTGGATTTCTACAGATACCTTTAAATATATGGATCATGCAAACCGTCCCAGCTCTGGCTCTGAAGAAGATGATCGATACATGATGATCACGGATGACAAGAAGCGAAAGAGAATGATCTCAAATCGTGAATCTGCAAGGCGATCAAGGATGAAAAGGCAGCAGCACATGCAAGATCTTAATAACCAGATCATGTTTTACAAGAACAGAAAAAATGAGATTACTCAGAACATTAATATTTGCACACAACAGTTCACGGCAATAGAGAACCAAAACAGGATAATGCGAGCACAAAAAGAAGAGCTGAGGAGAAGATTAGAAGCAGCGGAACTTGTTATAAGCTATTTAGATGCAGCAAAGGGGTATTCTATGAATACTGGCGAGGAGCCTTGGTATAACCCATGGCAGCCTTCACAGCCCATGCCTATCATGACTTCTGCCGAGTTTTTCCAGTTCTAGACAGTTGAGTTCCATAAGACACTAAACCAGTAAATCATACTAGCAACACAATCATATTTCCACATAATGTTCTACATGTAACTGAGTAACCAAGTACATGAATGATTTATCAAATGCTACTAAACTTCTCTTATGTTATATGCTTTCCAATCTGTCAGTCTGATGCTGCTGGTTGTATGTTGGGACTTGTCTTTGCTTGGCACAGATCATCTGTAATTGATATAACAAAACTTGACTATCCCTTGCAAATGTTATTAATTAGCATCTATCTTATATGCATGCTTTATGGTCTATACATCTTACACTCCCCAGATTGGAAAAAAGAGGTTCGGAGACTCAAATGATGGATATGCAAGCATGATAACTTATATGCTGTTCTAGCAGTTATTGTAGCTATTGTTGTTTGAACTAAGCAAGTGCAGCTAACCTCGCATTCTGTAGCTGAAAGAACTTGCCCCCGCTCATCCAAACCGACTTCAAAAAGCGATCGGGGCTTATTCTTTCCCTTGTAGTATTCTCTAAATTCCAAGTGGGATGTATTGGTTTATTGGTTACAATCTAACTAATCCTCAAAGTTATTAATTCCATTAAGTAGCATATGGGATTAATCCAAGTTTCCCAAGAAAAATCTTTCATAAGCCAAGCTTGTCAAGAGCCTAAATACGCTCAGCTAATTGGTCTAGGATCAGCTAATTGTTTAGGAGCAAACATATACCACTTCTCAGTTCACTTTTCTCCCCTTCTTGCCGTAATGCACCAAACAAAATTATATACACTTATTACATAGTAATTCTATATATAACATTTGTTAGTACAGCTCTTGAAGTTTTTAGCACATTCAAACAAGAATGCATACTTATTTTCGACTAGACATATATAAACACCATACTCATGAAAAAAACCAAAAGGTTACAGTAAAGTTCACACATGCAAGCTAATTCCATAAACCTCCCATATGGCCTTGCAAGAACTAGCTAGCTAGAGGCGCGCTTTTACACAAAGCACTCAGACATCCCTGCGGCTCATGTTCCAAAGTTCAATTTCATGTTGAAGACCCTCAACCAGATTAAGTTCAGCTTTTGAGCGCAAATCGTTGGGTGCTTTTTCCAGGAGGCGGTTAGCTGCATTTTGAAGATCTTGGCACTGACGACGAAAACCATCACTTCCATGTCTTCGGCAAAACTCAGTCAACTCCTCTGGAATTTTAGTCCCATCTTCTATACAATGAGCAAAACCGTAAGATCCCATATTTTTTATAATATATTTAGTTATATTATTTAATATTTTGAATAATATTAGTGAGTTATTATTGATATTATCATTTGAATATGTATATATTTTATATTAGAATATTATTATAAGATATTTTCAGTTAAAAGTAAAGGAAATAGAATTAAAAGTAAATGGAATAGAATAAAAAGAAAAGGGAAAAAGGAGTTAGGGTTAGAAAAAAAAGAGATATTTAAGTTTTCTTGGAGCAGCTATAGAGAATACTGAGTGAGAGAGGAGAAAGATAGGAAGATAGAGGAGGAGAAGAAATAGAAAGATGAGAAGAGAAAAAGGCTCAAGATGATGATTAATGATATTGAACTAGGGTTCATGTGATTGAGAATCTGAATTTCTTGAGGAACATTAATGTATTTGGAGATTTAAGGTACGGATATTTTCGTTACACTCTCTTTGTTCTCGTTTTGTTATTCATTTCACATGTATATTATGTATAGTTTGTATTCATTCAGATTTTTGTAAAATTCGTATCTCCTTCGTTATTCATCGGATTGTTGTGATTTTATACTATCTGGAAAGATATTTCAATTATCTACAAATTTCGTTCTTTACGGTTTCTGAAATTCGATTCGTAAGTATGTCAAAATCTGTCGTTTGTATGATCTAGTTGGTTATTGGAATTGTTCTGCTGTAACTTCAGAAATTCATAGTAAATTAAATATTTGTTCAATATTCATGTGTAATATCATTCTGGAAAATTATTTTCGAGATCTTCGTTATTTTTTGATATTTCACTATCAAGTTCTATGATCTGGGGTTCTTAAATCTCAAATTACTATTATGATCATGTGTTGATTCTGTTCAACCAGCTCATAATTGTTTAATTTCTGAATTCGTTACTCCTCCGTTTTTGGCTAACTTTATCATTTTGGAAAGATCTTTGAATCGTCTACAAGTTTCGTGTTTTGTTCTTTTTCATTTGAGTTCATCTTTATACATTAAATTGTTAATTTTCCGGACGGGTCAGGTCTGATTGTATTTGTAATAGTCTGTGATATTTGGTGTGTGTGCTATTTTGAGTAAGATATATTCAGGTTATTTGTGATATTATTTTGAATTGAGAGATATTATAAGAATCCGTCATGAGTGAATTAATATCATGTTTTGGCCCCACCTATACGGTGTATTTAAATAGTATGAGTGTGTCGCCGGAGTTATGAGACACGTAAAGTCATGACTATTGTGTATGTTTATTTTGGTTATTTGGGTAACATTGTGTTTTGTACCGTGTAAGTCCCTGTAAGATTTTGGGTAGCATTTGATTTGTTCTATGCAAACTTCTGTAAGTTTTGATGAGTACATATCATGGAGAACTGAAATGTAGGATATCCTATAAGTGTAAGATTATCTCTCATATTCATAAGTAAGCTCACTTTTGATCTATTTGATATTATTATCAGTAAATGGTAAGAGTATGTGTGAGTAAGTTTTCTTTGATTTTAAGTACTTACGTTTGTATTTTAAGTTAAGTATTTATAGTATTCTGTCTCATTCAACTTTATTTATCATCACTCATCATTTTGATATTCAGTTTGAATTATATATTGTCATTATCTAATCTTTGTTCACCTTGTGTATTGTTTTATAAATCCGTATATGAGCCTTTCGCTCACTGTCGGTCTATGTTTTTTTTGTTTTCTCCAGCGTATTAGATGGACTACTTTATGGGAAGAGTGCGAGTTGCTAACTTTAAAGAATTATAACATTTTATATTTAGATTTGAATTCAGACAATTAACTGGTTTGAATATTCGAAGTTTAACAAGAATTTTCCATCCCAGTCATCACTAAAGTCTGCTTCTTTACTCCTTTATGACAATAAATAGAAAATGATCATTCACATCTTGGTGACCGGTTCCTCTAAAATAGTGAATATTTTATAAAATCTACCAAACCAAAACAAACAAATCAGTTTTACTGGCCAACTGGAAGTCTAAAACAGATTATTGACTTGGAAATGTTGTTTCAAAGTGATCTAGTAAGGGGCACGGGTCTCCATCTAAAAATTTTTTTGTCAAATTTTCAACATTAAAATTCTTATAAAAATATACAAGTTAAAATTAATAAGAGTTTTTGAATTCTTGTCAATTAAATTATGAAAAAAAAGTTGTAAAATCCATTAACATGCATCCCAAATAATGCGTTAATTTCCAGACGATTTGTTAAATCACATATTTATATGATTTACATGAAATAAAAGTATAAAACTACCGACTCGGATCCTCCAAACTGGCCACATCATCATCTATCAGGGTCAGTGGCTCCCCATGGATCAAGATCATCAAGTCTCATACATATCTCTACTTGCTACAACAATTAAGCACAAGAGAAGGATTGCATGAATCAAACAAGGCTGGTTCTAATTTCTAAACGATAAAACCAGTAACATAGATAAAGAGCTCAAATTATATACTATAAAACTTGCATTTTTTTTTTTTTGTGACAGTTAGTTACATAATCAATAACTTATATCTCTTTTAAAGCCTATAATATAACAATGTCCTCAACTTCAATATATAACACGAAAGTACATGACAAGATTGTCAGCCATTTTTCTGTTAACTTGGAAGAGGATAAGCAACCTTTGTACACATGTCCTGTTCACATGCTGCCACCAAATATGTATATTTGCATGGCTCCTTGGCATCATTTGTACAATATTTAACTCCGAAATTAAATATCATATATTTTATTATAAATTTGTTGCTAAATTTTATCATTCCTTTTTCACTGTGCTGTTTTAAAATTTACTATCCGTGGTTAAAAAATTAAGTTAAAGAGGCATGTTAAAAAATACTCCATTCAAACTGACTTTTCTTTGACTTTTAGCTAGTTGACCAATTTTGTAATTAAATTACCCATATTATATGTTAAATGTAATTTTTTAATAAATATTATAAGAAAATTTAGACACACTATCATTACATATATATAATTCTTATATATTTAAAAATAAAAATGAATGATTTTTATTAGTTATTTAAATTTGGATAATTTTTGAATTTTTTAAAAATATATAGAAGCGAGACATAATGCATTTCCCGAATTTATAGAGTCTTATATATATTTGTAACAAAAATATTATGACTATTAATAAAGTTGAGAAATATTGATAATATTATAATAAATATCAAATTTGTTAAAAATATTTTTATTTTGTAAGTGTTAAAATATATTTTTTATTTACAATATTTTTTGATAATTTATTTAACTTAAAAAAATATAATTTTAATATATATTGAAGTGTGGCCAGTTTTAAATTCCCCCCTCCCGAAAATGTTTCAGGGGCCGCTGACAATATTAGACACCTCTAATGAAGCTGTTCCTCTTTTAAGGTAAAATTTTACAGCCAAGAGCTTCAACAAAATAGTAGACACATTTTTGAACTTGATTGCGTGATCGAACATGAAGCAAAGTGACACAAACTAAGATATTTTTGTTGCACTATGAACTTGTTCATCGGCCAACTTTGTAGCAGAAGCGAGAAGAACAGTATAAGTTGCGTATTTCAGCAAATCAATGGCAAGATATATTGAAAATGTACTATCCATAAATTCTGCAATTGCCAACTTCGACAGATGTCTCACACACAATGGCAAGATAAAAATAAGCAAACAGAGTTCTAGTTCTACACTTGTCTTCTGGAGAATCCATTTCTCTATGAATCAGTGCTACTACCAAAATGTTCTATGATATTATAGCTTCTGAACTGAACAGTCAAGTTTATAGTAGCTCGACAATTAATAAAGGATTCCAGCATCCTTTACGTGCACAACAGAAAGGTATGAATTCGAAAAAGACTATTGAAAATCTCTGAATGCAACCCTGGTGTTTTCTCATTGCATAATCTGCATGCAGCCTTTGAGAAATATGAATTCCCAAGACAACTGATTATCAACCAAAAGCAATTACTTATCCAGGTGGACACCTAACATAAGAAAGGATTTGCATATTAGGTCTTATAAATTACAGGCAGTTTAAACATTCCAGTTCCTTATCAAACTGAACTACATACATGGAATTGAATAGAAGTCGAAAACGCCTTGCAACATTAGGCTAAGATTATTAAATGTAAGACCTTTCACCTATTTTAATCTGCATCCATCTGATTCTATCTACAAAAACTTCCAAGTAGTAAACGAATGCACTGGCGTTCCTTTCCAACCAATAATTAGACCTTTTTCATCTCTAGTAAGTGTACAAGAATTACCACAAGCAAAGTTTTTTAGCACTAAATCTGCTTGATACAACGAGGACGTGCTGAGCTCTTTTTCCACCATTCTAAATCGTGCAAAGAAAGCCCTCCAAACTGCGATATTCACATGGCGAATTGTCCTTTCTTCTTTCTCAGCTGCTGCCACAGTCCTTATTCCTTGATTAAGAAACATCGATTCAGTAATTAATCTATTTGGATTCTCATGACCCATACAGTCTTCTACAGCGTCGAAAAATACACCATAAAAGAATAGAGCTTCCGTGAAACGGTTTACAAAAACTGGCGAATTATGTTTTGCCTCAACTTCAGTGATTACCATTATACATGGATTAATTTTTCTGATAACTCCCATAAGGCACTCCAGCTGATTCGGGACTGCAAGCAGGTTCCACAAGTAGTATGACGAGACTACAGCAACTACTTCCTTGGGATCCAGCGTAAAAAGGTTTTTATTGAGGGCAAGCATGTCCGATACCATGACCACATTGAAGGAGAAAGGTATGTTCATGGACATAGCAAAACTCATTAACCTCTTACCTGTCTCTTCAATTTTATCTTTTGATTTAGTTCCAATGGAAGTTACCTTAAAATGCTCAAGGGGACTTTGGCGTCTACTAATAAGATCTTGCATCAGTACCATACATTGCATCCCACTTCTAATCTCAAGGTCAATTATATGGATCCTTTTTGCCTCTCCTACATTTTCTACAATTACTTGCACCCCAGTGAATTGATTAACTTGCGAGAAAGGTACTTCTTTGTGAAATGAAATGACAGTTGGGGTTGGACTCATCAGTGCCTCTTTGACATTAAAGAACTGTTTAATATCTAGACAATTTGATGGGATTATGCCTGTTTCTCGATAAATCTCCTCTCGTAGAGCTTTCAAGAAATAATACACTAATCTTTGAACAGGATTTCCGTCTGCAGAAGACATTACATCACAAAGATTAAGAAGCTTGCTAGAACAATCAAATTGTTGCTGACCCACTTTCTCAGCAGACATGAGAAGAATTTGGACAAGCTCGACATCATTGATCTCCTCGTCTGCCAAACAAGGGAATGAACTAGATATTGGACCAACAAGCAAAGAAAGATCAACGTTCCTTGGGGAACAGGATCGGATGAACTTTTCTCCAGCCAACCGTAGAATTCCATCAGTTGTTAATTGTCGCACACCCACCTTTGTTTGTGGAAATTCATAGTTGGAGGCAATTTCCATTTCACCATGTGGCAGACCAACCCTGCTCCCATAGTTATTCAGAATCTCAAGGCCGGCTGAAGGGAATGTCCATGTAGTTTCCCATAGTTGGAGCCTTTCTCTGACCACTGCTAACTTTTCTTACTTTGTGACATAATTCAAGAGGTGGAGATACAATATCATGAAAGGAATTATCAAAGCCTTTAAAATCTGAAAACAACTCGACTGGCTGTTCTATTGAAGTATTCGACAAAAAGAACTCTTCCTCAGCACTGTTATTTTCATACTTAATGTCCTTAGACATTCCCCATTCACGCGCCTGAATATTAATGCAATGATTGTAAATTTCAGTAAAACTTAGTTGCTCTATTGAAAATATCTCACTCATTTTCTTGAAATTGAACCTACCACACCATGTTTTCTAAATTTAACACAACTCCAGTTTGGCTACTATGTAAACAATTAAATCCTACAAAAACATGTAGGCATACAAGTATCACATATAAAACACTCATTTATAAGATCATTTCCAACATAAATTAATACAAACTGATATCATATATTTAATCAGTAAAAAAATATAATAATGTCTTGAGAATTCTCGATATTGTCATCTGCCCCTTGGCAAATTTAGATGGAAAGTTCCTAGAGTCAACTAACTTTGATATCTTTGTGGATTTTAAACTGCTTGTTCATAGCTCAAACAAATGTTAGAGTCCAAACTATGTTAAAACAAAAGAGTCAGGTTAAAGATTTTCGAATGAAAAACATTCAAAGAAAACCAATTTATTCTATGCCACCAAAAGTTCGATAAAATGTTGTGTTTGATATATATGAAAATGTTAGCCCAATAACTTTGGGCTTTAAAACGCAGAGACATGACCATTCTACGAGCTAGGGAAACAAATTTGTTTACCCAACCTTTAATTTTGCAGCATATAGAATCGATAAGTTTCTAGTTCAGACAGTCATTTTGTCAATTTAAATTTTTCCCATATATCAAATTTTTAAAAAACAATACTTATACATTTTTAAAATTTTTCTATACAAAAAATTGAATCTTAAACTTTTAAATCCAAATTAAATAATTAAATATGAGTATTGAATGTAAATATATTTTGTATGTCTTAAAATATGTGGAAAAGTACAAAACTTATGGAACAGAGAAGTAAAATTGCAAATAATTTTAAAAATTTATAAAATCAGAAACAAGTCAGTGAGCACAGACAAAATTTCCCTTAATTTCATCATGAAAACCTCACAAGATACATATCATTAATTTATTAATTATAATTATAAATACTAATAAATTAAAAAAAAACAAAAATATAATTCGACTCAAATAAGCGTGTGAAGTGACAGGTAAGCAAAGCGAGTCCGTGTTTTCTCTACATCCACATCCCGTGTGTGTATATATATATACACACACAACCCTTATGATCAGAATAATAAATAATATAAACAACGAGGTGCATTTAGATCTAAAATTAAATAAATAAAAAATGGGAGATGAGAAATACAATCGAAAAAATCCATCGGTGAAGAGGATTTTACAGGAGCTCAAAGAGATGCAATCCAACCCTTCTCATGATTTCATGAGCCTTCCTCTCGAGGTTTTTTTTATATAATTAATTAATTATTTTTCTTTTTATAATTTGTTTAATTAGCTGCATTTTTAGTTGTGGAACTGATTGAATATGTATAGATTTAGATCTATGATGCATTTTGTTTGTTGTAAGGTGTTTTATTTTAAATTAGGGTGTTTTAATTTTCAGTTAATTGCAATGAATTTTAATTAAGTTGTGGCTTTGTGGAGCTGATTTAAGATGTTTAGATATGTATTTATATCATGCAGTGTTGTGTTGTGTTGTCGAATTTAAGTGATAATGATTTTATTGTAAAAGCTATTGTTGTAACTAAAATATAAAATTTGATATTTCTGTTAAAATTCTACAGTGTTGCTGATTGTAAAATGTGTGTCGAATATTATGCTGTTACTATGTTAAAACGTAAGGCGATTTGAAGTATGCGTATTCTATACTTTTAGTAGATGTAGAAACTAACAATGAATTCCAAAATGTTATATTTACGAATGAGTTTTATAGTCTTTTTGTTGCATTGTCAGGAGAACATTTTTGAATGGCAGTTTGCAATTAGAGGACCGAGTGAAACAGAATTTGAGGGAGGCATCTATCATGGAAGAATTCAGTTGCCTTCGGAATACCCTTTTAAGCCTCCTTCGTTTATGCTATTGACTGTAATGTTTCTTCTCAACGAATTCCATAATTTTTTTTATATGTGTATGGTTTCGTTATAGTTTTCAGCATAACTTGGTGTGTTACTTGTTAAGGTTTTGTATGATTTGGTAAGTAGATTTTGTTCCTTGTTTCAGCCAAATGGTCGATTTGAAACCCAAACCAAGATATGTTTAAGCATATCAAATCATCATCCTGAGCACTGGCAGCCATCGTGGAGTGGTAAGTTTAATTTACAAGTCACTTGAAATGATATATTATGCTCGCATTGTATTTGTTTTTTAATAGATGGCCAAATATGTTTTCAACCTTTCTTCTCTGCTGGTTAAGAAAGTTTATATTGGAAAATGTCCAGATCAATGATTCTGAATTTTTGATTATGTTCAGTGCAGCGATGAGTATCTAACATATATATTTGTGTGTTGTGTGTATGTGTGTGTGTGACTGTATGTTCTTATATTTAACATTCTATGAGTCATGCAAGGGAAACAAAGTTTCAGTATTTCTTCCAATCATATGTAGGACCTGGTAGAGATAATACATTGTGTGCTGTATCCTTTTTGTCGTGACTGATGATGTAAACTGATCAATAATAAGAGCTAAGAGCCATGTAAAACGGGTGCTGGTGTACAAACACTTGTCAATAGCCATGAGTGAATGCCCTTGTACATGCTTTCCTTGTAATCTCTTCATTTAAGAGGTTCTTCTTTATGCTTTTGGCAGTTCGTACAGCTTTAACAGCATTAATTGCATTCATGCCCACCAATCCAAATGGTGCATTGGGTTCGTTGGATTATAAGAAAGAAGAAAGGCGTGTTCTTGCAGTGAAGTCCCGTGAAGCTGCTCCAAAGTTTGGGAATCCCGAACGTCAAAAGCTAATTGATGAGGTTTTCTATTTCTAGATGTTTGATTTAAATTCTGTCTAATGCAAGGAATTGTGACTAATCATCGGCTAGTTCTGCAGATTCATGACTATATGCTCAGCAAGGCACCACCCGTTCCTGAAATTGGTTCTGCACAAGATTCTGAAGAAAGCTCTACAGTTGGAGAGGCAGGTCCTCAACTTGATGGTGTGCCAGCTGAAAGTGAAGAACTCCAGATTCCTGCAGTAGATGACAGAATTGTTGAACAACAGGATGAAGCTCCTTTTAATGCAAACCCTGTTTCTGAAAGAATGGTGGTGGCAAGGCAGGTTACTACTGGGAACACAAGCGAGCAGCATCAGCTGTTACAGAGGCCAGCAACTACAGTTCAGAGGTCGGCGGATGATCGGCTGTTCACATTAGCTGCTGTAGGACTGACCATTGCTATTGCTTATCTTCTTCTGAAAAAGTTTTTGAAGGCTAGTGAGTTTGGTACATTTTCAATGAATGGGTCATAAAGATATTACAACAGAGGTAAATATAAACTTTTAGTAGCTCTTTTGTTCACCGATAGGAAAATATTTAACATCTATAGCCCTTTGCTTTTATTGTTCAGTAATATAGATTTATTATTAACCTAATGAAAATTGTAAAACCTTTTTTTTTTGTGGCTTTAGGTTGTGCTTGTCAATGGTTTTCATCAAACAGTGTGAACTGGCATAAAAATTCTGAGTCAGGTATACCGTATACATTACTTGTATGTACCAAGTAAAATAATAGTTCGTACTGGTTGTATTGGCTTTATGTTTATCGAATATTAAGATGCATTACGACATCATACCCAGTTTAGTAAAAGCTGTACATTTCAGTGGAAATAGTATATATATTGCGGTGGATTTATCATTTTTCTTAGTATTACTGGGCCTCCACAATTTTTTTTTGTCAACACGAACCTAATATATCATATCTCAGACTTAACTCTGCATTGTTTCGGACACTAGGAAAAGGTTAGCATGGAAATATAGCCAAGCTCTCCGTTAAATGAACAAAATTCGTAATAATGTCCACTTTGCTTGTGTTCTATTTATAATACACTCAACGTACAATACTCTTATGCTCCAATGTGTGAAAGATAAGTAGTGGGTGGCCATGCAGTATCCTTACGTTATTAGTTACAGGAGTACTAATTCATAAGGACCTATCACTCAAATAGTCATGTTAGTTCTACTTCTATTATTAAGTTGTGTTCATAAAATTTTTACCTACTAATGAAATTTTTATCTCTGTTGTAATACTTGAGTGACATTTAATGCCATCCTTGTGAAGGTCCTACAAAACACCCTCGCCGGACAGACCTACTCAAACCTCTGGATTCTATCACAATGCACAAATATTTTTTTATAAACTCTACTGAAGAAAGGATCAATTTTGACATCAACATAGCAATCCCATTAATAATGCAAGGATTCTCACTGACTCCTGGCTATTTTGTAATCAATAAGAATGTATCTTGAAACTAGCCAATATTATAATTTGTAATCTTGGTTGCTTTTCATATGTTGCCTGATTAAGTACTTACCTAATGATCTAGAGTGTCATGAGATATGCATCTTCACCTTAGTCCCTGGCTGGAAAACAATATTGCATCATTCTTTACTCTTCTTTCCCACTATGTAGATGTATCATCTCACTTTCAAGCTACCCTTGAACATGAAAATGTGGCCCTTGACAAGTACTTGCACCGGAACTTCATGAGACAAAACATTCCTATACGTTGAATAACTGAACTTTATTATTATTATTATTATTATTATTATTATTATTATTATTATTATTATTTAATTTGTATGAGTTTGTAGTGTGAATTGGCAATGATTAAGATTATTAACCGTTTAAGATTATTACTTTTGTTTTAAATTGTTTTTTTGCCATTAACAAGTAATAAATTATAATATACGTTTCAACTGAATCATGCAGACTTAGGGGCCATTTGTTTTCCTCTTAATATATCTTAATGACCCTATCTGACCGATTCTTTTGAACAAGATTGTTTGTTAACAATTATAACTCTGCCCGAATGGTTCAGCGTGATATTATCACCTACTATATCCTTTATACTTGCATTATCTCATTTCATACACATATATTGGTTCACATTTTAATTATTATATTATTTGTTTATAATTTATATAATTAAGTATAATTTTCTATTTAAAATAATATATATATATATATATAATAAAATTAAACACATAAAAATATTTATATTATTATTTTACCCTCATTGGTAGCTTGGTACATCATGTATTTAAAAACAATTGAATTTATTATTAATATCATGTAAAAAAGCATTTATTATAAATATGTTATTTATGTATATTAATTTAACACCATTACTATTTTTAAAACTACAAAATAACTAAATATTAATAATATACGATCATGATTATATATAATTTAGCTATTCTTACAAATTATCTTGAAATTTTGTTTTCAAAATTAATAAATACTTTCATTCAGATATTTCATAAAATTATTTATCAAATAATCATTTCATCCTACATTCAGATTATTATTCATTCAGAAATAAATAACCATTTAGAAATAATGATTCAGATTTAACAAATGACCCCTTAGATTACTTATATAACACCATAATTTTATTCTAAAAATGTGAAAAACAATAATATAAACTTCCTCAAATATATTATACGAGTCATTCTATAACTTATTTTTGACAAATGAAAATGCACACAACATGTTCTCCCAAAATGTACCAACACACCTAATGGTAGTGGGTAAGGTTTAAGATGATAATTTAACACAAGGTTCAATATTTATTCAGTTAAATCACACTTCCATACATATACAAATTTAAGGACTCACAAAACAGGAAGCAAGCTTCCATTCATCCACACTTGGCTGAATAGGTATTGGTAAAATAATAAGTTATTTAATAATTTACTAGTGATTTGATGAGAAGAGAAAGGGAGAAGCAGCACTAGCAAATCTAGAAAATCAAAGCCTTCGCTTGCCTGCTGAACCTGGCAAATACTTTCAGCATCTTTTCCTGCATCAGAAATCAGAACGTGTTAGAAAAAACTTCTACTGGCTTAAATAAAAATTAGTGCATACATAACGACCATAAAGAAGCTAAAATCTTTGAGCATAATCATATGCAAAATGACTTTTTGAAATGCTGTTAGCTAAACATGATATAGCATGACAGAATTTCAACTATGCAAACATATAAGTCTCGAAGTAGCACATGCTAACATAGTCTGGAAGCAGCATGTCCCGGAGCTTTTTTCTCATACATCCAAAACCAAATTAATTCAAACCAAACCTATTGAGTGCATCCTAGGGTCAATAGAGGGTGAAACGTACGTATGCTTTTTCCGGAAAAAGTGACGTAGATGGAGATAAATTTCAAGAATGCTTGCTCACTTGGCCTTCAAAAGCCTTATAAGAATGGCAGGCATATGCACTAGTAGATATCACCTAATATACAAGTCATAAGGAATGTAATGTTCTCCAAATTTGAAGTTACCCGACATCACAACTTCAATTACTAGTAATAGTGTATTACTGTGAAGTGCAAACTATTACCCCTTGGCAGAATATCAAAAAGGGAAATTAACCTGTATATCTACTGAAAAATGAAAATAGTGCTCTGAGAATGTATGTGCTGCAAAAAATCCCTTTAAAACTAGCAAGTAGCAACAAATGCAAGAATGCAAACTGCAACTCTCAAAAGTGTTTCTAGCATTTGCTTTAGTTTCTGGGACCATACCTGCTTTCCTGATTTGCCGTAATTATTAATTTGATCACAAAGACCCTTGTAGTAAAATTCTTCAACATCAATCACCACGAATATTCTTGTGAACATTGAAACAATATTTTCTTCCTCCAGACCAGTGAAAATGCGCCTTTGGCATAATAATCTGGCATCTTCTTTAGTTCTCATTAGGTGTCTGACAAGGTAAACATAAGATGTAACATGCTTTGAGCAATTTTGCTTACAATGCTCCATTGCGATGAAATTCCTCAGTAAGATTTCAGTATGATCATTAATATTCAGAGGTGGAACTTGGAGCACTCCATCATAAAAATTTATGTTTAGTAAGTTATCATTATTGAACTTCTTGATATCAACCCCTAGTGTCTTGAGCTTTGTTGCAGGGTGCAGATTAGTTTCTGCTTCACTGTGTTGCACCATAGGAAATGTCGGAAGGTAACTCTGGTGGACTAAATCAAGTAAATGGCTGATATCCTGACCAAACTTCTTTTCGAGAATTTGTACATCTCCTGAAACCATAGATCTGAAGAAATGCAAGGCAAGCTCAGTCAAGGATAGACTACATTGTTTGGGAATTGGAACAAGAATAAAAAGTTCCCGAAGGATGAAAAATGGAATTTGGTTTTCCAGTAGTATTAAGTCACTTCTTAGACGGATGAACGTCTCGTGGGTATTAAAAATAACATCTCCTCTACGTCTCAAACTCTTGACGGCTAACTTGAGAAATAGCTCTATGATGAAAAGACCATCAAGCAACATCATTTCTATAAATTCATTGCTTTCAAGAGGGACATTCTCCCCATAGCATTTTCGTGCTTTCCGTTCTAATTCTCTCAACTTTATTACACATGTGTCTAAGTTGTCCTCCATGTTCGATGTTCGACTTAAGAGTGTGTTGAGATAGTACCATTTTTGCCCCTCCAAAAATGCCAATTTTTCTTTACCATGGTGTAAAGGACCTATAGAGACTAGGGCAGGGATAGTGTACTTCTCTTCATTATGATCGAAAAGTTTATCCGGAATTCTGCAGATGCAATGCAAAAGAGAAACTTTTTCCATCTTTTCTCGTATAGAAAATACAAAATTTTCATGTTCTTGAGCAATTTCAGTTGAGCCATTTTTTCTTGGACTGATTTTTGCTTCCATTTTATAATATTTAATGGTTGAGCTCACTCTGCCTACCTGTAGTAAGAGTAGAATAGTCCTGCATTGTCATTTTCTTAATTGTTAAGTTATGATTTCTTAATTGGGGGGGGGGGGGATATATTAACTCAGGCTTCCTTTATAACTCTTGCAGAAAAATAATAAAGGGAGTGGAGCGTACCCTTGTTGCACTTTCCTGCGTATATCTGGATTAACCTTGATAGAAGCAATGAATGAACTGTAACAATGAACGCGGCTAAACTTTTTAGCAGCTATGAGAATTCCTTTGGCTTTCCTTGATAGTTTCCAGGTATACGATATTAATGAACTTTGTTTAAAATATTAAGAAATGGTTTTGTCAATGTAACCAGGCCTAATCAAATAAATAGCGTCTCATAGTGCAGTATTGCACTATCAAGTTTCCTGTGATTTAAAGAAGTGGCGCAAAACTTAGTTCAATAGGCTGTCAAGAATTTGTGGAATAAGATTGCCGTGGCATCACAGGAATAGGTGAAAACAAAAATTTAAGGGGAAGAAGAATAAGAGATACCTGTTCAAGAACTGATCATATATCTAAGAATTAAGAATATGGCTGCTTGCTGACCTGATACCATCATTTTAAGGGACAGCAGAAGTTCAGATATATATACATATATTCAAGTTTATATATAATATACATTATATTATGCTAGTATTGCATCCATCAAGAATAGCAAGGTGAGGACCCTCGGAGTCGGAATCCAAGAAAACTTGTTGATATAATAAATGGACCTTTTTATAACTTGGTTTTTATATTTGCTGTTGAGTGCCAAATAGGACAGGTTGAACAGTTCAATAGTTACTTCATTTGGTTAATGTTGAAATATTGTTATTCACTCATTTCCAGTTTTGATTCTGCTTTACCAGATGTAAATAGTTAAGTACAAAAGAAAACAGGTGTGTTTCACAATACAGATACTTTCAGAAAACTGGAAACCATTTGTTTGCTTCTTGAAAAATCTATGTATCAGATAGAAAAGTAAGCAAAGACAGGCATTATAATGACTTGTTCGGGTGGTTTATATATTTGTAGTTTTTATCTTTCTGCAGTAAAGCTTAAAGGTCATAGATGAGAGATCCAGGATATAAACTTCAAGTTTAACATAAAAAAACACAAAAGTGTATAAAAGTTTGAGGTTCAAGTAAATTACAAGTCACAAAAATGTACAAAGGTTAACTTGTTCAGAGCCAGTATCTTATTGGTAAAGTTAATTTATATTTAAGAATAATACTCAGCTCTTTTTCTTCTAAACGTTATTCACGTGTATTCTGATCTTGTTGAATGTCCAACATTTTTTTCTTGTTGGAAATGGAGAATACTTGAGCAGTGTTGTAACTAATAGGTAAAAGTATCACTGTATCAAGAATAACATAATGACTAGAAGTATTGACTATTTTACAATCCGGCTTCTTGACAGGATCACAGAATCAAATTCTTTAACTAAATGTAGGTACAAATTTTCTCGAATCCATATTAGTCGGTGTCTAATAAGTGAGCATTTGGAATAGTATTAGTAACAATGGTTGATAATGTAAGGTTGGAAACTTGGAATCAGATGCTTTGGTGGCAAGTGGGGTATCTGGTATAACTATTGGAATGTGCTGGGCTCATTTTAAGCAAAAAACTAGCTAGGAGAGTTAACTCTACAATAATATGATATTGTCCGCTTTGGGCTCAACCCTGCACGAATTTGTTCTTGGACTCCTCCCGGAAGGCCTCGTACTAATGGATGGAGTTAATTGACTTCTTATATACAAGAGTATTTTTTCTTATCTACACGATTTGGTACTTGGGTCGACACCACCCAACAAGAACCTACGTGGGATAATCTAAAAATTTGTTGATGATTTCAAAACCTGATTGGATATTGTAGAGGGGATTGCTGGAGAAAAACTGGGATCGTAAAACTTGGGGATTCTGCTGGCTAGCGTAAATAAAGTTACGAGTTTACTGGGGATTCATGCTGTTTTTTAGATGTCTGGTCTGCCAAGTTAGAACCCTTCTACCCCATTATTCTTAAATTACGGACACCTAAGATCTGTCTAGTGGCTTATACTAAAAACTAAATTACAGTAGAGTTATTATCTTGATATATTGTTCCAGTAATCATGCCAGACAGCATGTTCATCATCTATAGGCACCATGCAGGGGTGAGGATCACATAGGTAGCTCGTAATCTTCGTCTGGCAATATCTGTTTTTGTAGTGGTATGGCTGGTAGTCTCGTACACCATGCAAAAAGAAAAGAAAAATAGCACTTTAAAGTCTAATGTGCAAGAGTAACCTTAAGATGGAAAATCCAATCCAACCTACATCAGTGAATTCCTTTATACTAGATGTTTTACGAGATATTCAGTTGGTATTAAAAACAGAGTTTTTAATGGGCAATCTGTTAGGTTGATCTCACGTCCTTTTTTTAGAAGCCACAATTAGGATCTGTAATATCTGATATAGAATGTGAGCATTTCTAGATATTTAGTGAAAACTTTTGATCAAATTATTCATGACCTACTAGAGTCCCTAGTTCAACAGACTTCCATTTTATATAAATAAATATGAACTGTGTGCCCTCACACAATCCATCTTATGATGGAAGCGCTCAATCGAAGCCTATATCTTCTCGTGTTGCTGCTATTTAATAATTCACGGATAATACATTAAACCATTTGTTTTTATAAACTTGAGAAAAATGGCATAGCTAAGAGGATATTAGGAACCTTCTCAAGGTATTAGAGTTCTTGAGTTCCATCTATCTTCTAATGATCATATTCGTATGGGAAGAAATGCAAAGTAAAGAAAATAACATAATAATATCTTTACGTGTATACTTATTAGATTTTTTTAGTTACATTTTTTTTATTAAGTAATTTCTTTAGAGACACATTTTGAAAGTTTATCGTAAAGAAACAATAAATTTTGAACTACGTGAAAATTTCTTGGAGTTAAATACATATATATATATATATATATATATATATATATAGCAAATTAGCAATCGTCAAGTTGGGTTGTTTTGCCCAACAAGGGATCATCAATTCAAAATGATCATATATACCGTTTTTTTTGTCTGTTAATCATTCGAATTAGGTCAGGTTAAATTACATTCTTTTTACAAAAACAGTATCATTTGCACTTAAAAAAAATTTAACTGCTATTTCCTGTACGTGGGACCAAATTGACCCCATTTTTTATATTACAGTTTTTGTATATTATTAGTCTTTTAACAACTTTTAAGCAATAATATTATGTCATGTTAATTCATTAACATATTATACAAACATTATAATTTCAATTTAGAAAGATATGAAGCAAATCTAAATTTTCTTTTCAAATATAATAAAAATAATATATCTCATTATAAATATTTTTAAATGTTTTGGATATTTAAATGTATTTTGTTTCTCTAACAACGAAAGAAAATGTGCATTTCAAAAAAAGTACAAAATAGATGGTATATTTAAGCTTTTTTTAACAAATATTTAAATAACTTTCTTAAAAAAATTAATTTATTGATAATGAAAAGTATAAATAAAATGAAAATATTTGTAATTATCCCTGCATCAAGTTTTTCTCAATTGAGTTTAGATTTTCATGTATAAAAAAAAAAGTTAAATTCTAATTTACAACATTGTTTTTAATACCGTAAGATTATAAATTTTTAAAAAGTAACACATATGCGTTATATGGGAAACGCAAGTACATGAGAAGTTAAGTCGTTTAACCTTATTTAAGTATGTTATGAATATATTCAGTTGATGATATACAAAATACTAAACAGAGTTTAGCATATTTGTAATAAGTCTTTCTAGTTTTTAATACAAGTAAATATAAATCAGAATCTAGTTAATCTATGTATTAGTGTCGAGAGTATTTGTATTTAGAAGATTTTTCTGAAGAAACAAAATTAGAGACTGAAATTCAATCAGGGTTTATAGACTATTAGAGTGTATAGTCTGTCATAAACTAAAAATCATCAGAGTCCAGAGATTTTCAAAGTCTACAAAACTGAAACTGAATTTGAAAAATGATCACAATAATGGAAAGTTTTCGAAGACAAAGACAAAGATATTGAAGATATGCCATGAAAATGAAAGAGGATTACAGAAGGAAACTGTCAACTAATAATTAGAAATTATATTCCTATTGTAATTTGATTTTCTGTTATTAGTTGATAGGTAACTCTTTATATAACCTAATTTATTTTTCGAACTTTTTGAGAGAGTATTGAGATAGAGAGAGTTGCTGTGATAAACACAAAGAAACTTTTTTGCTAGTGATAAACACAAAGAAGCTGCTAGGATTTATGTACATCCTAGTGGAGTTTGTATTCATTCATTAATAATACAAACTGCATTTTTTCATATTTTTGTGTTTGTTCTTTATTCTTAATTCGAAATTTTAATTTATAAGAAGGT
This sequence comes from Oenanthe sinensis, assembly GCA_028671895.1. NCBI lineage: Eukaryota > Viridiplantae > Streptophyta > Magnoliopsida > Apiales > Apiaceae > Oenanthe > Oenanthe sinensis. The sequence goes on along the minus strand of CM053811.1, from coordinate 48,184,338 downwards.
GATTTTAATTAAGCATAAAAAGTACACACAAGTATTCAATCTCCCTCTACTTATGTAAGTGGGAAAATAAAGTAAAGGTGTTTGGATAAGATTAATATGATATCTGTATTCTCTTAAAAATATACATATTTTAGTTAATATAATGAATACTTTATACCCTTGACAAAAAAATACTTTATACCATCAAAATAAATACAATTTTTTATAAATATTTTCAATCATTTATCTCTGATATGTTGCATCCCTGAAAATACTAAAACAGGATGAAGGTTTGATTTGATCAAACTATAGTACATATTCTGCACTTAAAGTGTGTAAATTGGGGTCTTATTTGATATTTGACATTCTGTACCATTCTTTTAAATTAAAGGGTCAAATAAATTTGACTAAATATTAACTTTTTTATAATTATAAAATTCAAAAAATTACATTTTAAAATAAAATATACATATTTTCAATAATATAATTCATCAAAATAAGTTAACTAAATTAAAAAAAATTGTATATAAATATTATTCATTATATACTTAATTTAACTGAATTAACTCAAGATTATGAAGGAAGTAATAAACTATAAATTGTATTGTAAACCCTGTAAAAGATAAGTATGTGTTTCCTTTTTAATAAAATATAAATTTATAATTAAATATATCATAAATAATTAATTGATGTTTTAATAAATTTTAGTGTATTATATATTATTTTATTATTATACAAAAATATCTTATATATTATATATAAAAGTCTTTATGTACAATCATATTCGGTCATTTTTCAAAATATGTCCACCTAGCTTCTTAAAATTTTCCTTTAAATAGAGATAAACAAACATTACCTTGTAATGTACTATTACAATATACTAGTATGAAAACACGTGCCACCGGTCTAATTTTCCTCTTTATTATATTTTTTATTTGATTATAAATTTATTTTACTTAAATTCCCGACATTCTGATCACACCGAACAGATAGCTCATAAAATTCGCCAAATACATAGCCCACGTATCCATATTGCATAGCCATTGTAGAATACTATTGATTGACTTCATATTCTCATTTTCGAATATTTGTACTTATTTTTGTATCTCATTGATACATCAAGCTTTTAAAAATCTGATTTGGTCAAATCTTGAGTTTTTTAATTTTTAAAATTAGGGCAAGTCACACAAGGTCCAAGTACATTTACTTAAATATAACAAACTTGCCTAATCTATTAATCAATCACAAGCCCCCAAAATATAATAATCTATTATTAGACTTCATAATAATATTTTAACTTATATATTAAAATAAAATATACACATGTTTCGATGTGGGATTGAGTATGTGTTACAATCATTAACTCTGACGTTTTATATAAATATATTTTAATATTTAAAATATAATTTTACTAATAATACATATATAATGTAGTTATATATTATACATGATGCTAAATTTAAAATTTATTTAATAAATTAATACATATAATATACAGGGTTCCACATTAAAATTTTCATTTATTAGACAAATTCAAATATTGTTTTATATAATAAAAAATTTATTGTTCGAAATTCATTTATTTTAAATGGTTAGAGTTTTAACTAATTCATCATATATTTTATGTCATTATATATTATCAATTATTTCATTTTTTTAATTAAATATTTTTTATATCAACTCTATATTTTCATCCAAATATATTATTTAATATATCTGATGTTATATTTAATGTCGCATTTATAATCTATCTACATATTAAAAATATTTGATTAATACAATATTTAGAATTTATAATAGACAATTGTATATGTAAATATACACAAACTTTATATATCATTCGAAAGATATGAGTAAAATAATCATTATTTATAAATACAATCATAAAATAAAATTATATTTCTTATAGTTTAATATCTTTACACTTATATTAGCTTTATATTAAAGTTATTAATATTACATAGCAATACATTTAATACACACAATTATAAAATAACATGAATTTTCTTCATTTAAATAATCAGGGATATAATAGTAATATCACTCGAATAATATGATTAATGAATTTTTGTGAATAAAATGACTCATTCACTTCTTTTTTTTCCCTCCTATTATATATATAAAGGATAATATAGTAATTTATATAAATACGACAAGATAAGCATTAAATTTTATAATATTGAAATCCACTATTAATTAATTAAAAAGTATTAATTATTTTAATCCAATTAAAAACTATATTAAAATAGTGAATTTCACATAATTCTTTATGAAATATATATTTGTGCGTGGACACTCAAATATTGAAATATTGATGTATCTCTCCATTCGGTGATTCATGTAAAACAAAGATTTATATAATATTTTATGAATATAAAATTTTATCATTTTATTTAGATTAACATTTATAAACTATTATTTTATTTTTAAATATAACTTGATTCTTAATGGTGTAGTAATCAGTCCTTTGTTGTACTTCATTTTCTTTGTCTATAAGTGATCTATTAGATAACTTTATTTTTCTATATTTAGAATGAGTAGAAAATAATTAAAAGAAAATTACTAAAATAGTGATTGGAAAAATTAATTTTAAGTTTAAATGTTTGTATTAAAAATTCTATATTTCATTTTTATCATTTTATTGAAATATTGTAAAAAAAACAGTATATGTACTTGGGAAAAAAATGCTATATGATAATGCATCGGTTTTGCCGGAATACGATATAGCTGGTCCGACAAGAATTGCGGGGTCGACAAATACCTCGTGAGACAAAGTAAAATTGAGAGAAAAAAATAGTCGAAACAAAAATATTATCAATACATAATATTATAATTCACTTGTCGTTAAATTTTTTTAAAAGAATTCAAATTTTCAACTTTATTAAAGTACTTGTGTCTTTCTTTTATTGACAAGATACTTGTGTCTTTCTTTAGTTGATCACACTTCATGAAAATACAGTATTACCTAAAATCTAAATACTCAATTTAACTTATAAAAAAGAAATAATAAAAAACCAATAATAATTGAATTTGAGAATTAAAATTACAGGGAGTGCTTGGTCCCTCCCCGTATATAACTCGCTTGTGGCCACCAAGTGACCAGCTAGCTAGATATTGAAATGGCGAGGCAATAATTCAAGGACAGGACATGTGAAAATCAGTTTTGACAATCTAATGAGTTTTACTTTAGCACTGTTGGTATTGTGAAATGACATTTGAAGTAGCGGTACGAGACTACTACATGTTATACAAATTAGCAACATATACATCATGCACAGGATTTTCTGCGCTCAGTTCAAAATAATTTTAATGTGAGATTATGCAAATCTATGGTACGTACATTCTGCAATATTTGTATATAGAGAAAAATGACTTAATTTTAGGAAACTTTCCAGAGCTAAGTTAAAAAATAATCTTTGAATTCCATGTGACCCAGCTAATTAATGACATTAAATATGTTGGACTAATTTTATAACTAAATAACCTTGTGTTAATACACCCTCTTTGAAAACTTTGTTGATCTTATCCTTCAGATCCCCTCCTCATGTATATAATATTTGATATTTTACAAATTTAAATATTGAGAAAAATACGAATAAAGTCATATAAATGTCACTATTCCTGTACTTTCAAGTTTGCTAGTCACTGTGATCACTGTAAAATTTCAGTAAGTAGTGTATGATGATGGAATAAAGTGTAGAGTCAGAACTCAGAAGATGGCCAAGGGAGGTAGTGGTCGCCGGTCGGGTACATTTTGTCACATGGTCTAGCAGGGTAGTGTTTTTTAGCTAGTAAACTGTAAAAGTCATATAAATGATGATAATATATGATTAGAAAGAAAGGACATGAGATCTTGGAACCACCATAAGATCCAAAACATGAAGCATTCCTAGCCACAACTTTGGAGGAAGACGGGGAATTCATTTCAAGTCCTTGTTGCTAGCTGTGTCGTTTTAAAAACAAATTATATATATATATATATATATATATATATATATATATATATATGTATATGTATGTATGTAGTATCAAAGTCCAATCTTGCAAATCATCAAGTTAATTTGTTGTTCCCGTAAGAGCCAACCGTTCTTCATTAATGTCAGCATTTCTGATCAGAATCTCATTCTTGGGTCCAGTCCAGCTGCGGATTATAAATTTATAACTATAAAGACTTTATATATTGTACAGTACGACTTTAACATCTAATGATGTGAATAATTTAATCGGCTAAGAGCATTGGCAGCGCGGGCATAGTTGCCGCCTGGAGAAGTGCAAACTGACTTATCCCACGTTAATATGTCATTGAAGCAAAATGCAAGAAGTGGCTAGACTCATTTTGGTGTCCAAGCCTAATTTTCTGTAAAAGTAAAAAAATGACAAGCTTTTGTCTTGTTATTTTTTTTGCACAACTGTAACTTCTAATATTACCGTTGTTGTGCTGCTATAGTTTAATTATATACGTTATATTACCGTTATGTATCCGTTATAAGTTAACAAAAAATTCTATAAATACTAAACAACTTCATTTGATTTCTATACTCTTTTCTTCCTACAAAAATATTTTTAAGAATTTTCTTTGATAAAAAGAAAAAAGATGAATCTCAATCATTCACCTCCTTCGAATCAAAATTCTTAAGTTCCAAATACCCAATTTTCATATCAATTTCCAAATACCCAGCTTCCAAGTAGCCAATTTTTTAACCCACAAAATCCTAATTTTAATTTTCAAACTCCAAATCCTCAATTTCCTTTTCTAAATCCTTATTTTACATATACTCAAAATTCTCAATATCAATTTCCATTTGTTCAAAATATTGGAGCAATACATCCACAATTTGAAACTCAACAAACACCCATCACTAATCCAAACTCTCTAAAATCACAAATTTCTGCTTTTGGTGGTACAAATATAATTGATATGAATGATGATTGTGAAGAACATGAAGATGTATGAGAAGTTATTGGTCAATGGAAATGGAGTGAAGATAAACTCTTAATTAGTGCATGGTTGAGTGTGTCAATTGATCCCATGATCGGTACCGATCAAAAAGCCGAAACATTTTGGAATCGTATCCACGAGTATTGTGAAGAAAGTATTCATGGCTTAATCAAAAGAGGAAGTATAGCTATGAAAAAAAGATGGCAACGAATAAATGAAGGGGCTCAACGATATGGATCATGTTTTGAACAAGCCGAAAGAAAAATAGGTAGTGGTTCAAATTTGGATGATATAATTGAGTTATCTCACGAACTCCATAAAGCTAAATACAAGAAGAAGTCCAATTTTGATAAGCATTGGAGCGAGCTTAGAAGACAACCCAAATGGAGATTACCTTCAACAAATAGTGGAAGCATGAAGAGAACTAAGTTGAGTGATTCTAGAGCATATTCATCATCTGCAAATAACAAAACACCAACAAATACAAATGATGTGGAATCACCTATTCGTCCGAAAGTTACAAAAGCAACTAAAAAAAGGGAAAGAGGAAAATGACAAAGGCATGCGAAGAGTTAGAAATATTGAAATCCATTACTTGTAGAAAATTATCTTTGATGGAAGAATTTGTTAGTAATGAACAAAGGAAGGAAGAAAGAAGGGCAAATGAGCAAGACCTAAATATCATCATGGCAGATACAACTACAATGAATGAGACTCGGCAAGAGATTCACGCCAAGTTGCTTCAAGACATTTATTCAAGGAGAATGTAATTTGTATTTGTCATGTTGTATTTATAAACTAGCCGTTGGAAGCTAGTCAATGTCTTGTAGTGTTTGTTGTTTAGTGTTTGTCATTTTGTATTTATAAACTAGCCGTTGGAAGTTAGTCAGTATCTTGTAGTATTTGTAAACCATCCGTTGGAATATATTCATTTTACCTTCTATATAAGTAGTGAGTTTCATTACTCTCAATCTCACTTCACTTCTTTTTTCTTTCATCTTACATCTTACTTCTTATCTAAATGTCTAATATGTCTGATTCGGGTAACTCATCTGACGGGGCTTAAAAAATTATTCGAGAAATTATCTTCGATGATTCGTTGGAGCAACATCACTATGAGTTTTATAACCAAAATTTATGGAGGATCGTCATCCACACCACGGAGAATGATACATAGAGTTCGTGAAGTTGGTCACAAACGTCTAGAGAGGGATTATTTCACAACCAATCCAGTGTATCCTCTTGAGACATTTCGACTTAGGTATCGAATGGGAAGACATGTTTTTTTCGTATTGTGTCTCCACTTTCAAGTCATGATTTGTATTTTCAGCAAAGGGTTGATGCATTGGGAAGACAAGGTCTTTCACCTTTACAAAAATGCACTGTAGCTATGCGTATGTTGGCGTATGGAGTATCTGCCGACGTCGTTGATGATTATATGTGTATTGGTGAGTCGACTGCGGTTGAATTGAAAAGGTTTATCACTGATGTTATTATGATATTTGAGGATGAATACTTACGAAAGCCAAACTCAAATGATGTATGTCGTCTACTCGAGATGGGAGAAACTCGTGGGTTTCCCGGTATGAAGGGGAGTTTTGATTGCATGCATTGGCAATGGAAAAATTGTCCAAAAGCGTGGAAATGAATGTTCATGAACGGTCACAAAGGAGTTCCAACACTTATACTTGAAGCAGTTGCGTCGTCTGGCTTATGGATATGACATGCATTTTTTGGAGTTGCTGGTTCTAACAATGATATCAATGTGTTAGATCGGTCACCAATATTTGATGATATTCTAGAAGGTCATGCTCCACATGTAAATTACAATATTAATGGCAACAACTATAACATGGGGTATTATTTGGCAGATGGAATATATCCTGAATGGGCAACATTCGTTAAGACAATTTCACGTCTACAAGGAGAGAAGAGAAAATTATTCTCTAAATATCAAGAAAGACAAAGAAAAGATGTAGAAAGGGCATTTGGTGTGTTGCAATCTCGCTTTGCAATTATACGTGGTCCGACCCAATTCTGAGACAAAGAAGATCTCACTAAAATAATGATAGCATGTATCATATTACATAATATGATTGTCGAGGATGAGATACACACATATGTCACTCCATTTGGTCCGCTTCCATCTAATTACGATGACACAGTAAATGGTTTATCATAACCAAATTTAGGTGATGAATCTTTTGCTCCCTATAAAAATTACGTTCAAAGAAATATCTGAATTCCTGATAAACCAAAACATCGTCAACTACAAGCAGACTTGATTGAGCATATTTCTCAGTTCCACATTAATTATTAATTTATTTAAAATGTAACATGTTTAAATGTATTGTTTTTATAATATTGTTCTTGTAACATTTTATTATTTTATTCTTGAAAGGAAGAGTGTCTAAACTTGTAACACTATAACTTATGTAACTCAACTAAAAGAAAAGATACTTAATCAGAAGACAATCAAGAACATGAAGCCATAAAGAAATCAATGTTAACTATGAAGACAAGGTAATTGATACAATTCAACTTGTCAACTATGATCAAACAAAGAAGAAATCATTGAAAGAAGTTCAAGACAAAGTTGTTCATGCCTCAGTGATTTGTAACTTAAGGATTCAAGATCATAACTATCAGTATCAATAAGACTAATTGATTTCAAGTGAACAAGAAGGAAAGCAATAATTGGAAAGCCACATTACTAATTGAAAATGGTTATCTATTCAAGAAGCAGAGACACTATCAAGACTAGTCACTTATGAATCAGACCATTGCATCGAGTGTCAGGACATTGATAGCAAGTTTATGTCAATAATAGAGATCCAGGTTCAAGAGCTTGTCGAAGAATTTAGAAGACATAAGAAATCACAAGTTCAAGATGTTGCATAGAAGTTTCAAGATTGAAGCCCAGAATTTCTCTAAGTACAAAATCTTCGAGATAGCCAAGTAGAACATTCCTATATAGAAATTCTACTTAGAAGTTCGAGATGACCAAGTAGAAATGCTCAAGTAGATATTCTACATGAAGGGCAGTTTCAACATGACACATGGCATCATCTAATTGGTAGATTTCCAAGCTTTCAAGATAAGATAAGATTTATATGGATATCATTGGGCCACGTATATCTTAGTCTTTGAAGTCTACAGGACATAGATTACAAGTAGTATAAATAGAAGTACTTGTGTATTATTTTAAAGAGAGCAATATTTTCGAGATAAACACTTGTAAAAGAGAGATAGTATATTCATAGAGCTTAGTATCATTTACTACCCTCTTTACTTCTGGTGTACTTTGTAATGAATGTTGTAGCAACCCTTTCAAGTTATATATAAGACATATATTCCTTGAATCACTGTGTTCATTTATTACATGGTATTTATTGCTTCTTAAATTCGAAAAGTTGTATTCACCCCCCTCTACAACACATTTGGACCTAACAATTGGTATCAGAGCTATCTGTTTAACATACAAAACATAGATCCTTGTGTTTGGTTGGAGATTCGTGAGTTTTCCTTTACAGATCTACTTTTCAAGTCTTTCTTGGAAAGTGTGCTTTAATTTGTTTGATAGAGAAAACTCAGTCTAAAAATTATTTAAATATTCCAGGTGTGATTATTTAGCTTGGATGGATTTTAGATAATTTTTGTGAATTAATCTAGGTACTTTGATATTTGGTGTTCTTGAGTGTTCATCATTGTTCTTGTTAAAGAAGACAAACCCAACAACTTTTTGATTTCCTTTTCAAAAAGACGAAAGGTGTTATTGGCTTTTGATTTGACATATATCTCACAACAAAAAGTTTTACAGAACATATTTAGTACCTAGCACGTGGGTTAGGTGAATTAGGTGAGCAAAATCACAAAAGTCAAAAAGTGTGAAAAGTAATATTGTTTATTCAATATTAAAGTGACCTGCAACAAATTTCTTCCAAGAACAAAAGTTCTACATAGAATATTCTACTTGAATATTCTACTTGAATATTCTACTTGGAAAATTCGACTTGGACAAAAGTTCTACTTAGAGAATTTCGACTTGGGCAGTTGTTCTACATAGATATTCTACTTAGCCTAGTCTTGGGTACTTAGAAATTTTTGGTGTCCAGAATTTGAACTTTGATTTATTTTAAGATAATTTAATTTTCTTTTAATTACTACTCAAGTAATAGGAAAAGTTTATTATCTTTACTTTAAATCCACATTAAGATGGCACCTAAAAACAATTTCAAGATTCCAATGTTCGACCGAGATCATTATGAAGAATGAGTGTTGAGAATGAAACTTTACCTTGAGTCCGTCAATCCTGAATATTTGGAAGTCCTCGACAAAGGTAAATTTGTACCAATGGTTGTTGTTCCTGAGCATATGGAAGGAGATGTGGCAGTACCACAACGGTCTGAGCCTAAGAAGGCAGTAGACTTTTCAGATGCTGATAAGGAGCAAATAGCCTTCGATACATCCGTTCGACAAACACTGATGGAATCCCTCGATCATGAGATGTTTAATGTAGTTAAAGGACTAACTACAGCAAAGAAGATTTGGGATAAGCTAGAGGTCATCATGGAAGGTATCATTGAGGTCAGAAGCAATAAAAAACTTATACTCAAGATGGAGTATGATACCTTCAGAATAAGAAAAGGTGAAAGCATAACAGATGTCTATCTAAGATTCAGTCAGTTAGTTTTGGATTTGAATCTGAGAGGTGTAAATCTCCCCGTGGTTGAAGTCAACACGAGATATCTGAGGAACCAGCCAAAAAGCATCGAACATAGAGTCTACGCTATTAGAGAAACCAGAGATTTGCACACAACTACTCTGGAAGAATATTATGGAATTCTAAAGACCTATGAGCTGGAAACACTTCAAGATCAAGCATGGGACAATGATTCAAGAGGAAAAGAAGTTGCATCAGGGTTAGTTGCTGATGAGGTAGAGTCTAAGAAGGCAATGGTTGCAGAAAAGCCTAGATCATCACCTGCATCACATCAAGTTGAAAATGATGATGAGTGCACATCAAATAGTGATGATGACTACTTCACCCAAGAAGAGCTGGACAATATGGATGATAGTGTCGTGGCATACATGGCAAGGAAATTCCGCAATATAAGATTCAGAAAGAGTAACTGACCGCAGAGTAAATCTTCATCTTACTATCGGGTTACTAGGGGTGGTGGTAGTTCATAAGGCTACAAAGGGAAAGGTAAGAGTACCAGCTACAAATCTCCTTTGGATTTCAAAATGAAGTTCAAATGCTATAACTGTGGTGAAGCCGGACATTTTGCTACCGATTGCAAGAAGCCGAAACAGACATATCCCAAAGAAACATATGATGCCCTCAAAAGCAAGTATGAAACCCTGGTGAAGGAAAGACATGGAAAAAGAGCTTTAGTAGTTATAGAAGGCAGAGCTTGGGATGATTCAGATGAGGAAGAAGTTACTTATACAGCAAACTTTGCCCTCATGGCTGAGACATCAGATGAACCAGAGGTACCAGTTCTAACCCTTAAAGAAATGTCTATTGTTGATTATAAGGTGCAGAACGGGGATCTTAGCGAAGAGATCTATATGTTGTGCAAAAGCCTAAATACTTCTCAAAAGGAACAGAAAACACTTGTTGCCAAATGCAGAATGCTTGAGGCTAAAGTGGAAGAATTAGAGGCTGCTTACACTATAGATACTTCCCTAAGAGACTCTATTAAAACTTTGGAACACAAGCTCAACCTTAAGGAAGAATTAGAAGCATGTCTTAGGAATAAACTAGCTGAGTTAGAAACTAAATGCGAAGCTTATAAACTAGCAGCTAGTAAAGTGAATGTTGATAGTGGTACATTTAAGAAGATAACTGGAGTAGGTGTAGGACTTGACTATTCTAACTTATCAAAGAAGGAAGGAAAGAGGCCTATAGATACTAGTTCCAGTAAGATTAAAAATGAAATACCTAGCATTCTTAAATCCACTGTCAAACCTATCTTTAAACACTTCGTTCCTCAAGAAGAAGAAGATACTGAATTATTAGTTAGATATGAGATAGAGATGGAAGATCGCTAGAGAGAACAACCGATAACTCCTATTAAACAAGTTAAAATCAAATCCCCTAGAGAAGAATCTAGACCAGGATTAGGAGCTAAGGCTGTTAAACAACAGAGTAAAAAGGAGAAAGGCATAAAAGAGGTTAAGGTAGAACGAGTAAAGAAAGCATGTTATCACTGTAAATCTACTGAACATCTTTCTTATGCATGTAAATCAAACATGAATATTCCTGTTGCACATGCCATGCCTGTACCACACACAATGAATAACATGCATCAGAATCATGCACAATGTGGTCAACCAAATTGTATGCCATGCACTTTTAACGTCATGCAAACATTTGTAAACTTGATGAATGCAACTAGTCAAACATGTCTAAATACTGCTACTAGTTCTAATGTCAAGAAGAAGCATGTGAGAGCTAAGACTGCTAGTCCTCCTAAAGTAAGGAGTGACAAGCCTTCTCCTATGAATGACAAATCTGTCAAGTCTGAAAAAGGGAAAGACAAAGTCGAAAGCTCTAGTAATGTTAAAAAGGTTGCATCTCCTGTTATTAAATTTGATAATTCTCGATCTTATAGAAAAGCCGGGCCCAATCAATCTTGGGTTCCGAAGAACGTCTAATCAATCTGTAATTGTAGGGCATTAAGCGGAACAGAAATAATGTTATATGGGTGCTAGATAGTGGAGCATCAAGGCATATGACAGGAAACAAGGTCCTGCTTACAGAGTTGGTTATGAAGGCTGGTCCTTATGTTACCTTTGGAGATGACAGCAAAGGACTGACAAAGGGATATGGCAAACTGAAGACTGGTAATGTCATCATTGAAGATATTTCTTATGTTGAGGGATTGAAGCACAATCTGTTGAGTATCAGTCAATTTTGTGACAAAGGATACGAAATTGTCTTCAATAAGAAAGGTGTATCAATCACTCACATTAAGGAAGGTTCATTGGCTTTAAGAGGAGTTCGAAAGGCAGATCTTTTCGTTGCTGACATGGATTCGGCAAACCAGAATGAAGTGACCTGTTTCTACAGCAAAGCTTCAGATGATGAAAGCTGGTTATGGCATAAAAAGCTATTTCACCTAAACTTCAAAACGATGAATGCTCTCGCAAGGCGAGAATTGGTGAAAGATCTACCTCAAATGGAGTTTGCTCCTAAAGGACTCTGTGAAGCTTGTGAAATGGGAAAGTCAAAGCGAGCATCGCATAAAAGTAAAGAAATTTCTAGTATCACTGAACCTCTACAACTTCTACATATGGACTTATTTGGCCCAGTGAATGTACTATCATTATCAAGGAAAAGATATGCGCTGGTAATCGTCGATGACTTCTCCAAGTATACATGGGTATTGTTCGTTATGACAAAAGACGAAGTACCTTTCCAAATCATTGATCATATCACTCAAATTGAGAATGTTTCAACACTCTCGGTGAAGACGATTAGATCAGACAATGGCACGGGATTTAAGAATGCAATCTTGAATGATTTCTGTGTTTCTAAAGGAATACGTCGTCAGTACTCAGCCCCGAGAACTCCACAGCAAAATGGAGTAGTTGAAAGGAAGAACAGAACATTAGTTGAAGCAGCAAGAACTCTGTTATATGAATCAAAACTTCCTCTATACTTTTGGGCTGAAGAAATGAGTACAGCATGTTACACTTGATGCGTTTTATTTAATCTATGACCGCAAGCGCACGGTGTCTCTTGTTAGCAGAGAATGGCAAGCGGGTCGTATCCACAAGGAGAAAGGTTTTATCGATTTCAAGTCAATTATCACAGATTGTTTCAAGATCAACCGAATATTTGAAGATATTAATTAATTACTAATTAAAACTAACACTAATTAAATATACTAAATTAATAAATTAAAAACCTAAGGCAATCAGGTCCACCATGCTTACACTATAACTGGCTTATAAGCTAAAATATTAAAAGTGGTCATGCAACTAGAGTTTGTTAATCTCTCTAAAGCATTAACACTCTCGAAACATATTTACACAATTAACAATTTTTAGTAATTCAATTAGTCAAGTAATTAGAGCAGTGTTAATCTCTCTCGAGCATCAACGCTCTCAGAAATCCAATGATGCTCTCGCACTCAAATTCAATTCTGTTAATCGTATGTGTGCCTCTAGTAAGTAAATCTCTCGATCCATACCCCTATTTGCATAGAATCAGTTCATGATATCGGCCGATTACATAAATCAATAATTAAAACATATCAATTAGAATTACATAACCCATCAAACCACTGTAAAAATCATGCCAATATTATAGTGCAAACATGGCTTCCCCTTGAGCCCTAGAAACAACTACTCGCTAATAATTAAACAAGTAAAACAACTAAGAATAAAAAGAATCATAATCAAACTAATAAGAATTAAGAAAAGATTGGATAAGAAAACCTTGAATCCTCCTTGTCACATGGAAAAATCATGGCCTCCATCCATCTCCTTCAAACCCTAATATTATCACTACTCTACTCTAATAATATTAATGTCTAATGCTACCTAATACATAATAATCTGATATGTCTCTATATAAAAAGTATTTTAATGCTTTAAAATAATTACAAAAGGGTTTCCTAAACCAAGTAGAATTGTTCATATAAAATTCGTAGTTGTCTGTTCTGTCCAGTTTCTGGGCTGATCCAATAAAATTCTGTTGGTTGGCCCACTCCTGAATTAAAGATAATTCCATAAGCTTCGCATGGGCTGTAAGATCGTTCAATTCTGACTTCTAGAACTCAAGATATGGCCCAAACAGTGTAAGCAGCGCGTGCAACCCAATAAATACGAATTTTCTTCTATTTTATCTCCAAAATAGTTCTTTAAGTCCAAATTTTTCCAAGTTTAGGATTTTCCTCTTGTCTGCAATAAAATATTAAAATCTATTAAATAAATATCCAATTAATGTAAAATACTACTCCCTCCGTCCCGGCCAAATGTTTACATTTGGTCCGGGCACGGAGACCAAGGATAGTGGGTGTAATAGTGATTTTATTGTTAAAATAAATGAAATAGTGGGTGTAATAGTGTAAAGTGTTGAAAAAGTGGAGTGAAGTAGTGGATGTAATAATATATTTATTGTTAAAAGTTACTATTTTTAGTAATGTAAAGAATTGGGTGGGACGTCCCAAAAAGGAAAGTGTAAAGAATTGGTTGGGACGGAGGGAGTATTAAATATGAGAATAAAAATCCTATAGAATATATATAAAAATATATTCTATCAAACATCTCCACACTGAATATTTGCACGTACTCGGCAAATAAAAGAACTAAAAACAAAATCCTAACTAACTAACTAACACCACTTTCGTAGATGACATGATTGCATTGAGCATATGCAACAAGCCGTTAAACCCTTAGGCAGCCCTAGTAGGACGAGTTTTGTCTCGTGAGGGTTTATAGTGAATCTACCCACAAAGTCAATTTTTTTCTGCCAAGTCTCAAGTATGAAACGTATCATAGTACACTACATATGTAAACCCAATTACACAATTTAGAAAAATAAGTCTTTCCACTTAGAGCATCCATTTGTACATAACTATCCAAGTATGCACACATTGTCTAGATAAACAAAAGAATCATGAAATAAACATCAATGTCGCATTTAGTAAGTAACATGCTATAGATAGAAAGCTCACATATCTCTCAAATCACACAAGTGTTTAGGGTGTAAGTGTATCACTCAAGTTGAATCAATATAGTCATGTGTTACCATAGGCTTGGTTTTCCACTAAATCTCCATTACTTTGTATATATGTATGCACTAATCAAAAGGTCTTTGTTAAAGGTTGTAACAAGGCTAAGGTATATGGTAGGAAATCAATAAAAAGGCTAACAAGTGGCTAACTTGACAAACTAATAGAGCATATTGTTCATTTTTAATTAAAGCACTCAACATGAAAATTAGATCATGTAAAAGTTGATCAGGCTTCCACAAGCAATAAACCCCAAAGCACAATTTATGTACTTTCCCACTTCCATATTGTAATAACAATGAACAAAAACTCTCTTCGAATCATCTTCTTCTCATTTTTTTTTTCAATCTCAAGTGTTTCTCCAGGAATCAAGGGCAGTGAAAAGTCACCAAGAAATAAAAGAATAAGAGATAATTTCATTCTTAATTTCTAGTACAATTGCACTTAATACCAGCACATGTACATGGGTCGTCCCTTTCATATGACATTGCACTTGCCACCAATTGATCTCAAAGGAGCACTATTTTTTTTCTTGACTCTTTTTTTTTTTGAGAAGATTTTTGTCTCTTTTTTTTCATATCAACTCCCACCAAAATATTACACTTTAACAAAGAAATCCCCACACTAGATATATATTCACCAACCCTCAAACAAATCAAAATGCTCTACTAGTAAATCAAAACAAGAAAAATAAGTAGGCTCAAGAATTTAGAGTAGCGATATATGAATAAAATGGATATAAGCTCAAAGGGGCTCACTAAGGATATAACTCATGGGTACTGTTTGGATAAACGTGGTTAATCTTAATGCCTTTATCATTTTCATGCATACAAATATCATGTAATTTAAAAAAGGTTTAAAACAAGTTCTAGAGCAACATGCTATATGATGAACAACACACAAGGAAAAAAAATTGATTGATATAAAAATGTATCAATCACAAATTAGGCTCAAGTTCTCACAAGGTGAAAGCATGCTTCAGTACTTATTAAAATTAACAAAGATGCATTTCAAGTTTAATAATTTTGCAAGCACATACAAGGAATCATCATATATAAAATGAATATAAGAGATGACATATCAACTAAAGATGTAAAATAAATCTACAAGTATGTGTACTTATCCTTGTTAACACACTTTGAGACGAGGCAATATACAAAAGATTTTTAAAATTTTCTAATTTTTTTGGATTTTTTTAACATTAAGAACACCTCCCCACACTTAAGCGGTTCATTGTCCTCAATGAATAATTATGTAAAAAAAGTCCTAAAAATAAAATACAAATATAAAAATAAAGGTTAGAAATACTCCCCAAATATATAAGCATGAAGTTCTGCTTGAAAAATAAGTGAAGTGTGTCGGCTCTAAGTCGATGCATCATGGGCAGTTCAATCGTCCCCATGGGGAGGTATTTTGTCCCCATGGTGCCAAATATTTCTGTTCGGACATCATAAATTAACTTTATAAACCTCCAAATCCGATCTCCACCGTTCAGAATTTAGATACTGGAGTAATAAAGATACTGTCCAAAATTCAGGACGATCCGACCGTTGGAACTTCGGGAAACGAAAAAACAAGATAACTAACTCAACCAGAAAAATTGCTGTGAATTTTTCAATTTTGTACCATTTCCATCAGCTTGTTAAAACTCATTATTCCCTGAAACACTTCACACAAAATTCATCAATGCACTTTGTGGGAATACGAAAACAAAAATAAAATCTAACTAATAACATAGTCTTGGGTTGCCTTCCAAGCAGCGCTACTTTACAGTCATTAGCTTGACTTCTTACAAAATTTCCTCTGATAAATGATAGAAAGTGAAGCATCCACTTCCTCGGTCATAATCTCACCACCAAGAATAATTTCAAGAGCATCCATAATTGTTTTTACCCTGCAAAATATTTCCAAACAAGCATTAAGAAATTTAAATGTTTCGTTAATAATCAACAATTGAACAAGTGCTTGTGCAGTTTTAGAAAATTTTGTGATAAAACAACGATGAAATTCACAGCCTAGAAAAGGTGGAACTTCCTTGACATTCATATGAGGTGGAGGCTCAGGTGGTGGTTTATCGGCACTCCTCACTTTCTCAGGGGCCATTAGAACATCTTGACTTATTTGATCAATGACTAAAGAGATAATTTCATCTTCTCCTTCTTCTTTAGCTTGAGACATAAGAGCTACTTTGAATGCATTATCAAACCAATTTTGCGAATGATCATCTTGGACAATATTTTTCATCACGTCAACTTGAAACAATTGAGTTATGAGTGATATTTTAGGCACACATGGTTGAGAAGAAACAACCATCTCAATATTGATTTCTTTCGTTACCTCTACTTCACTCACAACATCTTCAACAACCATAACAATCATATCACCAATGGTATACTCCTCCTTTTTAATAGTTACATCATCACCTAGCATTGACAAATTAACATTCTCAAGATCGTTATCAAGAGTGATGACACTCTCTTCCTCTTCTGGTTGGATATGAAGTGATGATAAAAAGTCGAGTTCACTTATAATGGAAGAATTAGCCAATTGTGCAACTTTAGCCTCCATCATCAATTTTTGAGTTTTTAACTCATTGATCTCCTGCATCAATTCTCTCAACATCTCATTCGTCTGTTTAGCTTGCACATCTACATCAGATAGAAAAGCTTGTGGCTCTTGTTGTATTGAAGAATATTGATATTGTTGCAGTGGTAGTAGCCCATATTGTTGTTGATAATACTGTTGCTGAAATTGGTGTTGATCATGATATGATAAATTCTGAACATCATTGTCCACGTAAGAGAAATCAGATTGATCCACCCATTCTTGATCACAAGTGTTAAAATATTGGGTATACCCATATCCTTCTTCTTGAAAATCATTCAGTTGTCCAAGCTGGGTATCATGAGAATTATAAATGTTGTAGGAACACTCGAAACCATAATGACCTTGAACACCACAAATTCGACAGAAAGTGTATGTTTTAGGGGCCACTCTAGACATCTCATTGATACTCATTGGACGCATAATAGACAGTGCCTCTTGATGGGAAGATAAGAAGGCAAAAGTTTCAGATTCATCCATTGTAAACCTGAGAAACTCAACAAAGCCAAGAAAACGTAGTAAAAACTGCCTCAGTTGGAACTAAAGTTCCAATGAGACAATGGAAATAATCTAAATAACAAAATCAAAATCAATAAAAACTATGCCGTCTCCCCGGCAGCGGCGCCAAAAACTTGATGCGTTTTATTTAATCTATGACCGCAAGCGCACGGTGTCTGTTGTTAGCAGAGAATGGCAAGCGGGTCGTATCCACAAGGAGAAAGGTTTTATCGATTTCAAGTCAATTATCCCAGATTGTTTCAAGATGAACCGAATATTTGAAGATATTAATTAATTACTAATTAAAACTAACACTAATTAAATATACTAAATTAATAAATTAAAAACCTAGGGCAATCAGGTCCACCATGCTTACACTATAACTGGCTTATAAGCTAAAATATTAAAAGTGGTCATGCAACTAGAGTTTGTTAATCTCTCTCAAGCATTAACACCCTCGAAACATATTTACACAATTAACAATTTTTAGTAATTCAATTAGTCAAGTAATTAGAGCAGTGTTAATCTCTCTCGAGCATCAACGCTCTCAGAAATCCAATGATGCTCTCACACTCAAATTTAATTCTGTTAATCGTATGTGTGCCTCTAGTAAGTAAATCTCTCGATCCATACCCCTATTTGCATAGAATCAGTTCATGATATCGGCCGATTACATAAATCAATAATTAAAACATATCAATTAGAATTACATAACCCATCAAACCACTGTAAAAATCATGCCAATATTATAGTGCAAACATGGCTTCCCCTTGAGCCCTAGAAACAACTACTCGCTAATAATTAAACAAGTAAAACAACTAAGAATAAAAAGAATCATAATCAAACTAATAAGAATTAAGAAAAGATTGGATAAGAAAACCTTGAATCCTCCTTGTCACATGGAAAAGTCATGGCCTCCATCCATCTCCTTCTAACCCTAATATTATCTCTACTCTACTCTAATAATATTAATGTCTAATGCTACCTAATACATAATAATCTGATATGTCTCTATATAAAAAGTATTTTAATGCTTTAAAACAATTACAAAAGGGTTTCCTAAACCAAGTAGAATTGTTCATATAAAATTCGTAATTGTCTGTTCTGTCCAGTTTCTGGGCTGATCCAATAAAATTCTGTTGGTTGGCCCACTCCTGAATTAAAGATAATTCCATAAGCTTCGCATGGGCTGTAAGATCGTTCAATTCTGACTTCTAGAACTCAAGATATGGCCCAAACAGTGTAAGCAGCGCGTGCAGCCCAATAAATACGAATTTTCTTCTATTTTATCTCCAAAATAGTTCTTTAAGTCCAAATTCTTCCAAGTTTAGGATTTTCCTCTTGTCTGCAATAAAATATTAAAATCTATTAAATAAATATCCAATTAATGTAAAATACTATTAAATATGAGAATAAAAATCATATAGAATATATATAAAAATATATTCTATCAACACTCAAAATAGAACCTTGATTATAAAAGTTAAAGAAAAGACACCATGTGAACTAATGAATAACAGAAGACCAACAATCAAATACTTTCATGTCTTTGGAGCTAAATGCTACGTACTTATAGACGATGAGAATTTAGGCAAGTTTGAAGCTAAAGCACGTGAAGGGATATTTGTGGGTTATTCTACAGATGTGGTGGCAGCTTATCGGGTTTTCTTAGTGAATGATCGGAAAGTGATTGAAAGCTACAATGTCAGATTCGACGATACTAAACTCCCATCAATTTCTAAAGATAATAGTGAACCTGAGTCCCTAATGTTTCAAAATCTGGACTTAGATGAAATTGAAGATGAACCTGAGTTGGTTGTTACTTCAAATAGGCCAAGTGTTCGTGAAGAAATACTCGAGTCTAATGCAAGATCAGAAGAAACTTCTTCAGCACAGTCCGGCAACAACTCAGGGGGAGTAAATAGCTGCTCAAGGACAAGTGTTCAAGGCTCAAGAAGAGATGACACTAGTTTTGTAGGAGCTGGAACTAACTCAGGGGGAGTTAGTGGAAATAACACAAGTAGTCAACACAACAATTCAGAATTTCAAGCTGAATCATCAAGACAATTACCAAGAGAACGGGTATGGAGTAGAGACCATCCGTTTGAATTAATTATTGGTGATCCAGATGCTGGTGTGTCTACTAGAAGATCTGCAAGAGCTGACATAGCTAATATTTGCTTATATTCTGGGTTCTTATCCAAGCTTGAACCTAAAGAAATAGAAGAAGCTCTTGGTGATGCTGATTGGGTAATAGCAATGCAAGAAGAGCTCAATCAGTTTGAAAGGCAGAAAGTTTGGAAGCTGGTACCCCGACCGAAGAACAGATCAGTAATTGGAACTAAGTGGGTATTCAGAAATAAACTGGATGAAGACGGACTTGTAACACGAAACAAGGCTCGTTTGGTAGCGAAGGGTTATTCTCAAAAAGAAGGTATTGATTATGATGAGACCTACGCTCCAGTTGCAAGACTTGAGGCAGTCAGGATGTTCTTGGCCTTTGTAGCACACAAGAACTTCAAGGTTTTTCAGATGGATGTGAAAAGTGCCTTCCTGAATGGAGAACTAGAAGAAGAAGTATTTCTGGAACAGCCACCTGGCTTTGTTGATCCAGAACTTGTAAATTTTGTGTACTTTCTCTTCAAAGCTGTCTATGGCCTCAAACAATCCCCAAGACGATGGTATGAAACCCTATCATTGTTCTTAATTGCAAGTGGTTTTACTAGGGGAGTAATTGATAAAACATTGTTCTATAAAAATGTAAAAGGTGATTTAATACTTGTTCAAGTCTATGTGTACGATATTATTTTTGGGTCATCTAATGAACGCTTGTGCGAGAAATTTGCCAAGCTAATGCAGGATAAGTATGAGATGAGCATGATGGAAGAGCTGTCCTTCTTCCTTGGATTACAGATCAGTCAGAGAAAAGAAGGAATCCTTATCTGTCAGTCCAAGTACATCAAAGATTTACTCAAAAAGTATAATCTAGAAGATGCATCAACAGCTAAAACTCCCATGGCAATAGTCACGAAGCTTGATGAAGACAAATCAGGTAAACCAGTTGACATCACAAGCTATCGAGGTATGATTGGCTCACTCCTTTATTTAACTACAAGTAGACCAGATATTATGTTCGCAACTTGTTTGTGTGCAAGGTTCTAAGTGGATCCTAGAGAATCACATCTCATAGCCGTCAAACGAATCTTTAGGTATCTTAAGGGCACATCAAATCTAGGGATTTGGTACCCAAGAGATACAAGTTTTAATCTAATTGGCTATTCGGATTCAGATTATGCAGGTTGTAGGATTGATAGAAAAAGCACATCTGGTGCATGTCAATTTCTTGGCAGAAGATTGGTGTCCTGGCAAAGTAAAAAGCAACACACAGTGTCTACTTCTACTGCTGAAGCTGAGTACATTGCTGCTGGAAGCTGTGTAGCTCAAATACTGTGGATGAGGAACCAATTGAAAGATTATGGCATGGAACACAAAAAGATTCCAATCATGTGTGACAACACAAGTGCCATTGCCATGACCAACAATCCTGTAAACCACTCGAGAACCAAGCATATAGATATCAGATATCACTTCATTAGAGAACATGTCGATGAGGGGACTGTGGAGTTACATTTTGTACCCACAATGCAACAAATTGCAGATATATTCACTAAACCTCTTGATGAAACAACATTCAATAGGTTGGTTGGTGAATTGGGGATGCTTAACACAAGTTAGTGATTTCTCCTATCTGTAAAATTCCAGTTTTAATCATGTACATATGTTTTTAGTCTTGTCAACTGCCTATTTTATTTGTGCAAAGTTGAAAAATTATGAAAATAATCTCTACAATTCCTCAAAATATCACTTCTACATGCTAATTAATCATTATGGACTTAGACTTTAAAATGGTTAATTAATGAGTATTTTAGGATGCATGTTGTGTTATTTTACATAAATTCATTGTGCTTTATAAGTAATTATTGGAAATCTTTGAATTTATGTTGGTTATATTGCATGATCATATGGGGAGTTAAATTCATATTACTCTAAAATTTACATGATTTTTAGATGAATTTACCTGTGTTTTTCATGTAAGTTTTATTGATTTAGAGGCCTTAGAATTGTCAAGGAATGTTTTTAATTATTTACTTTGTTAAAAACCCTTGATTTGATATCTATATTAATTTGGCAAAATTAATTGTTGTTTTTATTGAAAAAAAAAATTTGCTAAATTATTATAACTATCTTCAAAATCAAAAATTTTGAAAATTCTAAGTCTGGGAAGAATATTCGAGATGATGTCTATCTCGAAATTCGACTTGAAGTTCGAGTTACAGTTCCCAGTGTGCCTGTTCAAAATTCCAAGTATGGGACATTGTTCGACTTAGTCTCCATCTCGAACATTATCTCGAAATTCGACTTGATGTTCGACTTAGGTTCTATCTCGAACATTATCTCGAAATTCGACTTGATGTTCGACTTAGGTTCTATCTCGAACATTATCTCGAAATTCGACTTGATGTTCGACTTAGGTTCTATCTCGAACATTATCTCGAAATTCGACTTGATGTTCGAGATAGAGTTCCCAGGATTGTACTTGGAATTTTATTGAGTTTTTAGGGGATTTTTCGTTCCCTGGTGGGTTTTTAATGCTGTTTTACTTGATTAAGTGATTATTGGTTCGAGTTAGTGTCATCTCGAACTGTATCTCGAATATTCAACTTGATGTTCGAGATAGTCTCTATCTCAAACCTCATCTCGAATTTCGACTTAAATGTTCGAGATAGTGTTCGACTTAATGTTCCCCAGTGCGTACTTAACATTTTTTTCTTGTTTTCACAGGGGTATTTTTGTCTTTGCTCATATATGCCTATATATACATCTCTAACTTGAATCAGTTTTCACTTTTACCTAATTGTTTTAACCCTAAATTTTTACAGTCCCCACCCTAGTCCATGATGCATTACAACAATTATGGACTAGTGCAGTTACATTTGGGAGCAAATCTACCCCCTATGGTTTCAGGTTTACCTTGGCGGGTCAGGAATATCAAGTGACCGAGGAAGTGTTCAACAGGGTTCTGGGATTCCCAATCAAAGATGTTTATGACCCCGAACCTACAACAGCAGAACGCATCAAGTTCTTTGAGGAGATTGGATGCTACCCTCCTTCTGGACGGATCTCAACTGGCGCCATCCAGAAACAATACTTCCATGTGGAATGGAACTACTTTTTCGAGGCCATCACAAGATGTTTTCGGGCATGCGAAAAAGATTATCATCAGATTCCGATACCCATGCAGGCCTTTGCAATTTCCCTCGCCCGTGAACTGGACATTAATTATGGCAGAATCATTCTATCGGAGATCGTGGCTGCAATGGGATCACCTGCAAGTAGAGACATTACAACTACTAATGTTGTATGCTGGTATCCTCGCTTCTTACAAATGCTTATTAATCACTTAGTACCGATTGATGCTTTATCTGTGAGACAGGCATTTCCAGCAAGTGCAACATCTCCTTCACCGGGCATGGGCACCAAGTCCCTCACAACGATTGCTAATCAAGATAAACATCACGGTAAGGCGATGTCTATTCCTGATAATATTCAAGTGTGGATTAAGTATGATGCAGGTATTACTTCCATGGCGGGGACCTCCCACATTTCATCACATGCTCAGAATCCCTCTGCCCATGCTGACGCATTCCAGGGGATTCCTGACGAGAATCTTGGTGATGAAGATGACGATTGGCGTTCTCACGGTCAATCCCCTGCCAGTCAAAGGGACAGACAACCTACTCCGCATGTTGATTCTGCTTCCTTTGCCGGACACGGTAATGAAGAAAGTACCTTCTTTGAACAAGAACAACTCTATGTTCACACTACTCAATCTTCTTCATCTAAATCTGATTCCGTGGCCCAAGATTCTGCTAGCCCACAGGATCTATCCCAGGGCAAGAGCTATATTTCTGATTCTGAGTCTGATACTCTTGCTTCCTCTCTTTCACCCTCGCTGACGGGAGTCAAAAGGCAGGCACCTGTAGGTTTAGGTGAGGGTTCTGAGAGTGACCCCGAAGTGCAGCCTTTTATTCGGAAGAAAACCAAATTTTCACATGCTGCCACTTCACAAGCCCAGTCCAAACCTAGTGTGTCTATCACACCCACTCCACCTCACGTGAATGGTTCGCCCATTGCACATTCTACACCTAGGGATTTTGGTGAGGATTTTATGCCTTCTGAAGAGCCTGTTACTTCAGAAAGGCAAGAAGCTTTCATTGCTTTCGAAGTACCTTCACCGGTACATACTGATGCTGCAGAGAGGATCGGTTCTAATGTTATACTAGAACACTCTGCAGCCTCTCAGCCTGAGATTCCACCTCAGGAAATGACAGGAACAGATCCCATAACTGCTACTTACTTTGCTTATCCAGTTTCTGCAGGTACTACTTTCACTTTCAGGAATATTGTTGAAGACATACACGAGCGTGAGACAGGGAGTGTGTGTGAGCGTTTAGGGAGTGAGGGACCTTCATTTTTAAGGCATGAAACCGAGCGACAAACACTGACAGAATGATTTTTAGAGCGAGGACACCCAGACCAAACACCGTCCCTTAATCTTGAAAATCTTGGCACGCGTATGGCAGCGGTTGAAAATGAAATAAAGCAGTTCGAGCAGTCTATGGGGCAGTTAGGGATCAATGTTGGAGACAACCAACGAGCTCTTGATGACTACGCAGCACGGATGGCCAGTCAAGCGACAGCATTCGATGAGTTGACAAACAAGGTGAATGACTTGGGCCATGCTGGTGGTATCTTGGGCAGCACTCTGAATGAGAGGTTGGGAGCTGTGGAGAGCATAATGCATACAATGGCAACTGAAGTCAGCAGGATGATGTATGCAGTTAGGAGCTTTGTTCCACCTGAGTGCTTTGACGAACAGTACAATCAACCTCCCCCTGATAATGATGGTGCTGGTGGTGCTGGAGATACTGGTGGATCTGGACCCTCGGGTTCTGGTTTTGGTGGTTCTTATGCTACTTGTGGGTCTAGAGAGAAAGGTGGTGTTTCAGATAACTCACCTAAGGGGGAGAGTGGACAGGAGACGAGATAGCAGTCGCTAACTATTGAAGAAATTGCAGAACAGACTACTGATTTTGTCAAAGAAAGTGAGCCAGTAAATGAAGAAGAGGCTCAGAGAAAGAGGAAGGGTAAGGCAGTGGTGGCTGAGCAAGAAGAGCCATTTATTGACTTGAGTCATCATCAGGAAAAAGTTCATGAGGGACTTGATTCAGATTCTGATATGGAGGATGTTCCTTTAGCACATGCTATTAGAAGATCTTTGAAGGAACAAGGTGGAGGTGCTGCAATGTCTTCTGGACAGCCTGAAGAAATACCTGTTGATAAGGAGACTCTGGAAGCTCAACAGTTGGCCTTGGAACAAGCTCAGTTATATAAAATAAAGATGATGCAGGATGAAGCTGTTTTCCTTGAAAAGCAAGTGGAACTCAAGGAGAAACAGTATGATCATGAGCTTGCAAGGTTAGCTAATCCTCAAGTAGATCTGGACAAGAGAAGGATCGGACAGAAATGGGATGATGCAAGGAAGATCCTATCGGGAGTTTGTGCGAAAGGAACTCATAACAAAGAGGCGGAAGACTTGTTCTACAACTTGAACTTGCAGAATCCACTGATTGTTGACTATATAAATGCTTTGAAAAGGTTGATCTCAAAAGTCAGAGTTGGATACAATGCGATGGTTAAGGAGTGGCAGGTCATCTTGTCTTTAGTCGAAGGAGTCCCGACATCTTTCTTGTATATGGATGATCAATTCATCTCGAGAAGATCTGCGTCAGAGTTGTTCTTGCTAGCAACGAAAATTCAATATTCTCAAGCGGAGGAGCTTAGCATTCTGTATAGAGATCAGTTAATGCAGCTAGCAGAGAACAAGGGACCAGAATTCTCAGCGAATCCTGATATTGTTCGGATGGTTGTTGATGGAAAGATGAAGAGGGTTAGTTTAGAAGAAAATGACCTAATGGCTCTATCGGTAGAATCCCTAAAGGCTGTCTGTAGGCAAATGATGAGTAAGGGATTCACTTCTGACATTAAGGAGAAGTCAGTGGAGTTTATTGAAAGGGTCATATTCAAGATGAGCAATGAAATCTGGAAGTGTGATATTATTGCTCCAAACCCTCTAGACAATGTAAAGATTGAGCCGGAGCTAATTGAAAGAAAATGGAACATTCTACAAGCTGTTAAGAATGTAGATGAAGCTCTGACTCTTCCTTCTGGATCACTGGAATAAGGAGAAATAAGGGAGGCAGTTGGTGTTCCAGGGAGAGATAGTGTATACTGGATACACTCATATGACAATGACACAGCTGATGCTTTGGCATTCATAGATGCAGACCAGAATCAAATTCTATTGCACATGAGCAGGAAATGGCTACTGCAAACTCAAGATGCCGCATTTCTGGAAAGAGTTTTAGAAGTGTTCAAATGGGGCGAAGTGGAAAATGAGAATGTGGATGAGAAGCAGAGACTTCTGAAGTACCTGTCCGAAGTAGTGGTGGAAAAGAAGCGGATGGAGCGAGATGCGGCTAGTATCCTCAATACTAACCGTGTTAAGGGCTACCCCAAAATGATCTATTGTCAATTCAAGGCTGATAAATCTTATTGGAAGTCACAGCACATAATGAAAAATTTTGAGGACATCCCAAAGATCAGAACTACTCAGGAGGTGGACAAACTCAGAAGGCTTTTCAGACATCCTTATCTAGAGCCCAGAAATCCTCTAGAAATAGGAGCGGTAAGTCTGTTAAATGCAAGGTGGAAGCAGCTTCATGATCCAGTTTACAAGAAAGAACAGCAGCAGAAGGAAAGGCGCAAAAAGCTGAAGGAGGAGAAGCTAGGAAGAAGAGACGGAATTAGAACTAACGGTCAGAGTGGTGTGAACTTGAAGTTGGAAAAACTTCATATCTGTTGGTTGCTTTAACTCACTTGAGGAAAATTCACCTGATCACGGTATGCGAGATAGGCTAACTTACCATACTGTAACCGTGAATCAGAGTGGATCCAATAAGGTGATATAAGTTTGA
This sequence comes from Oenanthe sinensis, assembly GCA_028671895.1. Taxonomy (NCBI): domain Eukaryota; kingdom Viridiplantae; phylum Streptophyta; class Magnoliopsida; order Apiales; family Apiaceae; genus Oenanthe; species Oenanthe sinensis. Next base: position 48,157,471 of record CM053811.1, on the reverse strand, counting down.
CTGAAAGGTATGAAATAATCCAGGTGATAGGAATCACTCAAATGATCTTTAATTCGAAGTTTGAATTTTCTCTCTAGCTTAAGTTTTATTTATTCTAGTTTTTTGAATTGTTTTCAAGTTTATTTCAGTTGTAATTTAAACAAGACAGTAATGTTATTTATCTTTTTCTCGTCTCATTGTTTAGTTGAGTTATCCCTTGTTAATTTGAATGTCATTGTTAGACTATCAAATAGGGGGAGATTGAAAGGAAGAGTGTCTAAACTTGTAACACTATAACTTATGTAACTCAACTAAAAGAAAAGATACTTAATCAGAAGACAATCAAGAACATGAAGCCACAAAGAAATCAATGTTAACTATGAAGACAAGGTAATTGATACAATTCAACTTGTCAACTATGATCAAACAAAGAAGAAATCATTGAAAGAAGTTCAAGACAAAGTTGTTCATGCCTCAGTGATTTGTAACTTAAAGATTCAAGATCATAACTATCAGTATCAATAAGACTAATTGATTTCAAGTGAACAAGAAGGAACGCAATAATTGGAAAGCCACATTACTAATTGAAAATGGTTATCTATTCAAGAAGCAGAGACACTATCAAGACTAGTCACTTATGAATCAGACCATTGCATCGAGTGTCAGGACATTGATAGCAATTTTATGTCAGTAATAGAGATCCAGGTTCAAGAGCTTGTCGAAGAATTTAGAAGACATAAGAAATCACAAGTTCAAGATGTTGCATAGAAGTTTCAAGATTGAAGCCCAGAATTTCTCTAAGTACAAAATGTTCGAGATAGCCAAGTAGAACATTCCTATGTAGAAATTCTACTTAGATGTTCGAGATAGGTAAGTAGAACATTCCTATGTAGAAATTCTACTTAGATGTTCGAGATAGCCAAGTAGAACATTCCTATGTAGAAATTCTACTTAGAAGTTCGAGATGACCAAGTAGAAATTCTCAAGTAGATATTCTACATGGAGGGCAGTTTCAACATGACACATGGCATCATCTAATTGGCAGATTTCCAAGCTTTCAAGATAAGATAAGATTTATGTGGATATCATTGGGCCACGTATATCTTAGTCTTTGAAGTCTACAGGACATAGATTACAAGTAGTATAAATAGAAGTACTTGTGTATTATTTTAAAGAGAGCAATATTTTCGAGATAAACACTTGTAAAAGAGATATAGTATATTCATAGAGCTTAGTATCATTTACTACCCTCTTTACTTCTGGTGTACTTTGTAATGAATGTTGTAGCAATCCTTTCAAGTTATATATAAGACATATATTCCTTGAATCATTGTGTTCATTTATTACATGGTATTTATTGCTTCTTAAATTCGAAAAGTTGTATTCACCCCCTCTACAACACATTTGGACCTAACAGTTCTTATGACGTTTTTTTCCTAATTATGTAACTTTTTTTTATTTAATACAAAATATTTTTTAATTTTGTATCTTTCATTTTCTTATAATGTGATTTGTTATTATGTAATCAATAAAATTTAAAGTTTTTAAACTTATTTATTTTATTTTAAAACTATTATTTACTATTTAGTTTATATTATTATAATTTAATAAAAAATAAATTTTAATATTTATTTAACAACTATAATACATAAAGAAAGCACAGTAAAAAAAGTATAAAGGAAGCAAGTAGGACCTACTAATTAATTGAGTTGGGCTTGCATGCATTGGAGTTATTTGGACAACTGTTGGACTTAAATCAAGCCTAGCATATTTAATTATATGTCTTGCTGTAACATAGTTTGCACTTCTGTAATAGTTTAGTGACTCAGATATTCTTGTATAAAATTGCAGATAGAAGTCTACTCAGTTTGTCTTTCAATTGTAAATAAAGTAAAAAATAAAGTCTGTTAGAAGATTCAAGCCGAATTATGCAACAAGACAAAGAAGACTGGTGGAGAAATAAGGAAAACCATCTGAGAATTCTACTAAGGCAATTGCTAAGTCGAGAAGTCAGATCTATGAGAATATTTCGAGAAGTCTCAAAACACACTCAACAGCTTAGTACTCGATCGAGAAGTCAGCCATTCGACAAGTCAAGTATTGAAATCATTCGAGTAGTGTTAATTGTGAATCATTCAAGAAGTGAGAAAAGAAAATCAATTCGAGAAGTTAGCAAAAGGAGCATTCGAGAAGTAGTAAAGCTGAGTCATTCGAGAAGTCACAATTTCAAGTTTCTATTCGAGAAGTCTAGCCTAATCGAGAAGTCATCAAATAGAGTATAATAATCGAGAGGTCTAGTCATTCGAGAAGTTAGACATTCATAGTCCAATCGAGTTGTCACAGCCAGTACTCAATCGAGAAGTCAACTTCTATGACTTCTCGAAATATTTTAAACAGAGTACTCGACTGCACCAAGGAGCCATTTTCAAGGAAAATTGCAGAACAAGTTAGATAATTCTGAAGCTCTGTTTTTACGGGATAAGTCAAGCATGTAAAGATAGAGACAAGTCTACAATAAAGCTGGGAAGTCAGTCAAGACAAATGATAGAAGGTATAAGGCTGGATGTAGCAGACTGTCACAACAATGTTAGCTAGAAATAGATATCAGTCAAATGTAAAACATGTCTTGTCTATTTCTAGTTATAGCTAATCTATCTTATGTGAGCATGTGCGCATGACATGTTGTCTATATATTTTATGCACAGCCACATTTGATAAGTGTCTTGTGAGTTTTACAATTGTAATTTTCTCAGAACCAGAAGCTGAAGTTCAATTTAAATTTCAGATTGTAGCAAAAGTTCATTCTAATAAAATTAGATTGAAAGTTACATCTAGTGTTTATTATATTCATTTTCCCTGTTTGCTACTCTAACTTAAATCTGTTTCACTTGCTCAATCTTACAATCAAGTTAACAGTTGAACTATCTCATAAGAATCAAAAGAGTGAAAAAGGCTTGAAGTATACATTCACCCCCCTTGTAAACTTCTAGAACTCATAATTCCTAACAATAACTTTTTAACAAAACCATAATTTTTTATTTTATCGTTGAATTGGGACCCAAATAAAATGGATTCGGGCTCATGCACTGCGGATGCTGTAACCCCTTAGATTTTATTAGAATCCGCTTCTGTATATAGAATGTGATCTAGTTTATCTAGCTCATAATACGATTAAGAAATTGAAGTATTTATTTTGGTCCCCTTACTTTTTGACAAGTAAAAGCATTTGGGAATATCAATCGACACATTCCTAAACTATTTTGATTTTATTGTTTAGGTATTTAAATTAAAGATTTTGCAATTCGGGTTCTTTAATTTTTACATTATTTAGTTCAAGTCCTTCCTTTAACGGGTCGTTAGAGTCTTGGTAACGTGACCGTTAATTTTACATTTTTTTCTTTAATTTCATTTTTTTAAATTTCTATGTAATGCCAGCTACTGACGTGTAAAATTAACAGCCACATCACCAAAGTTTTAACGGTCCATTAACAGAATGACCTGAATTATTCCATCTATCTCAAAATAATATTCGTTTTGACTTTTTGCATGTGGTTTAAGGTTTAAAAAAAGCTAATTGTATGTATTATTTTTACATTTTTTTTCTGAATAATAATTTAAGCATTATATTTTTATTCAAAAAAAGAAAATTGAAAAAATTATATATGAAAGTATTGTTTTTTTACACATCAAATTACGTACAAAAAGTCAAAGTGACTATTATTTTTTAATAGAGGGAATATATAATTTAAAAGTTAAATATCCGAAATGTGGAATCTTTAACTAAGACCTAGATAACAAAATCGTAATAGTTTCAAGAACGTATGAATTGTTTTTTTTCAAAATAATTTATTGGTTGAATTATGAGGGAAATGTGTTTAGCTGAATTCTGAAGGAAATATTTACTTACGTCACTTACGTATTTTTTTTCTGTAATTTGAATGAATACGATCATTTAACCTGTAGTATTCAAAGAAATCTTTTATCAATTTTTTTGGATTTTAAAATTTTCGTTATATTTAATTTAAAATTATTTAGAGAAGTTCAATAAAATTTTGTGCTATTTAATACAGATTTTAAAAATTCATCTTGAAATATTCAATAATTTTTAAAATTTAAGAGATTTTTAAGGTATATTTTGATAATTGTATAAGTAATGATTTAGATAAACTTTTTTATTGAGAAAGTGCAAAATTATTTATTTGAGAGGAAGAGCAATAAAGAATTTAAGTGACTTAGAGTTTCAAATTTGGTTTGCCATGCATAACATATAACGTTAGAGCTAGCAAAAAATTGAAATAAAATTGAAACCGACTTGAAATTGGTGAAAATCGATAAAAACTGATTCACATAAAATCGAAACCGAAATCGACAAATTAAAAAGCGAACCGTTCGTTCGGTTCCGGTTTTAGGTTAAAACCGAACCGATAATTAAAATAAATAAATTTATTATATATAATTTATATAACTTTCTATAATTAATATATATATAAATAATTAAGTAAATGATTATATATAGATTTAGTTATTGTTAAGCTATAATTATATATATATATATTTAAGTCATTTTTTTGTTATTGTTTTGAGTTTGTATATTATTTTTTTGAATGCTGTTTGTACTCCAGAGACACGATGTGATCAATTTTCGGTTGTGGCAACCTGAATTTGTTGGGTATAATTTATACTGCACAGTAACAATATGACAGTTATATAAATAATTAATAAGAACAAACATATTAAACCGATTAACAAAACAAAACAAAGCACGAAGGTCAAACAAGGTATATAAATCATGCAAAAACGAGAGAAAAAATAGAAAATTTAGCTCTAACATAAGATTTATGCATACACTAATAGAACCAATAGAACTATCGAGTCGCCAAATCTTGCAAGAAATCTTGACTGATCTCGAAGAGAATATTGCCCCACTAATTATGTTGCAACAATATCACTTCCAGGATAAAACAACATATAGTACTTCGTTCACAGATACGTAGCACTCAACAACGACTAGCATCTCTGTTCGTCCAAAAACCTATGCACTTTATATATGCGAGGTAGAAAAAAGAGGCACACCTCAATTTGCCCGACAACCTATGCAATTTATTTTTTAACTATTTAAGGTACAAGCAAGAGGCATTGGGCACCTCAATATGTAGGCATCTTGAACCGCTCTTCTCTTATTCTACTCAATTTGGGATGTAAAACTTTACAAAGAAAATAGTGTTTTGCAAGATGAGTTTTATTTATTATTTATATTATTCAGATTAAGTAATATTAATATTCTAATATATATATAGAGTCTGGTTATTGAAATAATCCTTACTCAATATATTTAATATTAATACTAAATAATCAATATAAATAAATCAAATAAATTTGTAATTAAAAGATATAAAGTACTCAATAACATCATGTGACATAAACATTTTACTTACACTAATAGTTGTAAACAACACTAACACAAGATGCTATATAAATTTATTATCTTTCCTTTACAAATTCAATGTGGAACAAGATTCACATAATCCATTTTAAGCAAGCAACTTGAATTCAATTTTTTATGGATTCTATTAAAAAAATGTCTTAGATTCAAATATGAAAGTTTAAATCCTCATAGTAAGGAACAACTTCCAATTGTTAGTTTCCGGAAATTACATAAAGAATATATATAAAATATGGCTTAAACTTTCCATTTTCTAACAAAATCATGTAATCGGTTCTTTTCACAGTAAGAACTTGATAGTATTTTCACAAAAAATTGTTGGAAAAATCTTCTACGGATCACATGCTTTCTTTGTCTTCCTTTCTGATTTTTTAAATCATAAGTCATTACAAAATTTCACATTTTTTTTTGCGGTTTTGTAACCGAAACTAAATCGAGATTTTTAAAACCGATATTGATTCACTGGTTCGGTTGCGATTACGATTTTCAATTTTAAAAATCGAAAATATGTGATTTCGATTTTATCATAAAACTGAACCGATCCGATCCGTACTCCCCTCTATATAACGTGCCCCTCTATATAACGTGATAGCGATACTCATTGTGAATTGATATATTATTGTGGCGTTACTAGCTATGTAATTACCATATATGTGGCAGTTCCCATCCATGTCTGTCCTAGTAAAACCTTGACCATGTATAAGTCCAACAGGGCTCTATTCCTTTGTGGTAATATAATAGTGCATAGTCTCTCTCTCTCTCTCTCTCTATATTTGTATCTTTACTGGTGAGCAGCTGTCTACACTGAAAAGGTGTCTGTTTTGAGTTCAGTCCATCTATTTCTCTTTTTTTCTTTCTTCTGTCCGGCTAACTTGGTCCATCCGTATACATTTGTATGTATTCGTATCTCATATCTGCCGGGTAAATTTGACTTACTTTGGTACCAAAGTTTTTATATATTCCAAGAATTACTTTATACACTCGTAACAAATTATTTATACATCCTTTATATATAAACGCTTTTATATCTCGTTTATGATAATTTTAATTCTAATAAATTTTTTATGCATTAATTGTTTTGTGACTCGTTTATGGTAAATTTTACTATTAGTTACGGTATACATCTATTACATTAATACTAGTAATATATTTATTATAATAATATAACAATATGAGTATAATATTTTAAAAACAAATAATAATATATTTATATAAGTATTTTACACAAGTAATAATAATATATTTGTGTTAATAATATATTAATATAATTATTCATATTATTAAATTTAATTTTTTAATAATAATTTTAATATTTTAATTTTAATTTTCAATTATATAAATTTTTTATTTTGTATGAAATGAATTATACTATGGACAATCACATTTTAATTACTTAGAAAAATTTATTTGAATATACTTCATATTACATATTATTATTAGCTACGTATCATTTTCTATTTCTAAATTCTAACATTCAGAGGAGAATCCCATCCATGTATGGAAACTTCGTACAACTTAAACCAAAATCTATAAATCTGTGAAACATGGAAATTTTCCATTATAACGACCTGTAAATAATATTGTAACGTTAAAAAAATATGATATATGAGTTTATAATTTAAATATGAGATAATAATATAAGTTTTTCTTATAAATTTAATTGTGCAATAATTTAATTGATATTTAAAAAAAATGAATTTATAAATATATTAATTTAATATCATTATATAAATATTTTATAATTAGAATTATATAAAATTTCATGGCCTAATTCTTTGTTCAAATATATTGCTAGTTGATTGATCTAAATTAGTAAGTATATCTTATTCGATATTTATAAGATTACAAGAATAAAGTATACAAAATCAAGAAAAGATATTGAGGTAAATAAAGTATGTATATCTTATAAATATATTTATAAGATTACAAAAATAAAATGTACAAAATCAAGAAAGGATAATGAGGTAATTATCCCGAGTGCACGAAGCAAATTCCGAGTGCATTTAGAAATTATGTATTTTAATTGTGACGTAAAATTTTAAATTGAGAACTAAAATATTAGATATTAAATACATTTTTTTAATTTATAAGCAGGATAAACAGACCCTAAGTTGTGATGAAAACAGGAAATTAAGGACGAAAACGATAAACTCATATTCAGTTATTTGCTATTTACTAATATTTGCCGACACTCCATCCTCTTCCTAATTAATACTCCCTCCGTCCCGGCCAAATGTTTACATTTGGTCCGGGCACGGAGACCAAGGATAGTGAGTGTAATAGTGATTTTATTGTTAAAATAAATGAAGTAGTGGGTGTAATAGTGTAAAGTGTTGAAAAAGTGGAGTGAAGTAGTGGATGTAATAATATATTTATTGTTAAAAGTTACTATTTTTAGTAATGTAAAGAATTGGATGGGACGTCCCAAAAAGGAAAGTGTAAAGAATTGGTTGGGACGGAGGGAGTACTTAATTAATGTCAAATTCAAATTACAGTTCTGATTAATATTAATATATTACAGTATGACTTATATATAATTAGTTCTTTACAAATTCGGGAGACTTTAAATTCTAAAAATAATGAAAATGAGGGTTTTATGGAATAGTGAATATTGGAGGAACATGCTGTTAGAAAATGAAAAGTTTAAGACATATTAAACTTTCATGTTTGGATCTAAGACATTTTCTTAATGTAATCCACAGATAAATTAAGTAAAAGTTGCTAGCTTGAAATGGGTTAAATGTGATTGTCCCACATAGAGAATGTAATATGGGTGCTTTATATGCATATATATGCAAGAGTAGTGTCAACTACTAAGGCATGCGAGTGTGCATGGTGTAATTGTGTGCCCTCACACTCACACACACACGTGCCGCCGCCGTCTCGCCACGCCTCGGGTTGAAGGGTGAATGTCTCGGCGTCTCGCGTACGCGAGGCGACTTGGGCGAGCAGTTTTATTACATGATTAATTTAATTATGACTTTAAATATTATTTTAATATGGATATTGAGTTAGTGTATAACTTGTCAGAGTTTACAGAGCTGGGTTAGAGTTTATTAAACTCTGATGGACTAATTCATCAGAGTTTCAGGATTTATGCAAACTCTGATCAGAATATAGACTGAGTTGGGTCAGAGTTTATCAGTAAACTCTGATGGACTAACTCATTGGTTTAAACTCTGATGGACCTATAGTCTGGGTTGAGTCAGAGTTTATTAAACTCTGATGGACCAGCTCATCAGAGTTTAATAGTAAACTCTGATGGAAGGCTGGGTCAGAGTTTAACAGTAAACTTTGATGGAAGGCTGGATCATAGTTTAACAGTAAACTCTGATGGAACTGACAGAGTTTATAAACTTTGACGGGCCAATTTAGCTAAACTCTGATGGTTGTTACAAATTTTGCTAATTCTGAAATATATACTATTAAAGTCGGAATAATTATTTTAATTAATGTTTTATCTGCTGTTACGTTTTATTATATTATATATACAGAAAAACATTGGAGATAAAATAGAGACAAGTGACAATTTTGAGAAAACCCTAGCAGTCATACTCTTTATCTCCTACACATGTATTCATACAGATTATACATAGGTTTTCTGGGTGAACTGAGGTGCAGATCGCTGTTGAGTGCTACGTATCTGTGGACGAAGTACTCTGTGCTGTTTTATCCTGGAAGTGATATTACTGCAACCCAACACAGCGTAGTGGGACAATAATCTCTTCAAGATTGTTGGGAATAATTAAAAACTAAACACAACAATGGGGCAGTTATATAAACAATTTAACAAGAACAAATAGATTAAACAACAAGATAGTTAACGAACAATCTTGAAGAGATTATTTGTTATATATTGAAATTAACAAGATGGTTAACGAAACTGAAACTCCTGTTGTTGGTGCTACTGTTTCTGGGTCTGGGGTTATTGTATCTACCATTGATTGGACCACGTACCGTTTCCCACATCCCATTAATTTGTCGAGCATGCCTGATAAATTCAGTGAGGGTGTTGGTTTTTCTCGTTGGCAGAAAAAATGAAATTGTGGCTAACGGTAAATGGTCTATGGCCGGTGGTGCAGTATGCTTCACCAGGTGTTGATCAAGAGAATACTGACTCTATTAAGTCTTATGCTCTGTAGGAAGAAAAGGATGGGGTGGCTAGGACTATAATTTTGGCAGCTTTAGCGAACACTCTGTTCAATGTTTACTCATCGGATTCCTACACTGCTAAGATCTTATGAGAGAAGCTGGACCAGACACATAATATTGACTCACAAGGTCTGGAAAAGTATTCTGTGGCTCGGTTCCTTGATTTCAAAATGGTGGATACTAAATCCATGACGGAGCAAGTGCATGAGTTTGAGATGTTGTTACATGCTTTGAAGGAGTCTGGAATGGACCTTCCTGAGAAGTTTCAGGTTATGTCGGTGATTGAAAAGCTCCCAAAGTCTTGGGAAGAGTTTGCTCTCTCCCTGAAAAGACAAAAAGGAGAGATCACATGGACTAACTTGATGTTTGATATCTCTGTGCAGGAGCAACACAAGTCCAAACATGGATATATGATGTCTGCTGAACATGGGAGTTCGAAGGTGAATGTAGTGACTGTAGGACAGAAAAGAAAGTTTGTTACTAATAAGGAAAACACTAAGCCTAAAAATGACAAGAACAAGGCTAAGAAACCTAAATCAAACAAACCATGTTGGTCTTGTGGACAGGTTGGTCACTAGAGAGGACCGTCCTTCTAAGAAAGCGAAGAAACCTAATGTGGTAGCACAAGCTAATACTGTGCTTGGAACCACTAACGGGTATGTTACCTACAACCCTACACTACTTTCCATTTATCTGTTAAATGAATGGTTGATTGATACTGGAGCTAATGTACATATTTGTACTGATATTACTCTGTTTGTATCTTATCAACAGATTCAAGACATGACAGTGACGATGGAGAATGCTAGTGCTGCTCAAGTACTTGGAGTAGGAAACGTGGACCTGAAGTTTGCTCCTAGGTGTGTTCTATCCCTTACTAGAGTGCATCATGTTTCTGACATTCGTAGAAACATAATAAGGGGAAGCTGTTTAGTTAGAAATGGTTTCGAACTTTCTTTGAAGTGTAATAAGTAGTTATTACACATACTGGTGTATTTTTTTGTAAATGTTACTTGTCTGATGGATTATTTTTAATAAATATGGAGCATGTTTTGGGCAGTTTTATTAATGATAATGTTGTTCTTCTGTAAATAGTGTTGAATCATCCGATTTATGGCACTCACATCTTGGTCATCTAAATTTTAGTGCTCTAAAGAATATGATGAATTTAGAGTTGATTCCAAAGCTTTCCATTGAAAAGAAATCTAAATGTCAAGTATGTGTGACTGCTAAACTAACTAGGAAACCCTTTCATAATATTGCTAGGGATACAAAATTTTTAGAGTTCGTTCACACAGACATATGTGAATTCAGTGGTTTTTTGACTAAAAATAATAAAAGATATTTCATTACCTTTATAGACGATTGTAGTAGATATTGCCATGTTTATTTGATTAAACATAAAGATGAAGCACTTGATAAATTCATTATGTATAAAAATGAAACTGAAACACAATCTGGTAAAGTAATTAAACGTTTGACATCTGATAGAGGTGGAGAGTATACAAGTACCTCATTTAATGAATTTTGTAAAAGCAATGATATAGTTCATGAGGTGACTCCACGATACATTCCTGAGTCTAATGGGGCGGAAGAATGAAAGAACAAAACTTTTAAAGATATGTTTAACAATATACTAATTAATTCTGGGTTGCCTAAGTACATGTGGGGAGAGGCTCTGAATACGGCTTGCCGTATTCTGAATAGAGTCCCTCTGAAACATATGGACAAGACACCTTATGAATTATGGAAAGGCAAAAAGACTAGTTTAAAGTATCTTCGTGTGTGGGGCTGCCTTGCAAATGTACTTGTCCCTGAACACAAGAGAAAGAAACTGAGACCAAAAACTGTTGATTGCATCTTTCTGGGCTATATTGAAATCACTACCGCTATGCGATTTTTAGTGTTAAAATCTGACATAGATGGTATAGAGAAAACACTATAATTGAGTTTCGTGATGCAACATTCTTTGAGAATTTATTCCCTATGAAGACCGGTATACCTCAGGGTATTTCTGATGACGATCTCACTCGCACATCGAGCTCCATTCCTGATCATTCGGAAAGGATGACAAATGTGGGGGCGGATCCTGCTAGTAGCTCTACTCCTAATGAAGTAGAGGAACCTAGAAGGAGTAAGTGTGCAAAGGTGGTTAAGGACTTTGGAAGTTATTTTATCACTTACAATGTCGAGGATGAACCTTTATCTTTCCAGCAGGTCATGGACTCTTCAGAGTCAAGGCACTGGAAAAGCGCTGTAAAGAGTGAGATTGACTTTATTGTTTCTAATGGAACATGAGAGTTAGTTGATCTCCTTTCTGGGTGTACTACTATATGATGTAAGTGGATCTTCAAAAGAAAGATGAACCCAGATGACTCAATAGATAAGTATAAGGCTAGGCTGGTAGCTAAGGGTTTTAGGCAAATGGAAGGCATTGACTATTTTGATACATACTCGCCTGTTGCAAGAATGGCAACAATTCAAATGCTTATAGCATCGGCTTCCGTACATGGTCTTATCATCCATCAAATGGATGTAAAGACATATTTTCTTCATGGTGATCTTGAAGAAGAGATTTATATGGATCAGCTTGAGGGATTTGTTGATTCTGGCAATGAGAGGAAAGTTTGTAAATTAGTCAAATATTTCTATGGCTTGAAACAAGCTCCTAGAGACTGGCCCAAAAAGTTTGATGAGACTGTTTTGACTTCGAATTTTTTGGTTAATGAAAATGACAAGTGTGTCTACTATAAGATTAAAGAAAATGATAAAGTGATTTTATGCCTGTATGTGGATGACATACTGTTGTTTGGAACCAATATTGAGATTATTAACGAGACAAAAAGTTTCTTCAAAAGGCACTTTGAAATGAAAGATATGGGTGCGGTTGACGTGATTCTTGGTATCAAGCTGACTCAGTCAGCTGATGGAATAACCTTGTCACAATCTCATTATATAGAGAAATCTATACTTGAGAAGTATGGTTATTCAAATTGTAGAATCGCAAGCACGCCATATGATTCAAAAGTTGATCTTGTCAAGAATAAGTTAGGAGTTCCTGTGTCTCAGTTAAGATATTCTCAAATTATTAGGAGTTTGCAATATCTTGCTAATGATACTAGACCAGATATTTCATATTTTGTGTCTAAGTTAGCTAGATATACAAGCTGTTCAAACAATACTCATTAAGATGCTCTTGATAGAGTGCTTAGATATCTGAAAGGCACCATCTACCTTGGTTTGCATTACATGAGGTTTCCTGGAGTGCTAGAGAGATATAGTGATGCAAGTTGGATAACTAAGAAATCTGGTTCCAATGGAGTGACTGGATATGTGTTTACCCTTGCGGGTGGAGCTATATCCTGGAAGTCTGCAAGACAGACTATTGTAACTCAGTCTACTTTTAAGGCTGAATTGTGTGCATTAGATGCCACATGGACGGAGGCTGAATGGTTGCATGGACTTATGTCTGTGATTCATGTAGTAAGCCAACCGCTTCCGGCTCTTGCTGTTCATTGTGATAATCGTACAACTATCGACAAGATAAATAGTAAGAAGTATAATGTAAAAAAAAGACACATCCAAGTTAGACTAAAGTCTATAAAGGGCCTGATGTCTGACAGGATCATTGCTATTGAATTTATTGAAACTCAAGATAACTTGGATGATCCTTTGATTAAGGGACTTGAGCATGCTGTTGTCCTTAAGTCGAGGTTGGGGATGAGACTGACAACCCATTTTGAGTCATCAATAACGGGAACCCAATACACCTAAGAGGAGATCCCTCAAAATGTATTCAATGTGATAATAACAAGTTGTGAGGATGATTCAGTAGTATCTCTACTACATATATCTGGATACTCACGTATCTAAGTCTTTTCCCTGTAAACCTCAAGAGGTACTGTAATTGCTAATTAGTAAGAGTTTTAAGAACTCTGAATGGGGTCAAGTCATGAGACGAGATGTTGGCAGTACATCTTTGGAGATGCCCAGCTAAGCGAATGTTATTGTGAGGTCACAATTAGAGGATATGGTTATTTCTCGAAGCATTTGACAAACATGATCGAGACATGACCATTAACGTCTCAAAGACGTAGATCGGCACCATAGCCTTTGACTTGTCGTCGTCTATAGAGAATGGTTACACAAAAATGAATAAAAATTCAAGGTAAAACATTCCATCTATATCCGGTAGCCATCGAAATAGAGGACTTAGGAGGGTTCAAACCTTGACGGGTACCAACTCTGAAAAACAAGTCATGAGTAGAATTTGATATGCATTTCTGTATGGATTTGTGGAGGATTGTTAGAAAATGGAAAGTTTAAGACATATTTTATATATGTTCTTGATGTAATTTCCGAAAACTAACTAATGGAAGTTGTTCCTTGCTATGAGGACTTAAACTTTCATGTTTGGATCTAAGACATTTTCTTATTATAATCCATAGATAAATTGAGTAGAAGTTGCTAGCTTGAAATAGATTAAATGTGATTGTCCCACATAGAGAATGTAATATGGGCGGGATGCTTTATATGCATATATGTGCAAGAGTAGTGTCAACTACTAAGGCATGTAAGTGTGTATGGTGTAATTGTGTTCCCTCGCGCGCGTTCGCACACGCGCCGCTGCCTCGCCACGCCTCGCCTCGCCTCGTTTCGTTTGGTCAGAGTTTATTAAACTCTAATGGATTAGCTCATCAGAATTTCAGGATTTATGCAAACTCTGATCAATGTATAGACTGAGTTGGGTCAGAGTTTATCAGTAAACTCTGATGGACTAGCTCATTGGTTTAAACTCTGATGGACCTATAGTCTGGGCTGGGTTAGAGTTTATTAAACTCTGATGGACTAGCTCATCTGAGTTTAATAGTAAACTCTGATGGAAGGCTGTGTCAGAGTTTATTAAACTCTGATGGAAGGCTAGGTCAGAGTTTAACAGTAAACTCTGATGGAAGGCTGGATTAGAGTTTAAGAGTAAACTCTGATGGAACTGGCAGAGCTTATAAACTCTGATGGGCCAATTTAGCCAAACTCTGATGGCTGTTATAAATTTTGCTGATTCTGAAATATATTTTATTAAAATCAAAATAATTATTTTAATTAATGTTTTATCTGCTATTACATTTTATTGTATTATATATACAGAAAAACGTTGGAGATAAAATAGAGACAAGTGATAATTTTGAGAAAACCCTAGCAATCATACTATATATCTCCTACACATGTATTCACGCAGATTATACATAGGTTTTTTGGGCGAATTGAGGTGCATGTCGCTGTTGAGTGCTACGTATCTGTGGACGAAGTACTCTGTGCTGTTTTATCCTGGAAGTGATATTGCTGCAACCCAACACATCATAGTGGGGCAATAATCTCTTCAAGAACAATCAAGAGTTCTTGTAAGATTTGACGACTCAGCAGTTTTTTTGGTTCTATCAATGTACGCTTACAGCTTCTGTTAGAGCTAAGTTTTCTATCTTTTCTCTTGTCTTTGCAGTTACTGATTGATATATCTTATTTCTACCTTCGTGCTTTGTTTTGTTGATTTAATCTGCCCGTTCTTATTAAATTATTTATATAACTGCTCCATTGTTGTGTTTAGTTTTTAAATATTCCCAACACATGCACCTGTTTTTTATGCAATCTATACACATACACATGCATGCATATACATAAATTAAAAAACAGGTAAACTTTTAAGCCAAATTAAGAACATTTTGTTTCTTAAAGAAATTCTCTTATTAATTTCTTGTTGGACTCTCATAACTATTCATATGTAAAGGTAAAAAGAAAAATCCAAGGTATGTTATGAAAGATCGACACATTGCCAACCAATCAAACAAGAAGGTACAAAAAAATTAGATGAATGAATTTACTGCAGACTTGCTGCAGAGATCCGTGACACTATCATTCATGTTTGTGGTGCACCACATGTAAATAATGACCTGATTCTTATATATTAGAACTGTACCACAAAATTTGAAGAAAAATGGCATGCATTTGTTTAGCAAATTAGTTCTCAATGTATTAGACCTGGGAAATGATCGATCTCTAATGAAAAGTGTCATTATCGAATACTATGATTTTGACACAAGGAGCTTTCACCTTTTTATGGACATGCAGAGAGATGCCTGTACTGGAGAAAATAATGTAGTCTTGAATATATAATTTATTTCTGAATTCGACATATCTATGAATGCATTTCTCGTGTTCAAATGGTGTCCCCTTGTTTTGTGTTTTGCATATGCCCATATTGTCTCCTCAAACTAGTTGATATAACTGGATAAAATATTACCAGAAAGCATGCTAATTTATTTTTTCGCTCTAATGCAGTATTTTTTTTATAACATTTTAATATTTTATACAGAATATTAATGAAAGAGGAGATGATGAATGTGATTTAGTAGGATAACATCCACATCGAATAAAATAAATGTGTTTAACACCTTTATAAGAACAAATCAACAAATAATGCATATAAAATTGTTTTGGACTAAGGTTTGTTGGGTCTGATATGATATACATCAAGTTGTGAGATTGAGTTGTTATATGTAAGTGTTTTCGATGTAGTAAATATAAATTTATCTTGTAAAATAAATATGTAATTACTTTTTCAGAAGATAAATATTTATTTTTTTCTGATTATATTTGATCAAGCACCCATTAATTACGTACGTACATAGCAATGTAAAAATGATAGGATAAGAACCCTCCAAAGATGCACTAACTAAAAACCAGCACCCCGGCCTTGGAACAAGCCTAGCTAGCCACTCGAAAGTTTAAAAAACACCTAATTTGGAATAATAAATTCAGTCAAACAAACCCTACAAAGAATTAATGTACATAGACATATAAAAAAGTGTATATATATAGGAGTATATACTTAGATATATTAGTATCTACCAGATATGTGCTGCTGCTGCTTTAAATTAAATGCATGTGTGTTTATATATGTATACATGCCTGTTGTGTATGTTTATATATATGTGCCTGCACATCCATCATCCCCATGCATACATCACTTTCATGTTTTTCAAGTTATAATAATACATATATGTAGTGAAAAAATGGAGGAAGAGAAAGGTGAGCATGTTTTAATACGAGAATATGATGAGGAAAGAGATTTTAAAATGGTGATGGAGCTTGAGAAGAACTGTAAAACAATAGCTTCTCCTAGTAATGAAGGAATCTCCATACTTTCAAGTATGATGGGAGATGATCCTTCGTGCAGAATCAATCTCTATCCTCTTCATATTTTGCTGGTGTGTCTTTCTAGTTATGTTACATTAATTAAACTTTTCATCGTTTGTTTTCGGTAACATGTAGTTGTGAACACTTAATTAACGGTACTATCATAATAATTATTATTATTTGTACCCGAGTTGCAGATTGCGGAGCTAGTAAATAGTGGAGAAATCGTTGGCATTGTTCGAGGATGCATCAAGTATGTGGCGATTGGAGTTAAAGGGCGTACCAAAGTCACATTGGGTTCAATACTAGGCCTCAGAGTATCTCCTGCTCATAGGTACCTACGTAATCTTTCTCTACAAGCACACACATAGTAATACAGAATTAGACATGTGTACTGCGTGTGTGAATTCTCTTACACATGCATTTGTTATGCATTATATATATACACGTCTGCTCTTACTATGAAGATTATGACACCAAGTTGAGTGTAATTGCATTAATGTTAGTATGTTATTATCCTTATAATTATGTTACGAGTAGAATGCATGCTGCCCAGAGTGGGGATTGGTGAATGGTGATAAAGATGATTAAACTCATGGGATGGTTATATATATATGCTAATCACTGGTATTCTAGCTAGCTAGAGTTCAAACTGCAACTGAAATTATAACTAATTATCATGTATGTAAAACAATATAGTAAAATTAGCAACTCGCGAGCTCTACAAAAACAATTAATTTCTTTAGCAATTTGCGTATACATTATAGTATTTGTATCATGTTATTAAGTGATTAGTTTAATTATACTTATTCACCTGAGATTGAGCCAAAGATAGGCCGGATCTGATAAGAAAACATCACAAACAGTTGTAAATCCAAGATGTTATTCCTAAAGTAATTTATCATACATATATATATGAATTGCCAAAAGAAAAAAATGAAAGCCGTGAGTTGTGAACGTTTTGACAGTGTCTTACGTTTTGATAGTGTTTTACTCTGTGGTGGTCATTTCTCTCTCTCTCTCTCTCCCCCCCCCCACCCCCCCCCCCCCCCCCCACCCCCACCCCCCAGCTACCTGGCTCCCTCCCTTTCTCTCATGATAACCTTATAATCGAGATTCTCGGTCTTTCTTTTTGCAAGGCTACATAATATATACTACAATATCAAGCTAACTATAAATTATTTAAGCATGCATTTGTTAATTCATCGAATTGAACATGCAGGCGTAAGGGTGTAGGACTAAAGCTTGTCCAGTCAATGGAAGAATGGATGAATCAAAATGGGGCAAGTTACACATTTGCTGCCACTGAGAGGAACAATGCAGCTTCAACACATCTCTTCACCCTTAAATGCAATTACATAAAATTAAGCTCCCTATCCATATTTGTTCAACGCTTAAATCCACCTGTTAACGATCTACCAGAAGGCATAGATTTCGAGAAGTTGCCTACTGATCAAGCCATTTCTTTCTACCAGACACATGTCGCAGCCAAAGATATGCATCCTACAGATATTGACATGATTTTGAAGGAAAAACTTAGCATTGGCACATGGCTATGCTACTTCAAAGAGGATAATGTGAAGATCAATTATAACAACAGCAGAATTATTGGAGGCTCCTGGGCGGCATTCAGTATTTGGAATACTTGTGAAGCTTATAAGCTTCACGTAAAAATGTCTAATCATCACTCACCGCCAATTAATCATGATATCAAACACAAAGACCATGAAAACCCTAAAAAGATGACATGTGACCCCATCGAAAAACCCTTTGGATTCCTACTCCTTTTCGGGCTTCTTGGAGAGGGAGATGGACTCGGGGAGCTTGTGAAATCATTGTGGAGCTTTGCATTGAAGATGGCTGAAAATGTGAAGGATTGCAAGGCAATAATGACGGAATTAGGTTTTTCGGATCCTCTCCTACAGCATGTTCCGAAAGAAGTCTCTACAGCATGCATGGACGACATATGGTATGTAAAGAAGATCAACAATTCCAGCAGCGAAGGTGATGATCCAGATGATTTGGTTGTGAGAGGAGAGGTAGGGAATGTGTTTGTTGATCCAAGAGACTTCTAGTTAGTAATGTTAGACTACTGCATGCCTGCATGTACGTACGTATATATATTCTATCGAGACTAGCTTAGTAATATTTGTCACCGGTTATTTGATTAATTATCTATTACATATGCCGTGATATGCATGTACTTTATGCTCGATCTATGTTGATAATTTTTTTGTACCAGCTTGTAGCTCCTTTAAAGTTAACTGGGACCATGCAATTGCTATTCAAAAGATTTTTAATTTAATAATATTAAGAGATGAAAAATCATCTTTTAAAGAGTCGATTAATAATAGGTCTAGGTCAAAAACAGGTCATTTATCAGATACACTACTATCATATTATCGTGGTTCATTTATATGTCGTGACATATACTCATTTAAAGTTGAATTTAATGAAAACCTTATATGTAAGTACTAATTGAGGAGTACTACTTAGAGAATATATATTTTCTTGCATTATATTTTGTAATATATAACAAACAGAATATAATGATATGTTCTCTAATTAATATTTTGTATAAGGTTCTCATAGAACTTTTGCCTACTCTGATAGATCCGACACATGTTTTTACTATAAAATTTATTGGTCGCAAATATCTATCTAATTAATTTTTAACATTAATAAATTATAAAATATGGAGTCTTCTCAAGTTGAACTCACACTTATAAACTACTTTAATCATGGTAAAAATAAATTTATAATTAACTTTAATGTCAGAATTTTAATTTCATTATTATAAATCGAATTATAATTCCATATAGCAGACTCAACTTGCGACAATATTTTAACTTTCGAACCCAATAATAATTTTTGATCGATTAATTAAGATTGATTTGTACAAAATCTAGATCCGTTGCTCATCCGAACCTGTGCATTTTCGTTCACAGCTGTAAATGGCTTTCTGGGCTTTGAACAGAAATAAACTATATATTTTTTACTAAAGCAGCCCCAATATTTCACCGTCGCCCTACCAAAGAAACTATCCAGCCCAATAAATGATAAAACGGCGTCGTTTATTACAATCCCTTCTTGCTTTCAAGCTAACAGTAGGCCCCTGAAGCCCTTTCTTGCTTTTCAATCTCTAAGCCTGTCTGATTGTGTGTGTACATTTATATGTGTATGTATATATTTCAATTGTTTCTTTATTTAATTCAATTTTAGTCTGAATTTGATTCAATTAGGGTTTAAATTTTGAGTAAAGATGAGATTGGAGAAGCTGGTTCTGTTCTTCAATTGTATATCCTGGCCACGGTATTCAATTTGTCAGAAACGATGCAAAGGTACAATTTTTATTCGTGTTTTCGAGACGTATACAAAATTGTTGGGTCTAATATATGTGTATATTTAGGTTTTGCTGAATAAAGGAATGAAATTTCTCATTTTTATACATACTAGTTAAAGAAACATTTGTGGAGTGGTGATATGTGTTGTAGTTTTATCGATTTTGGTGGACAAGCTAAAAGAATTTGTGTGAGGGTTAGATGATAAAAGGGTGAGGAGGCAAAAGTGTTAATGCTTAACTAAAGATCGAAACCCGGGATTATTGTTTTTAGTTTTTACTTGGGTAGGGAAAATTTACCCTTTTTTTGTGATTCTTCGAATAATTTAAGCCTGTATGCAAGTCTGATGTAATCACAATTTTAAGGGGTGATGGTGGGATTTCAGAAATTATATTGTATCTTGCAGGGTTACAATTCGGAGGGTTTTTTTTATGTTAAGATTTTGGGATCCTTTTTATGATTTAGACAATTTTTGTACTTTCAAGCTTGATCTTAGGTTTTGTAAGGGTGAATTTTAGTTAGCTTTGAATGGTAACTTAGCCCACATTTCTTGTTTATTCTCTCCAGCCTTTAACCTATGCTTCACAGGAAAGGTGGAACTTCTTTGAAAGGGAACTCTGAAACTTGATAAGGTTGTTCTGTTGAGATGCAAGTGATCATATGTTTCTTACTTTGTTCTAATAATTCTTGTAAGAAATTGGGTAAAAGCGGAGGATATGAACACTTTATTAAAATTAATTTTATGCAGATATAATCCTGTGAGAAGGATTGTTAAAATGCCTGCAAATGTATTTTGTTTTTCGTTGTGCAGATTTTCCGATTTTGTAGGTCTAAATGCCACAAGAATTTCAAGATGAAGAGGAACCCGCGGAAAGTTAAATGGACTAAGGCTTATAGGCGGTTACATGGGAAGGACATGACTCAGGTGAAGAAACCTTATATTCCATAATTATATGGCTTTCCAATTGTTTGATATGTTGAGGCTTATGGTTACTGATGTTTATTTAAAATCTTACTCAAGGATTCAACATTGGAATTTGAGAGGAAGCGTAATAGGCCAGAAAGATATGACAGGAATCTTGCGGAGAATACATTGAAGGCCATTAAGAAGATTGAAAAAGTTAGAGTTGCTAGGGCAGAAGCTCACCATAAGAATAGGTTCTATTCCTATCACTTTATGTTTAATCATAGTAATCATTTACTAAGTTCTTTAAATTATTTTATTTACCCTTTGAGCTTTTCCCCTTTAGGATGAAGGGAAAGAAAACCATCGAGCGCAGACAAGATGCAAAGGAGCTGGAACAGAGCATTGGCATGGTCAAAGCTCCTGCTATCCTCACAGAACAACCAAAAATCAAGGTCAAGGTTCCCCAGCAGTTGGAGGAAAATCGCATGGAAGAGTAATTTGTTGTTTGTTACAAGATGCTGCTGTAGTTTTATTTTGTATATTTCCTATGTTAATAAGGGCGGGACAATACAAGTTATCTCAGATTAGATGGTCTGGATTAATACCACAAATTGCTGTGGCATTGGAATTTTGATGGGATGAAAACACTTGATCATTAATGTAATTTTTGTTTCTTTTGCCTTTTGAAACACCTTTATAAATTCTTCATTATTATCATTGGAAATAGACATTGAGTTTTTAAAGTAACTTTGATATTTAGGCTTAGGCTTAGTGCTAACTGCTAAATACCCAGAGAACTTCTAGTTTAAAAGCTCATTTTATTGGTAACTTGAATTGAGAAACTAGACATTGAACTTATCTCAGGCAACAGGGAAAGACCGAGTGTCTGGTGAGGCTTTATATTGCTCGTCTTGTGCCCCCTTGATTATTTTTAATTAAATAAATTATTCTGTTAGTTATAACAAATGAAAATAGAGCGACTTATCTTGGATTATGGGTTTAGTGAAAACAAGAACTTATCTCAGGCAACAGGGAAAGACCAGGTTTTCTTCATCTGCCACATCTTTAAGATAGGTGCAAGAGTTGAGTTATTCGGTGAGCAGTTTAAATGCCCATGGCGAAGTGCTGACTAACTAGACCAGTATAGGTTTCTTGGAAAATAATTAGTTACACAATCTCGAATGGATATAGCCATTTCCATTGTTACAATTAGCTGCAAAAGCTCAAGTCAAAAGTAACCGTTTCATGCAAAGTCATGCGTAGTTTTTAGTATAGTTGAAATTGGCACTCTGCCTTGGTAAAAAACATTGAGATTTTCTATCCGTAAAATGCATTGATGTATTTCTTGTAAAGTACATTCAGGATAGCAACTTACATTTCCCACATCTGTTTCTTTCTTGAGAACTGAAGCAATAGTCTTCGGATGGCGCTATAGTTACATTTTATATGTGCCTCCTTCAAAGGGAATGGAGATAGA
Source organism: Oenanthe sinensis (assembly GCA_028671895.1). Lineage (NCBI taxonomy): Eukaryota > Viridiplantae > Streptophyta > Magnoliopsida > Apiales > Apiaceae > Oenanthe > Oenanthe sinensis. Next base: position 48,134,981 of record CM053811.1, on the reverse strand, counting down.
TACTTATGCAGTCCTTATAACCACAACTAGATGCCATATCATGGTGAAGCTCGGAACTCTCTAGGATCGACGAAGAAAGAATATGCTGCAAAATTGATCTCGACCAATACCTGTTTCTGCATAGGTGAACCTATATAATACTCCCTGTTGCAATTTATTGTCTTGGATAATTGGCAGGTGTTTTAGAAGACCTTCTCCATATCCTCGAAGAGTTGGCATTTCCTGGGACTGGGTTCTGAAATGTTCTTTCCAACATAATGTCCAACCTAGATGGATCAAGTGATAGCTTTCCCCGTATAAAATTATCCAAGTTAAAGCCACTCCCATTGCCAAGATCAGTGGAAGAGCCAACTGATTCTTCTCTGACGCCACTTATATCATTAAAATTAGTTGCCTTGTAATACGAGTTCTGATCAATGTTTAGTAGTCTCTTAATGCTGTCAATTGCGGGATCTATGATATCGAAGACTCCCATAACCCATGAAGCATCGTCAACAATTTCTGTACGCTGTCTCACAAGAAAAAGCCATTATAGATGTCATATTGTTAATTACAACTACAAGGCTTTTAACAGTAAAACCAAGATATGCAGGCCTAAAACTTGACAAAACCAAACATATCACTAGTCCCTAGTCAGTAGTCACTCTACTCACTAGGATATTACGAAACTTTCTTTGGAACAATTAAGTAGCATAACTGTGAGAAGCAAAGGTTCTGTACTGCACAAACCAAACGCTCTGCGCTTTTTCTACGTAGTGGTTCTCCAAATATGTTGTGCAGAACCTTTGGTTCTCATGTAAACCAAATCTTATATTACGTAAAAAATAAAACCTTTGTTGGAACTTATGTATCAGCAACAAGAGGAATTCCAGGCATATGCATGGGCAAATGGCAGTGTATGAGTCCGATAAGCTTAGGATTATACCTGCTGGAAATAGAGGTCACGGATTTCTTCAGCACGTGTAGTATTCCCCTGGTCTTCCTCCAGTGATGCCCATGTCATCCATGTTACATAGCTCTGAGAATTTATATCAAGTGAAGATCTAAATAGCCTTCTAGCTGCAGATAGATTGCCAGCTCTCTGTTCTAAGACACCCCAGGCCTGTATATTTATTATATATCTTATGTTAGAGAAGGTGCACTTGCTTGCAGACTAGCGCCACTCTGAATTCATATCCTAAGAACCGACAGAAAACAAATTAAGCAAGCTCTAAGTTGCCCTTGCCTGGAGACAGCGAGCAGCACTTTCACTGGCTGAATTTATTGACAATGCCTTTTGGTATAGTTCCCTGGCTGTGGCTGTGTTTCCTTCCTTCCACTCCATCCATCCCCAAGCCTGTAATAAAACAAGTCTAGCTTCTATGATACAACTTATGCACTCTAAGATGCAAATTATTTGTTTCAGGGATCTACATGGTTATGCAGCAAGAGCTAGAAAGATTGCGATGAACAAATACTGAAAAATGTATTAAATGAACTCTTACAATCCACACAGGCTGGTGTCGTGGATCCAAAATAGACGCTCTTCTGAACAAGACTCGAGCAAGGTTTGCAGTTGAGTTCTTGTATTCCAGTAAAGCAAGAGACTGAAGAAGCACAGGATCTCTTGGATTTAGTGCATGACCTATCTTTAGAAGCTTCCTTCCTTGATCAATATTTCCCTGATTAGTCTCAAATACTCCCCACATGTGCCATGCAAATCTATTCTTGGGACTCGCCTGGACTGCTTTCTGCTCAAGAAGATGAACGTATCATATGTATATGACTGCTATTTGATATTACAGTTCATTAAGATATAAGAAAGCACAGCTAACCTCAAAAATCTGCCTGGCAACGTGATTGCTGCCTTGCTGAGCTTCCACCTGTGCCCAGGCCTATAGAAATAAAGGACAAGGGATATGATAAGGAGTGTGTGGATATATGTGAATCTTCAACCAAGAACCATCTTTTTGAAAGAACACTTACCAGCCAACTAGCACAACTTTTAGGATTACATTTCGTAGCCTGCCTGAACAAATAACGCGCTTGCTCAAACCGATTCGCTTTAGCTTCAAGCATTGCAAGTGTTTGGTATATATACTCGTTTTTACCACAGTATTTGAGACCTTTTCCAAGTAAATTCCTAGCTTTCTTGATATTTCCGGCTTTCAGCTCTAAGACCGCCCATCCATGCCAGGCAGCTACATGTTTCTTGTCAGCAACTGTGGCAGCATCAAATAAATCTCTAGCTTTCCTAATATTTCCCATCTTGTTTTCTAGAACAGCCCAGCACTGTTCCAAAGGAACACGATCACTAATTTAGAGAAATTAAAGGACAGTAAGAAACTTGCCAAATATGATTCTCATCTGTCAGTTGTGAACGTGTAATGGTCGACACCGCTACACTGAGACGATCTTAGGTGTTCATCACAATGATTAGTGGAAGAAATAATATTCTAAAACTTACATCTACGAGTTTTCTGTAAGTTCTTGAATTCTTGCATCTAGTAATATGAATTACGAGAATATATGAAAGAAATCTTATCTGCACATACCAGAGTTTACTACATTCTAGTTGGCTAGAGCTTAAATCATTTGTCCTACCAGTCAGCATAATGTTCTAGAGCTGTGTTATAAAGTTCACCGTGCAATATATGTGTTCAGCTAAATTGCACATATTATGCTTCTAACACTGCAATTAATCACAAATTCAACATTCAGAAACATTATCATGGCAAGTTAGGAACATAGAACACATTATCTTGCGAGTCAAATATGCTAATAACTTAAAAGTAAATGTGCCACTCGACTATACAACATTCATTATTCCGACTTTGTGCTTTTGCTGCAGCATAACATTACTGAAGCAGAAAGACAAGTCACACTGGGATCTAGATTTAAGATTAATTAATAGACATGTACAACGGCAAGTGAATCACTAGCTAAAAACTAACTTATATTTCTACAATTTTACGCTTTAAAAAAACAACATAAAAAAAATAGTATTATGAAAGAAATAACCTGCCAAATGTAGGCATTTTCTCCTTGAGTTGCCTGACAACCTTTCTCATATACACTTCTAGCTTCATTTGCTTTACATTGTTTGTTGTATATCTTTCCTAGTGCCACATAAGGCCTCCCATCTTCTGGCCAATAATATATACACTGTACAACATATAAATCATAAAAAACATCCATCCATATTATCATAAAATGACCCTATTGCTTAAACACATTCGTTACAAATTTTTCGAAAGACTAATTAGTGTTTCTACTCGCGCAAAAGTAGAACCATGGTAAATTGCATAACTAGAAAAAAATATACACATTTTCAAGATAGTTGGGACTCGAAAAAATTTATTAATTTAATTTCAAGATAGTTGGGACTCGAAAAAAATACACATTGATCATTATATATAGTTTTACCTTTTGAAGGAGTTCCTCTGATTCTTGATATCGAAAATTTCGGGCTAAAACCTTTGATCTATAAAGAGCCAAGTCCAAGTTCACAACCAGAGGCTTTTCTCTAGACTCAACTCTTCCAGGTTCAAAAAAAGTCATTTTCTTTGGAAATTTAGAAAGACTTGCATCAATAGAAGACATGTTCTCCTCATCATCTTCACCTAATGAGTCCATTACTGGTCTTCTAACAACAAGAAGTTCCTCTAATGACTGTCTAGTAGCTCTGATCTCTTCATTAAGTTTATCTTCACTGAATGGTTCAGATGAAGTTGTGTTTTCTTGAAGTGATGATGAAGAGTCATGTGCTGACAGTGTCTGTAAATGAGGCTTTGTTTGAATATGTTTGAAGGGTACTGGGATGTAAAATCTTGAAGGTGGTGTTGGGGTTTGTGTTGGTGAGAATATAGTTAAGTTTGATGGGTTTGAGGAGGCTGAAGAAGAGAAAAGCTTCATTTTTCAGCTCAACTGTGTGTTTTCACTGTGTGTTCTTTAACAGATAAAACTATAAAGAGCTGGGAGTTGGAATTTTTCTTTCCATACAAGTGTTACTCGTAAAAATAAATAAATTATTTATTTTAGCTAGTATATATTTTTTTATAGTATTTTACCTCTATTTTGATAAAAAAAAATGTAGCTCTTTTTTAATATTTCTTAGTATATTAATAATAATAATAATATAATGATATTTGATGGAGTTTATATTGATTCATTGGATAAATTTAATGAAAATAAAAATCAAAACTTTCTACAGTAGTTAACTAGGTGAGGTATAAGTTGTACAATGGGGTAACTGAAAGCTGAAGCCTTGTAATGGTGAGAGACCTGCCACGTAGTAGTACACTTTCTGTTATAGATAGCTCAGTTAAATCTAGATTTCAGATTTTCTAGTGACGTGGAAGCATTTTATTGGTTATAAATATGGGATAAAATGAGCACGGATAGTAACAAAAATTACCCTATAATTTGGTCCAATAAATATGTACAAAACTAATGTTTGACTGTTATTATTTTATCTTTTATAAGAGTTACAAATATTATTTCCAAGATTACTTTATCTCTAGCTTAAAAAAATCGGAATCGAACAAGCCCACCAAATTTTATCTTTGGTATGATGAACTTGACGAAGCCTTGTCCTTCCAAAGAAGGAACCAAGAAATTTTTCTTTTTAGTAAAGTTTTTTTTACCTTCTTCAGAGTGTCGAGCCGAGTTTTATGCATTGGAAGTATGATTTATATAATTTTACATCTCGATGATCGCAAGTCTGTGAGTAGTTGTCTTGGCCCGGGATCAGGGATGCTTGTGATACTATTTGGATCATTGTAGACGATAATGAGATTCTACGAGAGCTTTAAAACAGATGACACGGTATGAAGATCCAGGGTGACCTTGGTACTCTGCACTCTGCAGTTGTAGTAAGCAGGGGAACCAGGTTGGATGAATTTGAGGAACTAATACTAATGAAAGTGTTGCAAAGATTGAGCATAAATTCATAATCAGGAACAATGACGAAACCAGAAACATTGCTAGGCAGAAAGGTCAAGACTGAACCTAGTGCGACATTGTTGATGAATGCAACCGGACCTGGATAGGATTCTAAAAAAGGCCGGGCTAGAATAATTTGAAAATGAAATATTCACAATACTAATATAATTTCCTTCTTTTTTTTTTTTTGAAGAAATATAATTTACTTTTTTATTTAAGTTGTTGAGCAAGTAACATTGATATCATATAACCCATAAAAGGTTTAGATGTACAACATATACATGTACATTCCGCTTACTCCAAATCTTAATCAGCGTTACATGTGTGTGACTGTGTTAGTGTTAGTTATGTCATTAATAATAATATACAAACTTAAGCAATTTACCAGACAGAGTCATGGCCGGCCCCTAGTTGGGCAAGAAATGGTAAGAATATAACTGTGGAATAAGATACATCTATGGAAAGCTAGCTATTTTGTACAGCATATATGTAGCTAGCTGTATCTGTTGATATTTGTAGACTTTAGCCCTTAAAAAAGACTGCTTCTGCAGTGCATGCTGGTCTAAGTCTTATCTGGACTATCATTATACGTAAGACTTGATTTGAGGTGATTGTGTAGAATTGATACGAAAGATCGGCTTTTTGACCTATCATATACATAATTTGAAGATATATATTCAACCTCTACTACTAGTAGTCTAGTACTCTAGCTCCATCTTCATAGGATAGAAATTGTATTTAGCCGAGAACTTTTGTAACTCACATGAAGTAACTGTTATTCTTGGAACATAGAGCACTTGTGGAGAAATTTTTTCATCTCGTCTTCACTTTAGGCTTCTATCTTCAAATTGTTCCCCCACACTCTGGTTTGAACCACCATTTTGTTCTCCAGTTTTTTAGCCATTACACCAACTTTGTATGTCATTTGTGGCCTGTGGTCCAACAGGATTGAAAACCTCTACTTCTATTTTTCTCACATGCAGGCATATTAATTAACAGGGAGATTCATGAACATTCTTGTGACAGTTGACTCCAAAATGAGCTTATTTCGAATGACTTTCTACTTGATGATAGTCATCATTATAGTATGCAACATTAAATTTCATTCAGGTACACTACAGTCTACAAGTTAATCACTTGCCTCTTTGTTTCTTCGGCCTAAACAAGTCATCCTACATTCTTTATCCTTTCCATTTAGCTTCTTTTTAATCATCATCTCTGTTCTCTCCTTATGCAGCTTCTTACAATGAATCTTCGTATGCAGCCTCTGGAAATAACATCCGAAACATTACAACAATCACAAAGGCCGAACTGACATACCTGAACCACAGAAAATTTCTGCTACATGGTAAACGAAAATATTTGTTAAATATAGTCCAATTTTTTTTACTGAAGAAATGTTCATATTCATCACGATTGGTATTTGATTTCCTCAAAGTGGATAATCTTGTTTCTCTAAACAGTGTTTTTATATGTTTTCAAATAGGGAGTTGCACAAATAGAGATTTGAGTATTTCACAAAGCAAAGGATCATCAAGTGGGATACCTCAATACATAGTTGAGATAGTAAACACATGTGTTCATGGCTGTGCAACTTCGAATATTCATCTGCATTGCGGTTGGTTTGCTTCCGCGAAAATGGTGAATCCAAATACTTTCAAGAGGCTTTCTTATGATGATTGTTTGGTAAATGGAGGAAGGCCATTGAAGACCAGCCAGATAATCAGATTTACTTATTCAAATTCCTTCATGTATCCAATCACATTCAAATTTGCCAGTTTTTGCTGATCATACAAACAAACAAACAATGCCTTATATATCGATTCTTTCCTAAAATCCTAAAATCATATTTTTAGGTAATGCAGACAGCAATGCATGGTGAATGCTAGGGGCTGGGAGCCTACGAGAGTACTAGTTCACTTTATCCTGCCTACAAGATTCCTCTGTATAAAAAGTAAATATACTCGATCTGTACTAGTATTACTATTATTGTTTCATGTTTTACTGAAGCATCATTGCATAATCATCATATAGATTGATCGGATACATAACCAATAAAAAATATTACAAACATATTTTAAAAATGAATTACACAAGAACAAGTAGGGGTTGTAAAATTTAGACAAGTTGGTGCACCGCACTCGCCACCATAAAGTTCAATTCTCACTGAGCGACTGATCGAATTCTTAATTTGTAGACAACTCAAATATGCGACGATCTAATGTTATATTTGTACAAGTAGAACTTAGAGAAGAAGAAATATATAAACTACATTACATAAATATATTCTGAAGATGCATACTCCATTGTTGATATTGTATTGTCTTCAACTTTAATTTTTTTTTTAAAAAAAAAGATAATAACCTTTTAACATGCTTCCTTCTCGTCTGGAGGATCCAATATAGATTCGATAATTAACCAATATTATTAGGAAATGCAATATTAAATATATTTATATTATTTTTTAAAATATTTACCATAAAGAATTATATTATTATTGGAAATATATTGTCTCAAAAAGAAAGACGAAGTTAAATAATAAAAATAAATTTTATTAATATTTTTCATGGGAGATCTAATCAACATGGTTTCATATTCGACTACTTGTCACGCCAATATTTTCATAATTTATTAAAATAAGTTTTCTTAAAAATGGGTTTTCGAGTGAAAGTAAATATTAAAATAATATAAGATCCTAATAAGTTTTCTTTCTAACCCTTAAGATTTTAGAAAAAACAGGTAGAAAAACCCAACAAATATCAGAAATTATGTCCTCAATTTTGTTAATATCTCTTTCCAAATCATTTTCAATATAGTTAATCATTTTACATATATAATACCATTAGAGTATATCTTTATATTAATTTAACAAATTTTACATAATTAATATTTTATAATATATTACCTAAATAACTCCCTTAGAGATGCTCTAATATGATTTATGATTAATTTAAAGTTAAAAAATAAGAATTTACAAAGAGGTACTATCTTTTAAGCTTATATTCAACTATTACATTTTCTATCATTTTCAATCCTAATTTTTCTTTCACAAATTATTTATTTATTTTATTTATTTATAAATAATATTAATTTTATTTTTCCAAATAATATTTTAGTTTAAATAAAAAATTATCAAATATTTAATACACTTCAAATCAAATTGTTCAAAAAAATATAATTATAAATAAAAATATTATTATTAACTTAAAACTGATATTTAGAACCTTAAGTTATAGTAGTAAGTTTCGTAAAAATGTACTCAGAAGGGTCCAAATGTTAGTTCACAATCATTAGGTTACTATCAATTTTGGACTTAAAATACCCGTCCAGAACTACTTTTGTTGGGTGTCAAACAAACCACACTTTAGTATCACCGCCTTACTATAAGCCCGTATTAAAGTTGAAAACACTTTTTACTAACAGAGTAACAGGCAAAATATAAAATTTCCTTCCTACCCAAATTAATGATTTTATTATTTTTCTGTACGAAATTTTAGATTCATATAAAATAAAATTTTCTAGAAAACGATTCATATAAATTATAATTTTACAAACTAATTTTTAATTTTTTTAGAAATTATTACAAAACTAGTTTTTACAAATATGTTAAATTAAAATATATGTAAAAAGTTTTAAAGATAAAATTTGAGGATACAACCGCGGAGAAAATTGACTATGGGAAAGCATGGGCGAGTTGCATGTTTTTGGTCCCACAATAACACGTAGCCCCCAAGAACCACGTGTCGTCTCACCCACTGCCTTGGTGGCCTCTGGTTTCATTTTAAATTTGGACACGTACCCACTTCATAATTTAATCATTCAGTTGTTTGTTTTTCAAATTTTATAATTTTTAGTGTATTTTAACTTTTATATACCGTTAGGTAAATATTACTGTCTCCATTCTAAATTAGAAGACCCTTGAATTTTGGCGGTATTACGTTTTTTGAACCTAATAGCTTAATTGGTAAATATATTGAAAAAATATGGTAAACATTAAGTCCCTTTGCATGCATGAGGGATTATATATATACTATTAATCTGTTACACTAATTAAAACACATGCTTCCATCAGTAATTTTCGCTTAAAATTGCTACATCAGCAGCCAAGGTAGACCATGGGATAAAATCACAGGAGAAATAAAATGCCTCTGAAACAGCGGTACATCTAATTAGGTCCCTTGTGAAGAACTAAAGCAGGAGAAGCTGAACATATACCATGACACTGCTGCCTTGTGGTTCTCTAACAAATATAACTTCTTCTTCCACTTTTACAACATAATTTAACATAAAAGAACGATATTTTAACAATTTCTTTGGTTGTGTACAAAGTCTGTGAATGTGCAGGGTTTTTTAACTCGATTGATAGGTGTATACACGTACTCAGTCAAAACTTATCTCTATATTACACGTACTCGGTATATTAACCCTGTAATTAATTTTACAAAATTTTCAGAAACTTAATTAAAACTTAGAATATCCATGTCTAATGTATTTCCTGACAAAAATATTTATTTTTCGAAGTGCATGCAGTCAGCTAAATAAAAAAAATTAAACTAAATTTTCAAAATTGAGCCGGGGATGGAGCCTAAGCTAGGACACCTAGCTACTTCGGCGGACATGACATTAGTACTAAATGATTCATGGTTACCTCAGGTTGCTTCTTCATATATATATATATATATATATATATATATATATGCACTCATTAGTTAGGGTTATGTTTTCTAGTTAGCTCAGCTGACACCAGTATTTATACAAAACTACAAACTCTAGTTGAATAATTTCACAAAAATGGCCTCAAGTAGTAGAGATTCAACAAATTTACATGGAAGCAGAAATGAAGGGTTGTCTCTAATTCCAGCTCAAGGCTCTCAGCCTCAAGGTCAAGGTCAGTCTTCAGGTACAAATGAAAGAGAAAACGCAGTCGTCAATGCTCAATACCGTGTAGATGCTCGTCTTCATACCATGTTTAACCGATTTCAGCAGTTTGGCATGTCTTCTAGTTATTTGCCTTATAATATTAACATCACTCCTGATACCCTTACTGAATCAGAAATGCATGCTTATTTGCAACAACTTCAACGAGGTGGTCTTATTCAACCTTTTGGTTGTCTAATTTGCGTTCGAGAATCTGATTTCAGTGTAATTGCTTTTAGTGGAAACACACCAGAAATGCTAGGGCTCAATCAAACAAGTCAAATAATGCAGCGCTTATTCTATATGGGTGTTGATGTGAGAACACTTTTTGCTCCTGAGGAATCTCTCATGCTAGCCGGCACCATCAGGTCACACCAACTTTACAATTTAAACCCACTTCGTGTTCAATCTAGGGTTTCAAAAAGACCCTTTTATGCAATTTTGCACCGAATTGATGTGGGAATTGTTATTGACTTGGAGCCTGTAGGATCAGAAATTTCTTCCCTGTTTATTGCAGGGGCTCTCCAGTCACAGAAGCATGCCATGAAGGCAATTTGGCAAATGCAATCGCTCCCACAAGGGGATATTAAGTTTCTGTGTGATAATATTGTTGAGTATGTGAGGCAATTTACTGGTTATGATAGAGTCATGGCTTATAAGTTTCATGAAGATGAACACGGAGAGGTTGTGGCAGAAAGCATGATACCAGGTTTAGACTCTTATTTAGGTTTGCATTATCCCGCCACTGACATTCCTCAAGCAGCAAGATTTCTGTTTCACCAAAGCCGAACTAGATTGATTGTGGATTGTAGTGCTACATGTGTCCCTGTGATCCAGGATAAATCTCTTAAAGAACCTCTATCTTTAGTTGGATCAACCCTTCGGGCTCCTCATGGCTGCCATGCTCAATTCATGGCCAACATGGGGTCAGTAGGCTCATTTGTGATGGCCGTTATCATCCGTGTTAATGATAAAGACACTGGTAGGTTAAAACAGAAAGAGAAACTATGGGGTCTGGTTGTTTGCCATCACAGATCTGCTCGACACATTGCATTCCCACTTCGTCAAGCCTGTGAGTATATAATGCAAGCTTTTGGACTCCAGCTAAATATGGAAATGCAGTTATTATCACGAATTAAAGAGAAACATGTTTTGAGGACTGAAACTCTATTGTGTGGTATGCTTGTGCATAATTCTCTTCCTGCTATTGTAACTCAAAGCCCAAGTATTATGGATCTTGTAAAATGTGACGGAGCTGCACTGTATTTTGGAGGGCATTCCTATCTGTTAGGTGTTACCCCCACAGAATCCCAGATAAAAGATATAGTGGAATGGTTAAATGCTTGCCATCGGGAGTCAGCAGGTTTGATTACTGATAGTTTGGTTGGGGCAAATTATACAGGGGCAAATTCCCTTGGACATGAAGTTTGTGGCATGGCCGTTGCTCGTATAACATCAAATGATTTTGTTTTCTGGTTTAGGTCCAATAGTGCCAAGGAAATAAAATGGGGTGGTGAAAAACACCATCGAGATCACAAAGACGATGAGCAGAGGATGCATCCGCGTTTGTCCTTTAAAGTGCTTTTAGATGTGGTTAAGAATACAAGTTTACCTTGGGATGATACCGAAATGGATGCAATTTATTCTTTGCAGCTTATTCTGCAAGACCTAGTTAAAAATGTTGCATATAAAAACTTTAATGAGATTATGCATGCTCACTTTGAAGATGAGGAGTTGCAAGGAAAGAATAAGCTCAGCCTTGCTACTGAAATGGTTAAGATTATTGAGACTGCAAATATTCCAATATTTGCATTAAATGCTGAGGGTCGCATCAATAGCTGGAATACAAAAATTGCTGAGTTGACAGGCTTACTGGCTGATCAAGCAATAGGAATGTCCTTGGTTTCGGAACTTGTATATGAAGAATCAAAAGAGATTGTTGCGGAACTTGTTTCTCATTCACTCAGAGGTATGTACTCTTCTTATATATCCTATATATTTTTATTACAGTACAATACGTGGTTAAAGTGTGTTAAAACAGATGTTTTGAAGCTTAAACTAAGCTATAGAAGTGTGTAATTGCAGAGAAGAAGATAGAGTCACAACTGTTTTCATTACTCAGAGATTACATCCATCATTCAAGTTGTTACAATTACTCACAGCTAACCATATAAACTTGCTCTCTATCTTACTATCTAACTAACTTGCTATCTATATATAAAAATGTGTGGAGGTGAGAGGGATTAACTAACTCCTTGCAGAGCTGGCAGAGTTAGTTACTCCAACAAAGTGTGGGCATTAAGCAAAAATAAATAAATAACTTCTACACAATTATAAATTTCTTAATTTTTCTGCATATACTTGTTAAGAAACATTTCAGATACTAGTACGTATTACCTAGTCCTTTGGAAAATTTAAATTGTTTCCAAGCTCAACTCGTCATCTTTGCTAATGCCATATGTTGAATTGATATAGAGCTTCTAATATAGTTTCTACCGTCACCATGAGAATTATATGATATTTAATATGTTTATTTAAATAATGCAGGTGAAGAAGAGAAGCATGTAGAAATAAAAATGCGGGAATTTGGTTTGGACGAGGATAATATGGCTGTTTATGTTGTGGTTAATACCTGTTGTAGCAAGGATGAAACGGGTAATATTATTGGGGTATGTTTTATAGGCCAGGATGTTACATCTCAGAAAGTTATCATGGAGAAATATATCAAATTAGAAGGTGATTACAAGGCCATCGTACATAGTCCCAACCCTCTCATCCCCCCCATATTTGGGTCAGATTTAAATACATGTTGTTCTGAATGGAATAAGGCTATGGAGAAAGTGACAGGGTGGAGCAGGGATGATGTTATGGGAATGATGTTGGTGGGAGAGATTTTCGGCAACTGTTGCATGTTGAAAGACCAAGATGCTATGACAAGATTAATGATTATCCTCCATAATGTTATTGCAGGACTGGATACAAACACTTTCCCGTTTCTCTTCTTTGACCGGAATGGGCAATCTGTACAAGCTCTATTAAGTGCACATAAGAGAGTTGATATGAATGGCCAGATTATTGGAACAATTTGTTTCTTGCAGATCCCCGGTCCTGATTTGCAACAAGCTCTTGAACTGGGAAGGCAACAAGATCTCGAATTGGAAAGTATGCAGCAGTTGGCTTATATATGTGAAGAACTAAGGTATCCATTAAGTGGTATACGCTTTACTAGTTTGAACTTGGAAGGAACCGAGTTAACTGAAGATCAAAAGCAACTTCTCCAAACAAAATGTGCTTGTCTGAAACAGATTTCACAGATTATTACAGATGTTGATCAGGAGATTCTTGATAACGGGTGAGTTTTATTTTGCCAAGAAAAGTTACTGCAAGTGCTAATATGCATGGTAGATATTGGAACACTATTTAATATGACACGCTATTTTATGTATATGTGCACAATATTATGCATACATGACAGAGTCATAAATTTTTTTGGATTAGTCTGAAATATTTTATAACGAACTATGGAAATATTTACAATCAACCATTTATTTAACATTTAATTGTTTTTCTATCGTGATGCTAGTTTATTCAAAATTGACGAGGCAGACTTCCTGCTTGGAAATATGATCAATGCTGTAATTAGCCAAGTAATGTCATTGCTGATGGAAAGAGGTGTGCAACTTATACATAACATTCCTGAAGAAATTACAAGGCTGACTGTTTCTGGTGATGAAACAAGAGTTCAGCAGGTGTTAGCAGCATTTTTGTCAAGTATGGCAAATTATGCCCATGAAGGCTGGGTCGATTTTCGACTTCAACCCATTGTGCAGCAGATTTCTAATGATAGTACTAACATCCCTATTGAATTCAGGTATGCCTCTGCAGTTCCTCATCATTTCAATAATTGTATTTGCGCAAACAATGTCTAGTATTTTATGTTTTACATAACCACTTTATGTTTACTATTTAAAATAACACCTGGTGTCGGGTGAAGAGGACATACAGGAGAATGACAAAATATTTCATAAATAAAATGAATTGTTTCAAAAAACTATGTCTCTTTTGTTTAGATATATATCAGTTCCATTCAGGGTTGTTCACGAATAGAGCTTCGCGAACAAGCTCGAGTTCGGCTCGTTAAGGCCTCGTTTGACTCGGCTCGGCTCATTAAGAACTCGAGTTCGAGCTCGAACACAAAAATGTGTTCGCTAAGAAAACGAGCTCGGGGGAGCCGAGCTTTTAGTATGTTCGGCTCGAGCTCGGCTCGAACTTGTTCGGCTCAAACTCGGCTCGTTAGAGCTCGAAAAATATAAAAAATATTTTGAATATTTTTATAATACTTCCTTTGCCCAGCTTTCTAACATTTTTAGATTGAAATCACATGAATATGTTCACACACCAAAATATTAAAAGCTTACATCACTTGATCAAGACAAAAACCAACACAAATTTTTTAACAGCAACTTTAGCAGCATCACTCACACAGTCACACCACTATGCAACCTAGCAATACAAACATACTCTTTACCAGCACCCTGTTGTGACTTTACCAGCACCCTGTTGCCACTTCCTCTTCCTTAACCGAGTGATTCATATCCTCCAATCTCCGACCACCGATTTCAAACTCGTCGACGACGCCACTTCCGACACTCTCCACGAATTTCCGACGTCGCTAAATTAAAGATGGTTTGAACAGTAAATTAAAGAACTTGAAAAGAGGTTTGGCTCGGTTCGTCAAAAAAAAAAAGTTAAGCTCGGCTCGTTTAGAAAAAAACTCGGCTCGGCTCGGCTCTGTTCGTGAACAGCCCTAGTTCCATTTGTCCACAGTTACTTTTTCTTTCTTTTCTCTTTGTTTCATCTTTCAAGCAGCGAGTATTTATCTATCGCACCATTAATTAGATTTAGAGAGCACAATATTTGGGTAGGAGACTTGTCTATCTTAACTTTAACTTCTACCGATCCCATATTCACTTGGCATTGAAATTTACTGATCGAACAAAGTGATGTATATTTACTATACGAAGGATTGCATGCTCTGGGGAAGGCCTCCCTCTGGAAGTGATCCAAGAGATGTTTCATATGAGTGAATGGGCGACTCCAGAAGGTTTAGGATTGAGTATTTGCAGGAAAATGTTGACTCAGATGAATGGTCGCGTTGAATACAAGAAAGATTCCAGATTATGCTATTTTACAATTAGCCTTGATCTTCCAATAACTGCTAAGAAATGAAATTCAACAATGTTGACTAGGTTGGTGTATACACTATTTCTTGTTTAATACTTTAATTAATGTTCATCGTCAACATTTCTCATCTGAGCAGGCAACTGATCGAGAACATCTTCTAATTAATTGTGATTTTGTTTTCCTATAGTTCAGTGGTTGCCATGTCAACAGACTAACGTGCTATTGCTGCATCCCTGACTCAAGGTTATTCAAGGTTATCTCGCCAGCTAAAGATGACGTGACAAGTATCTATAATGTTGTGCCTAACAGATCATGGCTCGTGTTCTTACGTAGACTCTCAACTTATTAAGTATATGTGTTGTACTGTAATAAGGCTCCCCAAGTTTTGTGTTGCGTGTATGTCATATGTTTTAATTCTCAGCGCATGTAAGCATATAACATAAGTATATATGTTAGACTATCTAATATGAACAAGTTATCAATGTGTAATGACGTGCAGTTTTGTAAATATTAAGTTCATACTTATAACTTATATATATTTGACAATTATGTATTGTATTATAAACTATTCTAATCTCAGGCACTTACGTGACATCATTCTCAGGAGTATCAAACCCTGTAAACAAACAAGCAATGCCTTATATATTGATTCTTTCCTCTTAATTATTCATGTGAAATCTTAGGGGGCGTTTGGATTACATTAGGGAAAGTAAAAGGGGTTTAGAAAGGTAATTAAAGAGAAATGAAAAGAATGAACTTAGAATTGTTTTCCTTGTTTGGTTTTGATCGGGAAACGAAATAAATACTTATTTTTTAATAAATTATTTTTTGCATATTATTATTTTTGAGATTAATATAAAATATAATTATATAGATGATGGAAGTGGGTGGATATATGAGAGAGAAAAAGAGATAAATGAAAGGGAAAAGAAATACCTTGATAGAGGTAGGGAATGCGAATAGCTGAGTTTTGGATAAATCAACTTAAAAAACTCAAAGAGAATGATTGTTTTTATAAAACAAACAAAAACAAAAGAATGAACCTGATTGTTTCCATTTCTCTTTCCTCATTACCCCAACCAAACAGCCCTTCAAAGGAAGGTGAAATCCTCAAGTCATATTTTTAGGTAATGCAAACAGCAATGAATGGTGAATGCTAGGGGCTGGGAGCCTCCGAGAGTTTTCGTCCACTTAATATATCATATATACCCTGTACTAGTATTATTATTGTTTCTACTTAGACCAGAGGATGGTTCATGTTTTACTGAAGCATAAACGCATAATCAGCAGGGATATAGTAAAATTACGAAAGATATTTAAATAATGAATTAGAAAAGAACAACTAGCTGAGGTTATAGTAAAATTTAGAAAAGTTGGTGCAGCACACTCGCCACCATAAAGCTAGTCCAATTCTAACTGAGCGACTAATCGAATTCATTGAGGACAACTCAAATATGCGGTGAGGTAATTAATGTTAGATTTGTACTTGCAGAACTTATAGATGAATTATATATTTGACATTTGAGGTAATATTAGATTTGTACAAGTAGAACTTAGAACTTAGAGAAGAAATGCATAAATGTTAAGGTCCATCATATCCCCTAATGATAGAATAGAAAAGGGTGGGATCAAATAAAATTGTATTAGCTAGAAAGTGCCTCTAATATATTAACATTCATACATATACATATATATATATATATGCTCTTCGACTAGTTTGCTCTAGCCTTAGCTTAGATTAAATGGATTGGACATACAAGAAATCAGTTTAACGGTTATCATATACTAGTAAACATAACAAATAATTAAGTTTATGGGTTTATGGCATAATATTACTGAAGGCACCTCTTCAAAATAGTTATCTCAAATTAGCAGAGACCAGATGTTAGTTCATAATCATTATTGTGTTACAATCAATTTTTTGAGTTAAACTACATGACCATAGCCCATGGTCCGGGTCTGAATTAGGGGAGGTTGACGGAGGCTGAAATCCAAGTTAAAATAATCAATATAATATTTTTTATTTTTATCATTTTAAAGTCCCGGTTAGATAGTAACTTCTACTTTTTGCAATTCTAATATTTTTACTTACAATTTTAGTACTTGTTAGTTGTCGTTATTTCTCACGCTACCATGTCATCCGTTCTTAAATAGTTAAATTAAAATTCTCACAAAAAAATATTTTATACATTTATCCAAATTTCTTAATTTTACACATTATTTTACAACCGTTTGATTATAGTTTTTCAAAAAAGTAATATACAATAAAACTAAAATACATTTTCAACAAAATTGATTTACACTGTATGATTGATTAGAGTACACCATTACATTACTCTAGTGGGATTTCAAACAAATGGATTGTCATTTCTCATTTTGTTCGCACATTAAGTTCATGAATACGTTTATTTGCTAATATGATGCTCGATCATAGTTCACTAAAAATTTTAAGTGGATTCGCTGAGACTATGTTATGTATCGGGGAGTCATACTGTATCGGGGAGTCATACTGTTTAATATTGTCATCTTCTTAAGTCGGGGAGAGAGCACATTATATATATTTTTATAACAATTAAAAATTAGAAAAAGATATTAGAAGTATTCATATGACTAATTTCACAACTAAGGGACAAGAAAATTTCAAGAATTTAAAAATCAAAAACAAAACCTATCACATATTTTTCCTACATAACAATATGAGATAACAATGGAACGAGATAGATGTTATGTTTTACAAATGTTTGAATATAAATTTAGTTGTGATTCTCTGTTTTACAACAGAGACATCAGTTTTTACAATAGGAACGTCATTTTTTGAGATCACGATGAGTTATTGAGTTTTTTTAACAAAGAAAATTTTGTGTGAAAATTTTAAGCCCGACTATTTTGAAATCCTCGTTTCACCGCTGTCCGGGAAGACATTTTTCACTCGCAAGCATTCCTAATTAAGAAAATTGACAATGAAAATTTGGGAGTGACATGATTTTGGGTCTCACAAATAACAGATCACTTATAGTTTCACCGCTATTGTGGTCTTCGGTGTTTGTTTAAATTGAAACACCTAAACCACCCGTAATAAGTTTCATCGCTATTGTGATTCTTAGTGTCTCTTTAAATTTGGACACCTAAACTACCGCTATTGTGATTCTTAATATTTGTATAAATTTGAACATGTAGACCACTTTCTAACTTAATAATTTAATAACCCATTTATTTAACATTATATGTGTACATATAAATTTTATTTGGCCCTAAAGATTTTTTTATAAAATTGTTATATTATGAGTATTTATTGAAAAATTTCTTTTATCATATTGAACAAAGTTTGAACTGGAGAAATATATTACTTAATCGAGATAATTACTTTATTCAGTATTATTTTATTAAATTTTATCTATAATTTGACAAATTTACTCAATGA
The DNA here is from genome assembly GCA_028671895.1 of Oenanthe sinensis. Lineage (NCBI taxonomy): Eukaryota > Viridiplantae > Streptophyta > Magnoliopsida > Apiales > Apiaceae > Oenanthe > Oenanthe sinensis. The sequence continues at coordinate 48,116,536 of CM053811.1, read as the reverse complement.
TCTTTATTTAAATTCGACGATAATTCAAATTAATTTAACATTAATCTGAATTGAACATTCAAATCTAAACAAAATCTAGTTTGAAATAAGTAATCTGAAAAGATCCTAACCGAATTTAATCCATTTTTATTCAAAATTCATTCGAATTTTAATCCGATTTTAACTCAAACTGAAATTGTCCTCATCCGAACCGAATTTGATTCAATTTATATAAAACCGAAACTGGATCTGAATCTGATCCGATCCGATCCGAACTGAATATAAAGATATTCTAACCGGAAATTGATTTGATCCAAAACCGAACCGTTTACCCGAATTATGAGGTCGAGTGTTAACTACATAAGAGTTAATTAATAAAATTCATTTTTAATTTTTTTTATATCATTTGGGATTATATTATTATGTTTGAAATAAATAAATAAATAAATAAGTTTTTTATTTTATTATTTATATTTTTTTAATGTGCACCAAATTAATTAATATGATCAAATGCGGAAGACACCAGCAAATATAGCTAGTACGTCCGCGACTGTTCCATCACCAAATTAGGGCATTTACATGCCAGCAGAACATTCGCTCCTTTACATATTTCAATTTTTTAATTAAAACATATATAATAAAATATATATTAAGGAAGGAATGAAAGTCATAGATCAATATCTACCCACGTACTGATATAAAATTATCTTTCTCGTCATTTTTTTTCTAATCAAGCAAGCTGGGTGCGTCATTCCTGTACTGCCATCTTTTGTGCAATTTTACTTACATCCTCGATCTGGCCAAAATATAAGAGAAAAAACAGTTTTTTATGAATTCTCAAAAATATCGATATGTTTCTCAACTAGTTTTGATTAATTGCTCTAGTATAGCCCAGATTAAAATTTACTAAAAAATATATATATAATAATCTCCATAACACTTCTCACGTAGTAAATATCGTTGCATTAAATATTTAAGATCGAGTAATTTTGTATATGTCTAGCATGGATGCAGCTACATGCAGTAGTCGAATTTGATCGGAGCTGATCATTCAGGCTCACCCAGTCTGTTTAATCTTTCATGATCATATATATATATTGTTTAAAAAATATATAATAAGTTTTTTTTTAAAAGTAAAAAATATATAATAAGTTAGATAACAGAAAACTGCTTATGTAAAAAATTATTATGACATCTTCCCATAGTTATCTTATGTATACAAGTTAGTAAATAACAGAAGAAGAGCTTATATAAAAAATTACCAAGGCCCCCTCACCAACATAGTTATCTCATGGAGTCCTGAAGATATTATGAGTAGCAGCTAGCTGGCTGAGACGGCAAACAATTATTTATGAATATTATTTGTCGAAGTGGATATACACCATGCATCAGCTGGTACAGATATTTAAGCCTCTGTCAGGCAGGTTTTTGCTCAAGTTTTAACTTTTAGCTGGTGGAGTAGGGCCCACATGAGATTCTCACGGTTCCTTATGGCATCTGTTTGTGTTTTGACTCCCATTTCTAACCTAGCTAGACACCAGTTTCTAAATTTACAGTTTAGCATTGAAATGTGATTTTCTATTTAAATTTTTAATATAAATAATAGATAATAGAAATCTCTATTTAACAATGAAAATACTCTAAAAAAATAAGTTATTAAATATATATATATATATATATATATAAGTTTTAAAAATAGCATATCTAAAACATATTGTAAAATTTTGTATTAATTATTCATTAATTTTGAAAAACATTTATTTTAAATAACAATAGATTAAATATATATTTGTTTAAAAATAATTACTCCGTAATATATAACTATACTTGTATGTTTTCTAATTTGAATAATAATATATTTCTAATGTAATTTTCTTAGTATATTATTAACTCAATTAATTAGGTTTAGTTGTACTCCCGAGATAAAACTAAATTTAGGTTATTTCACACACATAATTAAAGGATAAAAATGTGTTGCCTAATTAATTTAATTTTTTGTTTTTACTAATTTAACCAATTTAACCTTTTTTCTTAAATATATATTGTTAGGTCATTTTTTCTATATCATTTTAATTGTAATGTTTTTAGAGTTAATAATACAAATCTAAGATCTAAAATATTAGATAAATATTAGTATCATATACTTAATTTCTTTCAAAAATATTATATTTACTTGAATTGTTTAATAATTTATTTATATTTACTTAGTATGTTGATGAATTACTCATATATCATATGTAAATGATGCTATTTAGTTACCACATCAAGTTAATACTTGAATGATTGAATGAATAAGCTAGGGAGGCAGATAATTAACTAATGTTTAATCTAACAATTAAATATACAAACAATATAGTAACTACTTACGATGAAAATTAGCATTTCCATCATCGAGTGTAATTCTATTAAGCTATAGAATTTGACTTTTAATACTATAAAAAATGATAATTCAACATAATTTATATCGATGTGTGCAAAGTCTGTGAATGTGCAGGTTTTTTCAACTCATCGGAAATTGTTTTAACAGGTGTATACACTTTATTAAGTGTATACACGTACTCGGTCAAAACTTATCTATGTATTACACAGTCAAAACTTATCTCTGTATTAACACTCTAATTAATTTTACAAAATTTTTAGAGACTTGATTAAAACTTAAAAGATCCATGTATAATGTATTTCCTGACAAAAATATTTATTTTTCAAAATCCAGTAAGCTAAACTAAAAAAAATGAACTAAAATTTTCCAAGGGAGCCGAGGATGGAACCTAAGCTAGAACACCTACTTCCGCCGACATGACATTAGTACTAAATGAATTATGGTTACCTCAGGTTGCTTCTTCATATATATATATATATATATATATATATATATATATATATATATATATATATATATATATATATTCACTCATTAGCTAGGGTTATGTTTTCTAGTTAGCTCAGCTGACACCAGTATTTATACAAAACTACAAACTCTAGTTGAATAATTTAACAAAAATGGCCTCAAGTAGTAGAGATTCGGCAAATTTACATGGAAGCAGAAATGAAGGGTTGTCTCTAATTCCAGCTCAAGGCTCTCAGCCTCAAGGTCAAGGTCAGTCTTCAGGTACAAATGAAAGAGAAAACGCAGTCGTCAATGCTCAATACCGTGTAGATGCTCGTCTTCATACCATGTTTAACCGATTTCAGCAGTCTGGCATGTCTTCTAGTTATTTGCCTTATAATATTAACACCACTCCTGATACCCTTACTGAATCAGAAATACATGCTTATTTGCAACAACTTCAACGAGGTGGTCTTATTCAACCTTTTGGTTGTCTGATTTGCGTTCGAGAATCTGATTTCAGTGTAATTGCTTTTAGTGGCAACACACCAGAAATGCTAGGGTTCACTCAAAGAAGTAATATAACGCAGACCTTCTTCTATATGGGTGTTGATGTGAGGGCACTTTTTGCTCCTGAGGAATCTCTCATGCTAGCCGGCACCATCAGGTTACACCAACTTTGCAATATTGCAAACCCACTTCGTGTTCATTCTAGGGTTTCAAAAAGACCCTTTTATGCAATTTTGCACCGAATTGATGTGGGAATTGTTATTGACTTGGAGCCTCTAGGATCAGAAATTCATTCCCTGATTATTGCAGGCCAGGCACAGAATGCGAGGAGGATAATTTGGCAATTGCAATCACTCCCACAAGGGGATATTAAGCTTCTGTGTGATACTGTTGTTGAGTATGTGAGGCAATTTACTGGTTATGATAGAGTTATGGCTTATAAGTTTCATGAAGATGAACACGGTGAGGTTGTGGCAGAAAGCAAGATACCAGGTTTAGAGTCTTATTTAGGTTTGCATTATCCCGCCACTGACATTCCTCAAGCAGCAAGATTTCTGTTTCACCAAAGCCGAACTAGATTGATTGTGGATTGTAGTGCTACATGTGTCCCTGTGATCCAGGATAAATCTCTTAAAGAACCTCTATCTTTAGTTGGATCAACCATTCGGGCTCCTCATGGCTGCCATGCTCAATTCATGGCCAACATGGGGTCAGTAGGCTCATTTGTGATGGCCGTTATCATCCGTGTTAATGATAAAGACACTGGTAGGTTAAAACAGAAAGAGAAACTATGGGGTCTCGTTGTTTGCCATCACAGATCTGCTCGACACATTGCATTCCCACTTCGTCAAGCCTGTGAGTATATCATGCAAGCTTTTGGACTCCAGCTAAATATGGCAATACAGTTATTATCACGACTTAAAGAGAAACATGTTCTGAGGACTCAAACTCTATTGTGTGGTATGCTTGTTCGTAATTCTATTACTGCTATTGTAACTCAAAGCCCAAGTATTATGGATCTTGTAAAATGTGATGGAGCTGCACTGTATTTTGGAGGGCATTCCTATCCAGTAGGTGTTACTCCCACAGAATCCCAGATAAAAGATATAGTGGAATGGTTAAATGATTTCCATCGGGAGTCAACAGGTTTGATTACTGATAGTTTGGTTGGGGCAAATTATACAGGGGCAAATTCCCTTGGACATGAAGTTTGTGGCATGGCCGTTGCTCGTATAACATCAAATGATTTTGTTTTCTGGTTTAGGTCCAATAGTGCCAAGGAAATAAAATGGGGTGGTGAAAAACATTATCGAGATCACAAAGATGACGAGCAGAGGATGCATCCGCGTTTGTCCTTTAAAGTGTTTCTGGAAGTGGTTAAGAATACAAGTATACCTTGGGATGATACTGAAATAGATGCAATTCATTCTTTGCAGCTTATTCTGCGAGAACTGTTGAAAAATGTTGCATATAACAGCTCTAATGAAATTATGCATGCTCACGTTGAAGATGAGGAGTTGCGAGGAAAGGATAAGCTCAGCCCTATTGCTACTGAAATGGTTAGGCTTATTGAGACTGCAATTGCTCCAATATTTGCAGTAAATGCTGAGGGTCGCATCAATGGCTGGAATACAAATATTGCTGAGTTGACAGGCTTACCGGTTGATCAAGCAATAGGAATGTCCTTGGTTTCCGAACTTGTATATGAAGAATCAAAAGAGATTGTTGCGAAACTTGTTTCTCAGTCACTCAGAGGTACTCTTCTTATATATCCTGTACATTTCTATTACACAGTGGTTAAAGTGTGTGCATTAAGCAAAAAAAAAAAAAGAGGTGTGCATTTTACATCTTTATAAAATATCAAATAACTTGTGAACAATTATTTGCATATACTTGTTAAGAAACATTTCAGATTCTAGTATCATCTAGTCCTTTGGAATATATAAATTGTTTCCAAGCTCTAGTACTTATCATCTTTGCTAATGACATAAATATATTTAGCTGATATATAGATGTCTGATATAACTGGCAATACGCGTTGAGGATCACTAAACTAAAGCAACCAAGTTATTTTTTGAATGCTGAATGTATGAACTAGCTGGCAATATTATGGGTCATTGTATCTTCATTATATAGTGGTGGCATCTTCATTACAAACGTTATTTTTTCCATTCTATAGCCACCCTAAGAATTAAATGATATTTAATATGTTTATTTAAATAATGCAGGTGAAGAAAAGAAGTACGTAGAAATAAAAATGAGGGAATTTGGTTTGGACAAGGATAAGATGGCTGTTTATGTTGTGGTTAATACCTGTTGTAGCAAGGATGAAACCGGTAATATTATTGGGGTATGTTTTATAGGCCAGGATGTTACATCTCAGAAAGTTATCATGGAGAAATATATCAAATTAGAAGGTGATTACAAGGCCATCGTACATAGTCCCCACCCTCTCATCCCCCCCATATTTGGGTCAGATTTAAATACACGTTGTTCTGAATGGAATAAGGCTATGGAGAAAGTGACGGGGTGGAGCAGGGATGATGTTATGGGAATGATGTTGGTGGGAGAGGTTTTCGGCAACTGCTGCAAGTTGAAAGACCAAGATGCTATGACAAAATTAATGATTATTCACCATAATGCTATTGCAGGACTGGATACAAACACATTCCCGCGGTTTGTCTTCTTTGACCGAAATGGACAATCTGTACAAGCTCTATTAAGTGCACATAAGAGAGTTGATATGAATGGCCAGATTATTGGAACAGTTTGTTTCCTGCAGATCCCGAGTCCTGATTTGCAACAAGCTCTTGAACCGGAAAGGCAGCAAGATTTCGAATTGGAAAGTATGCAGCAGTTGGCTTATGTATGCGAAGAACTAAGGTATCCATTAAGTGGTATACACTTTCCTAGCTTAAACTTGGAAGGAACCGAATTAATTGAAGATCAAAAGCAACTTCTCCAAACAAAACGTGCTTATCTGAAACAGATTTCACAGATTATTACAGATGTTGATCAGGAGATCCTTGATTGCAGGTGAGTTTATATATGAGGTTCACAATATCTAGTGAATTACTCACTGTCAAACTTTGGATGAAATTTTTTTGCTCCATCTTTGGAATAAAGTCGAAGTTATTATTTCTTCTGTTTTTTCCCAAAGTAGAAGTTGCTATTTCTTCTTTTTTAGCCAAGATGTTACTGCATGTGCTAATGTATGGTAGATATTGGAACACTATTTAACACTTATATGACACACTATTTTATGTATACATAAGACAGAGTCATAAATTTTATTTTAATATTTAGATTAGTACGAAATGTTTTATAATGAACTATGACACTATTTACAATTATACATTAATTTTAACATTTTAATTGTTTTTCTATCGTGTTGCTAGTTTATTCACAATCGACAAGGCAGACTTCTTGCTTGGAAATATGATCAATGCTGTTATTAGACAAGTACACTCATTGCTGATGGAAAGAGGTGTTCAACTTATACATGACATTCCTGGAGAAATTAGAATGCTGACTGTTTATGGTGACGACGCAAGAGTTCAGCGGGTGTTAACAGCATTTTTGTCAAGTATGACAAATTATGCCGAGGAAGGGTGGGTCGATTTTCGGCTTCAACCCATTATGCAGCAGATTTCTGACGATACTACTAGCATCTCTATTGAATTCAGGTATGCTTCCACAGTTCCACATCATTTCATTAATTATATTTGTGACAACAATGTCTAGTTTTTTACGTTAACTATTTAAAATAACACCTGGTGTCGGGTGAAGGGGACATACAGGAGAATGAAGAAGTATCTCATAAATAAAATGAATTGTGTCAAAAACAATGTCTCTTTTGTTTAGATAGCAGTCTCATTTGTCCACAGTTACTTTTTCTTTCTTTTCGTATTGTTTTGGGTGAAGCTAGCATACCACAAGTGGCCCATTTCTTCAAGAAGCAAGTATTTTCCTAGCAGCATTAGATTTAGAAAGCACAATATTTGGGTAGGAGACTTGTCTATCATAACTTTTACTTCTATGGAGCTGGTGTTCTCATATTAACTTAGTATTGAAATTTACTGAACAAAGTGATGGCCAACAAAAGTTACTGTAAGTTTGTCCTTATTATATGAAACCATTACATTTGTCAAATTACTGTTGATGTATGTTTACTATATGAAGGATTGCATGCTCTGGGGAAGGCCTCCCTCTGGAAGTGATCCGAGAGATGTTTCATATGAGTGAATGGGTGACTCCAGAAGGCTTAGGATTGAGTATTTGCAGGAAAATGTTGACTCGGATGAATGGTCGCGTTGAATACAAGAAAGAGTCCAGATTATGCTATTTTACAATTAACCTTGATCTTCCAGTGACTAAGAAATGAAATTCAACAATGTTGACTAGGTTGGTGTATGCATTATCTCCTGTTAATACTTTAATTAATGTTCATCGTTACTATTTCTCATCTGAGGCAACTGAGAATATTTGTTAATTTTGTTTTCCTACAGTTCAGTGGTTACCATGACAACAGACTAAGGTGCCATCCCGGCTTATACCTGACTCAAGGTTATCTCACCAGCTAAAGATGACGTGAACAAGTACCTAAAATGTTGTGTCTAACAGATCACGTCTCGTGTTCTTAGACTTACAACTTATTAAGTATATGTGTTTTGTAATAAGGCTACCCAAGTTTTGTGTTGTGTGCATGTCATATGTTTAATTTTTATCGCATGTAAGCATATAACATAAGTATGTTGACTATCTAATATGAATAAGTTTGTATATTATGAACTACATCTAAGTCTGTGTTTTGGATATTCGGAGAATTTATGACTTGATTCATGTACTACGTATCTTTGATCAAATCATTTATTCATGATGAGATTTCTATTCCCCCAATTTTATCCCAGATAATTGTTATTGCATATATGATATGCTTTCGAAGTTTATTTTAAGCACATTAGCATCTATTCCTATGTACTGGATGAAACTGGGAGATTTAAGTATATGTGAGAAAATTTTAGTTCAATTCATAGAACCTATTTGCATTCTGCATACCTGAGACTTTTTGAACAGACTACTAGTTCAATGATTTACTTTCTTTTTTTAATCTTTTTTAGTCCATAGAAAGAACTTTTGGTAATTTCTAGTTTGATCAGAGATCTCAGATCCTTTTGTTTCATATAGTAAGTACTTAATTAGTTTTGTAGAAGAATTTCAATTGTGCGCATTTTTGTTTAATTGCAAAAGAATGAATTTCTAGTTGAAGAGACTGAGATGCTTGAAAGAATGTATGCTTTATAACAGGAGCTCTAGAATGAAATGGAGCTGTAACTAAAAGAATAAGAACTCGTACTGATTTACAATATTCAATGATAGGAGTAGAAATCAAAAGGGGTCAATAAAAAAATAAAGAGATGTACTAACTTAAAGTTATTTTTCGAATTTTCTATATTATTCTGGGTCTTTCCAAAATACTTTAAATATTAACAAATACAGAACAGAATAATATATTGGTAATAGATTCGTTCAAATGGGGAGTCTTTGGTAACAAACTTCATGAAATTTAGAAGCATGTATCAGTGAATTTTCTTGAAGGCTTTTCATTTGTCTCTTTATCTAGATAAATTACAAAATGCTATAATTACTTGCAGTTAATCCTCAGAGAGCAGTAATAAGTTTGGATCTGTCAATACAATTAGTAGCAACATTGATATAATCAAGTAAATTCTATGTCGCAAATAGGAAAGACGGTTGCTTGAGATGAATAATCATCAAACTCGTCATTAGAAATGACAAGTAATTTACCTATACATAGGCCTGTTATTGTTTTTAGAAGTGCATTGAACCGAAATGATTGTTATTTGTTTGTCCGGCCAACATTCCAAGAATTGTTGGAAGGACTTAAAGCTCTGCAGTGGGAATACCACCCCAACAATGCATGGGATACCACCCTGGGAGAATGATGCAGAAAAATAGTCCATGACTGATATATCACATACCAAAGGGCATCTTTGCCAGCATAAAAAATCTCTGCTTTGCCAGAAATTTGTAGTCAGATGACTCGGATTGTCACAGAAAATCATTTTTCATAGTTCTCGAGGAAAGAATCACTTTCATTTATGAGAGTGTTCTGACATATCGTGTGTTCTACACTTTTACCTCTACTGCTAGGCATGCCAATTGCCTGGCCCTGGGTCTTACTGTGGAGTTATGTGGAATGCAATAAATAAATTTATATACCACATGTAACTGGTATGTAGTCGAAATCAGAAATTTAGGGTTGTGCTTGTTTTTTTACAATGACCTTTTTGGTGATTTTTTAAAATAAATTCACATAGACCTCGTTATCACATAAATTCAAGATTTCTAAAACAGTAAAATTATCAAACCTTAAGATATATTGTTTTTACAGTACACGAGTTTCTAATCGATACATGACTATATACAATTCTCATATGGTTTAGAGCTGCATATCAAATCAATTAATTCTCCCGGTACTTCGTGATTTCTGAATGCTAATTTGCTGATGCAGGGTGATAAGCACAAGTAGCAGCAGCAGTAGCATGCAAGATAATGTGAATTCAAAGCCAAGCAGGCAACCACTCCTTTCCATTGATGAAATCTATTGAAAGGAAGGGTTCAACTTCGTTTTCAGTAAGTTGTTTAGACCATGGAGCTCTCTTATTTGTTGTTGCTCCTGGTCCATGACACTTGTACTCTGCCTGGAATAAGTTTCTGCGTTCATTTCACAATTACTTTTCCCATCAGAAAACTAGATAATGGATAAAATGCAAGTGACAAACAGTGTCCTTAAAATGGGCATAAATGAAGATCAAATGCATGGATTTGGTAAATTCAGATCATTAAAAGTCCTTCTTTTGCAAAGAAAAGCCCTGGAAATAGATATTAAATAAATTTTACTAAAAAAAAATTAAAATGCATATGGTTAATGCTCCAATTAATCGATAGAAGGTACCATAGCCACTTAGACAAGTTTAGTGATTTTTAGATTACTGGTAATAAATGAAAATTTGTGAAACAATTAAGCCTTTAAATGAAACAAGCTTGTTCGAACAAGTTTGGACTCAAGCTAGCTCAGACCGCTTACGCATTAGATAGGAAATAATAGTACTTACTCAGTGCCATTGCCGTCATATCTCCAAATGCTCCAGCCCTCAGGAACAATGGTATTCGAAAGATAAGTATTTGCAAACACAACTGTAGAAAATGATCCTTTAGCTCTACCCAAGTACACTTGCCCTATTCCATAAACTTTCCCTTTCTGAAACACATATCCACTGTTTTCAGTTACTGATGCCCTATTTTGTGCTGTTATTGACCCATGTATCTCTATCCTTTTGTCTTCAATCACAAATATCTCACAGCTCTGCATCCACAAATATATGTTATTATCATCAATGAGCTCAAATGAGAATCCAAATTGTCAGAAGAAATCAGAAATTAATATTTTTAATTTCATGTCAATGGAACAGAGAATTCTAATGTACTCACATGAAAGATGGACTTGGCACGCCCAAAAATGAAGTCAATTGAACCTTGAATGTAACAAGCATCATAGTAATGCCTGCCTTTGTAGTCAAAAAGTGTGTTATGGGTGCTAAAAAATGCACAGTGATAGAAAGCAACCATGTCTGCTCCCGCAAGTACTGCCACCGATTGATTTTGCGATGAAAATGCAACACCAGTGGGAGCATCATTCTACAAAACCACGTCAATTCATAATCTCTATAACAAAAACACCTTGTCGTTAAACTAATAAAACGAAATTTTAATAAAATATATGAATTTATTAATTACAAGAAAATGAATATAAGACCTTGATACTGAGACCAAACACAACAACATGTGCAGCTTCAACTTTAAAAGTGGCAGATTCGGTGTTGTCAACAGAGCTTTGTGACCAAGAAATGGACGTTCTTCCTTTTCCATTCCCTCTTAAAAATATGAAAGGTTTGGTCTCTGGTATTTTCACCTTTTCCCTGAACACATTGTTCATTTGCATTACAAAGATGCTTAATAAAAAAACTCATCTTCCCCAGGCTCGCTAATCTTAATTCTCAAGGATCAGGCTCCCCAGTGTTGCAATGAATTTATGTTTGATCCTTATATCCTCCCCAACTTTAAAATAATAATAATAAGTTAATTCTCATTACATAAAAAATTGTTTATTAATACCTGTAAACACCTTTCCTGACATGAATTGTCACCCAATTAGAATTTCCATCGGGGACGGAATCAATTGCTGCTTGAACTGAATTAAATTCCGCACTACTATCTAGAGCAACCTTAATTGTTCGGTTAGAGTGAATCTTGTCTGTCAAGACAGGAGCATCAATAACGCCTGGTTTCGAATTGGAAGAGCCACAGTGGACAACATCTACTGACGAGATAAATGTTAATGCAAGAAGTACATAAAATGTTCGACCATATATCGGTTTAGATTGATGAGAAGATGAAGGCATTTTGTTATGAGGGGTAAGATGAAATTTGTTAAAGTGTTGTACGAGAAAATGGAATGGCATGGCCATTGAAAGAATGTGAGGTTGAGAAGTTAATTTTATATTTCTTCCTTTTTTTTTAGATGTTACAAAATTAGTGCGGGAAATTCAGTTGGGAGAGACAGTTTTAGAGAAGTTAGGACTTCCAATAATTATTGTGTGGCTGTTAACATGGTCTCATCTAATCATCTTCATTGCAACTCATACTTTTACTTAACTCCTCTATTACACCGCCTTTTAGACAAATTGAGGAGCTATTTCATTCGAATTTCTAATGTTTTTTATCAGTAGCCAATTATAAAAAGACCAGCCAAAAGGGAGCACATAAATACATAATGTTCACAGTTCCCAGCCCCTGATTACGTGATATAGGTGAAACCCCAACAAATATGGCACAAGCCAAACTCAACCAGAACTTAAGAAAACTAACACTGATATCATACATTTATACCCAAAAAAACTTGTCATAACATAATACGGAGTAGACAAGAACTGATGGATGAGCTGAAGAACCCCCACAAAATGTAGGATGAAAATATCTGACACGACCGAAACACACAATTTAAGTTCGATCCCATTTGCAGAACGGTTTATGAAGACAGAAATTTATAAGTGACACGAACATATGGGAAAAACAAGTAACGTGTCAAAAACAAAAAAAGAAATAAAGTGGAAAAAAGAGGTCGAATCAAGCAGAGCCATAATGAGAAAGGTATGGTACGTCTACAACCTAACAAAATTGATCCGATCAGTATTTGTGAATCTGCTGCGCATTCTCAAACTCCTTTATTAGTCTGCAATTCCTAGCTTCTTGGTAACTTCTTTTCTCCAGCACACGTCTATTTACTTCATTAGAGCTAGATGCTAGTTAATTATGCATCTCTACATGTTCTTTTAGAACTTAACACAGTGCAGAATCAAGACCTTTAAAAGGTTATGCTAATCTTTAAAGTTTATTAAAAAAGATTATTGATTTTTAAAGGTGAGCGTTGCCCGATTAAGCCATTGTTTACGCTGACAAATCACAGGGTTAATTACACTGGCAATATTGTTGGTTGGCAGATGGACTTGACTAGTAACTTCTGGTGAGCTAGTAGCAAACACAAAGGGTTAGTGTACAATCTATTGATCTCTATACTTGTAAAATAGTATGTATCTTACTTCTATAGAGTGCTACTGTTAGTGTACAATTTTAAGTCAACAGTAATAATGAAAACATGGATGCATTTTGCGCATTAAAATACAGGGATATCCCATTGGCTTATTTATATAATATTTTGAATAGTATATGCTAAATGCTAGACATTAAGTTCGTTGGCAGCTGAAAATACTCGATCGTTTATACAAACTCGGTAGACAGAAGCTGCTTCCTGCATGCTACTATCCCTCTGTTGGTTAGCAAAATCGAACCGAAACCGAAAAATTGAATCTAAAATTGGGTTTGATTTTGGTTTTTAAAAATTTGACCGGTTCAGCTTACTTGATTCAAATCGAAATAAATTTTGGTTTAATTCGATTTTTAACTTAAAAATTTCGATTCAAACTGAATCGATCAAATTACATTTAAATAGTCAAGTTATATCATATATGACTCCTCTTGTTAGACAGTTCACAAACGCATAAGCTTTGAGATCTGATATCACTGGTTTATGTGGAAACACCTCATACAAATAGTTGAATCAAGCACAAAACATGTTCTAACATTTAATACTATCACCTGAATTTTCCTTCTCTTTTACAAGAACTATAACTACTAATAAAATTATTATTTAGTTCCCATCAACTGCCACCTTCCCACCACTAGACATTTTATTTGATCACATAAAGATACAGAGCTCATTTACACTCCAATAATCTTGGACATCTGATTTTGTATAAAATGTTACAATTCAATATATTGGCCCATTTATGACATATATTAGTGTATTTCTTGGAAAAATATTAGAGGGAGTACAAAAATTGAGCTCTACTGCCTCTGCATGTCATGACTGCTATATGCATTCCAAATACGCATTTGGTAGATACATTTTTTTTTTTTTCAATTTCAAATTTACATTATGTAGATGCTTAATTATCTTCGCGACATGCAAAATGATTTTTCCATACGTATAGTCGAGTTTTATGAATTTTCGATTATATTCAAGTATTTTGAGGTATCAAATTGTTTCACAAGAAAAATAATGCAAAATATATTTTTCTACGAGCATGCTTAATTAGAGCATCTCCAATAGGAGGAACCCTTAACTAAAAAATCATGTGTGACGAATATTATACATAATCTGTATAAATTGTGAAACTCCAACCATCCAAAACGCTCGGCTAAAATTATAATCAACCTCCTCACATTGGCTAAATTTGTCGAATCTCTTAAGAGCTGTAACAAAACTATACATATAAATTTAATCATTATAGACAACCCCGTTGGAGCACATTATCTTACAGATTTGATAAATTTTAGTCAATCATTATTTTATATTATTTTAGCCAATCATTTAAGTCATCACTGTGGGAGAGGCTCTTAGAGGATATAAAAAAGAATAGACATGTACTCTATAAGAAAGCTTCTATTCCTACAGTTGGCTCTAAATAGTTTCTATTCCTACAGTTGGCTCTAAAGTCTAAATGCATTGGTCTTTCTCCACTGAAAGAAAAGACATGCAGTTAATTAATGCCTCTTATCTTTCTAACCAAACAACTGTTTTTCAAAGAATTTACAACGTATACTGCTCCACATGCAGCAAGGTTCATGTCTCATCATATCATGTAGCATTAATTGGTCCAATACGTACACTTCTACACTTATATAAAAAGATACATCTTCACTCAAAGCCCATGACTCTGAAACTGAGTGGCTCATCATTTGATCCTATCACAGATAAGGGTGCAACTTTTGTGTAGAGACTTCTGGTGCAACTTTTGTGCACAGAGAAGTCTTTGATCAATATTTTACTTGGTTGAGGTGCACTCTTGTCTGTGATTTAACCTGAACTCTACAAGTTGACATATCTTACTGCATTTTTTTCTTACTTGTAAAATTAATTGATTTATTTTGTTGTACATTGCTGAAATGGCTACACTTTCATATAGAGGAGCTATGTCTGGGGTTCTGCTTCAGATTTTTACTACTTTTGTTTGTTTGGTCATTTATTCATCAGCAATAAAACTTTCTGCTAATTTTATTTTCGGAGATTCTTTGGTTGAAGCTGGTAATAATGACTACATTGTTTCCCTTTCCAAGGCTAATTACCCTCCAAATGGTATTGACTTTGGGAGGCCAACAGGAAGATACACTAATGGCAGAACTATTGTTGATATCCTAGGTAAGTTTTCGTTTGTTTTTTCGATATAATTAAGCAATAGTTGAGTTTACAAATGCTTACATGTTTGTGATATTTTTTACACCAGGCCAACAAGTGGGGTTTAGAGATTTTGCTCCACCATATTTGGCTCCAACCACCAAGGGACCTGTGATTCTGCAGGGTGTCAATTACGCCTCCGGCGGGGGAGGGATTTTAAATGAAACTGGAAAGATTTTTGTGAGTTTTATATCATGAATTCAACCCTTTATTAATGAGAAAAAATACAAATATACTGTTTTATATTACTGTCATTTTCTTATTAGTCCTCACTGAGGCACTAAGCGGTTAATATCTGCTAAAACGCTATACATCACCTGAATCCCGCATAACGATTTTAATTGCCGATCTTTATCAAAAATAAAATGCAGCATTGTGGTTTGGATAGTTGGAGATATTCATGTATATATGCCACGTAATCTGCAGGGCGGTAGAATCAACTTGGACGCTCAGATTGATTACTTTGCCAATACCAGGCAAGATATAATAGCACAGATAGGTTTTCCTGCAGCAATGCAGTTATTCGAAACAGCCCTCTTCTCAGTTACAATGGGTTCTAATGATTTCATAAACAACTATTTGGTGCCTGTGCTTTCAACTGTTAAACAAAAATTAGTATCTCCTGAGATGTTTGTCGCAAGTTTAATTCCAAGATACAGGCTTCAACTTACGGTGAAACTCCCTTATAGAAGACTTCATAATCATTTCTTATATCTGAACTTGTTTCTTAACCGATCCACTTAAATGTTGTTAATTCAATAACTTGTTTCAGAGGCTTTATAATTTGGGTGCTAGAAACTTTGTTTTGCCAAATGTGGGGCCAATCGGATGCATACCATATCAAAGAGATGTAAACCCATTGTCTGGAGATAATTGTGTTGCTCTGCCGAACAAGCTTGCTCAATCTTTTAACATTCAGTTAAAGGGTCTTCTAATTGAGCTTGAGGGAAACCTCAAGGGGTCAAGATTTATTTATGCAGATGTCTACCACATTGTGAATGATATCATTCAAAATTACACCAAATATGGTCAGTTTATATTGTTTAAAAATCTATAAAATATCGCAACTGACGAACAAGTGATAACACGTATCTAATTCTGAAATAAATTCTGAGAAGCTATTTATGCTGAATTTTTTCGACAGGTTTTCAAAATTCAAACTCTGCGTGCTGCTCATCTGCAGGGCGCCATGGAGGAATAATCCCGTGTGGTCCTGGTCCAACAAAAGTGTGTCCAGACAGATCAAAATATGTTTTCTGGGATGCATATCATCCGAGTGATGCTAGTAATGTTGTCATTGCGCAGCGTTTGATGGACGGTGGAACAGATGATGTTTCACCTATAAATCTCAGACAACTTATTGAATCTTGAGCTCTGAAGTACTGCAATATTAGTTATACTATTGATGTCATATACACTTATAAATTACATTTAGTCGAATTTTTATAAGATGATTAGCAACAAGTCAAATGTGACTGATCATTGCCAAGGATAAACTATAATATATTATCTTCAAGAAGAAGATATTAATATTTATTGAATGTAATTGGCGAGCTCATCAAGTTATAGATGCCTGAGACTAGATTATTAATGACACTATATTGTTCTAGCAGACTACCACTCTACAGTACCAAGGATAAACTATTCATCTAAATTTCAAATGTTCATCCAGCAACCCATCTACTTGCAAAAATTAACCAATTAAGGGGTAATGGTATATAAGTAAAATGTTCCTAAAGTCACTGGTATTTTGATTATAAAAAATGGATTATATTTTTGTAATAATAGAATTTATCCTCTTATATTTAAAAAATGACATTCATATTGTATTATAATATATGTTAATTTTAAATAATTACCTAAAGTTAACTTTAGGATCGTTAAACCCATGTTATATTTTATATATTTTTTAATTTATAAGTTGAATTAAAAAATATATAATATATATGTTATTAATTTTATTTTGTACCGTAAAGTTTAACTTTATAAAAATTAATATTTTCTATTTTAAAGATATTTTTAATATTTTATCATTATTTCCTTAATTTTATACTAAATTATATATTAATAATATATTTCTACAAACCGATAATCTATAAAAATTATAAATAACATGAAATTATTTAAAATTACATGAAACCATTAAATTAAAATATATTAAAATTAAATATATTAGTGTTATGCGTTAAATTTTGATAACAATATAATAGTTAAAAGTTGATAAATTTCAAAATATAGTTTCTTTAATGAAATTTTATTTTAACCACGTGTACTTTTTGTAAATTTTATTAATATTATTTTGATATCCTCCATAAAATTATTTTTAATATCAAATTCTTTTGGAAAAATCATTTTTTAAATCTTTTACTGTGAGATTCATCATTTTGAAAAGTACTCCCTTCGTGTCTAAATATTTGTCCAATTTGATTCTTTTTGTCAAATTGACTAATTTTTGATTAAGAATTAAAAATTATTCTTTTTATAATTTTAAAAATCTAAAAAATATATTTTAAAATAAATTGTATATATATATATTAATAATATAAAATTTTAATTTTTTTAAATTATATATTATATTTAAATTGCGGTATTAATTTAGCCGCATTAAAAGGATAATTAAAAAGGGAGTGAGTATATAAATAAGACTGTTAGGATCGTGTTTTCTCAATTTTCCCGGGCAAAAATCTCATCTCGTCGCTCCGTAGAACTGATAAGTCGCCGGAAAATAGATCCGGCACCGGCATAAAATTATCCGGCGAAATATTATTGGTGAGTTCCGTCTTCGATTTTAATGTTATTAGTTAATTTGAAACCCTAATTTTAATAGAATTTGAATTTACTTGCATCGACCTTGTACAGTACACATCTTAATTAACTTACTGTTTTATATGTTTTTTGCAATTCTGTACCGTGTTTTCCGTGTTTCGAGTAATTGAGTTGCATTTTTGTTGGGTCTAGTTGGGCCTTGTATTTTGCTTAGGAAGTGTTATATTGGTATATAGTACTATATACAGTAATTATTATAACATGTGTTTAAATTTTATGAAGTTTAGGATAGTTGATATTTGTTGTTAAACGTATACGTTATTAAACCCCAAGCATACATTTCAGGGGCGTTGGCATTTAGATCATGGTGTTGTGACTTGGTTAATGGAAATTGGAATGTTTGTTATATGTGTTTGTGTGCGGTTGAGGGGCTTAATTGGTTGGAAACTTGGAATTGATTGAGTAATTTATGCCAAGGTTGCACCGTGGGATTTTACATCATTCGCATTCCTATTTTCTAATCTCGTCAAGAATCCAAATGCCCCCTTGGTGTTGTTAATTTGTTGATTTTGGTATGTTTTGTAAACAATGTAGTTGAATTTACTTAAAATATTGGAGCGCATTTAATTTTTCCTGATATGTACCTATGATTACATGCCTCGTGATTCTAATCTTAGTTTATAATAAGCTATATAATTTCATTTCATTTTATGTAAAATGTGAATGACATTGATCAGAGAACAAGTTGGTGAGGTAACAATGAACAACTCTGCATCTGGATCTTCTTCAAAAATGAGAGTTGGGTTATCCCAGCAATCAGAGCCTTCATTTAAGCGCAAACGAGCTGTTTTTCAAAAGGACTGTAAGTATTCTGCAGTTTTTCAAAAATCAGAGCCTTCATTCTGCGCAAACGAGCCTTCATGTTATGGTTTCTAATTCTAGAGATTAATATACTGTTTGTGGTTGAATGTAACAGTGCAGCACATGATGTATGGTTTTGGAGATGACCCCAATGTAATTGCTTAACCCCTCTAAAAATCCATATTCAATTTTATGTTATGCTTTTGATATTATTATTAAGTCCGAAACTTGGTGCATAAATTTATAAAATTAATCGTTCTTGGGGGATGGTATATTCTTTGTTGTCGAAGGAATAATTTTTGTAGTTTTGATGCATTAGCTATCTTGTGAATAATCTGTCACCTGGTTGCATTTTTGCACTGCCTGCCTAACAGTATGGCGTCGACGCTTGCAGTAGAGTCACATTAGAGGGCTAAAGTTGTGTTTTTTCAGTTTCGCAACAATTCAAGTTGTTTTAATTGAAACCTTACTTTCTGAGCTCCTTTGTTTTTCTAACTTCGTAGTTCCTTGCATGCCTTGAACCAAACATTTTATCTCTAATAAGTTCCAAGTAACTTATAGTTGCATAGTTGAGGTACATCAAAACAAACAGGACTCTGAGTTTGCAATGAATATTATGTATAAAATAGTGGGACGTGTAAGAGTTTGCAACTCGCGATCTTTCTTCTGTATTTGGTTGGATGGAATGGACTAGTTTTAGAATGTTTACATTATAAACATTCATTTTTATGCCATACTTGTTCACTCCCATTCCTTTCTTTAAATATAAACTAGAGGTAAATCACAATTTACACCAATTTGCAAACGAATACTCATTACTACCTTCAATCCATAGCATTCAAAAAAAAATTCATATAAATTTTGCACCAAGTTATATTTTTTATTCACACCTAATAATCCTTTTCTTCTATCTCTAATCTTCTTCTCATTCTTTCCCTTATATTCCTAACTCTTGGCATTCTATCCAACTAATTCATCCTTTCTGTAGCATTTTAAATTTGAATCAGACATCTATTAAGTGTGGTTGTCACTGCTGAGGTTCTCTCTTTTTGTCTACCCACCGGCCACCACAGCATTTATTGAAATCTTAACAGTAAGACAAAAATGGTGAAGACATACTCATAGGGAACAGTAGTATAGTACTTCATATTGCCAAGATAGCTATAACAAGGAAGAAACTACGAACGCTATGCGCCTATGTATGATTTTAGAATGACAATATTTGTGGATTTTTAGTTGGTCGGTAGTGCTAATATAGATGATTTTTTCATGCTTGCAAAAACAGCCCCTTCCAGAAACTGTGGCACTTGTAGAGGACATCGTCGTTGAGTATGTGACAGACTTGGTAATCTTGGATTAATTATCTTTTTCAGTACTGCCTAGGTTCCTTCCCTTTGTGCCTTCACACGGTGAATTGTACTGTTCTTTTACTTAAACAGTTGCATCACTTATCATGTTGAATGATTATTTACAGGTTCACAAGGCACAGGATATAGCATCCAAAAGAGGAAAGCTTTTGACCGAGGATTTCCTGTACTTAGTACGAAAGGTACCTTTTGCTGTTTATAGTTCGTTATTTACTTATTTGTGATTTCTTTTCCTGCTGTGCCTCTCTATGAGGTTGTGAACTCCATAACTCCGTTACATTTTTATTGGCTTGGTTGTAATCTATCTTGTTAATTGTTATCATGTAGTATTAAGCCCTTATTTTCACGAAATTTGTTGTGGCTGTCTTATCAGTGGGTACCTAGTGGACAGGGACGGAGCTAGGAAATCGGGGATGCTGGGGTGAAATTTTTTATAATAATTTATTTTATACATATTAATAATTTATAAATATTTGAATATATATTTATTAATAAAAAGTATAAATATATTCTAATTTTTATATTTTAATCTATAATTTTTTCTAAAAGACCATCAATTCTATTAAAAAATTAAAACTCCAGACATATAAATATATTTGGGGGGGGACAAAAATTAAAAATTAATATTTTTTAGTGATAAAATACAAGAATTAAAAGAAAATATATAATTATTTTAGTACTAATAACACAATTATTCCGAATTTTGGGGGGTCATCGCCCCCCCCCCCCCCCCCCCCCACCGTCTCTGCTAGTGGATCAATTTATTCAGTTTTTCCGTCTCCTCTCTCAAGTTGAGTTAAATTCAAGATATTGTACTATAAAATTTTCAGAACTTTAATAAATAGGTCTTATTAAAACGAAGTTTATATTATCAATTTATTGCTTAAAGTTTTATTCTAAAAGAAAAGAAGGATTAATAGAGATATTGCTTATTGTTTATCCTTTACTAAAAAAAAATTAAAATTTCTATAATCACTTATTATGAACCAATATAAAACATTAGCAGGATAATCTTGTAAGTATAAACAATGGTTATATTAATTTGATAAAGATAAACATAGATTATCGCATAACTTGACATAGGCTTCCGAGTCTTGTTTGTTGATCCATATTTTTCAAGTTTGTCCTGCATCAGTTGTCCTGAATTTACGTGTCTTGCATGGAACTAACTGGATAAATACTTAATATTGCATTTGTGAAGAATCTATATTATTGCATTACTGATGATTTAAGTATTTGCATTTGTTTCTGTCAAAAAAGAAAAGAAAAAGTATTTGCATTTGTTTGAAGAGCAAGAGGGATAAAACCATAAAAGCTCAGATAGCAAACCAATATGGTTGTTGTATAACTTAATGATGGATATCATGTTATCCTTCCATTTGAACTCAAAGACTTGAACAATGTGTTCCATTGATCAGAACATCAACCAAGTTATTGAGGTATAGCGCTCTAATTTGTATTTATTTTCCTGCAGGATGCCCCAAAGTTTAATCGGTGCACAGAACTTCTGTCCATGAACGAGGAGCTGAAACAAGCAAGAAAAGCTTTTGAGGTGGATGAGGAGAAGTTGGCAACTATCGAATAAAAGTTGAAATTGTCCATGTTGTTTTGGAAAGATTAGGTGGTTTCTCTGTTATAACATGCTATTCTAAGAAAAGTTTTGTTGAAAGAGTTCTTGGCATCAACTTTTCACCTGGGCTATTTCTCTGCAAATTTGCAATAGGTTTTCTTCTTTGCTCACTTTTGCTTACAGCTATAAATGAAATGAGCCTAAGTTTGCATAAACAAGCCGATCTCAGTTGTTGTTTTTATGCCATAAAAATGATTCAGTTTTATTAAAACCGTAAGTCATCCAACATTACATGAAAAAATTCGGGGTGGACATCTCCCACTCTCCAAATACGATCAGAACAGCTATAACTCGCTAAATAGTGAGCTACCCTATTTGCAGACCGTTTGACAAATCTAAAACGTATGTTTTTGTTGCTTAAGCTTGCGAGCATGTCACGACATTCCTGCACAACTCTTCCCAGATAAGACAAACATGAGATAGAGCTGCGTATGGCATGTACCACTCGCAAACAATCAGATTCAACAATTGCTTCGTGCAACTATTGTCTTTAACCCAACTTAAAGCCTCTCTAATACCAAATGCTTCTGCGAGATCCGGGTTGGGTTGTCCTATCAGACATTTTGATCGTGCTTTGATTAACTTTCCTTCATGATCACGGACTACAAATGCATGGCTATAACAGTTCGTGTCATCAAAAATAGTTGCGTCTGCATTTATCTTAACTCTGTTAAACATGGGAGTATGCCAGTGTTCATCACCATCATCTTGATTCATGTAAGCCATAAATCGATCGAAAGTTTTGTCTTGAACACTATTCCACTGGTTAAGAATAGAGTATGCTGGTTAATCGATCTCAGTTATTTTTTATTTTAAAATCATCGTGACTTTGGTTACCCGTGAGCTTCATGCTGCCCGCATGCGATCAAATTAAAAATCATATCGCTCAGAACATGATTTTACAATGGAATCAAATTAAAAATTATATTTTTCTCTAAATTTTTAAGTATTAAATTATTTATAAAATTTATGTATGGTTTGTATGTTACATCATAAACAAAATTTATGTGTTATGAACCATAAATATAATTATTTTAAAGTTATTTATGATATTTTATAATAGAATCAGAGGGCTCTCTCAGCAACTCTATATAAGATGTCCTATTTAATATTATATCTCATATACCATAATATCTGTTAAATTTTATATAAATCTTATTAAAAATATATTTAAATCTACTATGTATAATCTTAAATGTACATATGTTTAATATATTAAAAAATCATGTTCATAATATTTTGAATCACAAAATTTTACATATTTATATATTAATAATATAAATATATATTTTGTGCGATGTGTAAATTTATTTTTATTATTTTATAATTATTTTATATTTAATTCGATTGATGTAAAAATATATAATTTTAAAAATTTTAAAAATGATATAATTATAATACATTGAGACTTTTTAAAATTTAAAAAATATTAATAATTTTAAAATAAATAATTTAATTAATAAAATAAAATATACATGTATCACACTAGTTAAAATCTAGTATTATTATAACCAAACTGCAAATTTTTTTTAAAATACTTAGGTGAACCATAGAAAATATCTTAACCGTCCAATTTTAGGTGAATCATAGAAACGATCTTAACAAAATCTAATTTTAAAAAAGATATATCATAAATACAACTCTATCACTATCACTGATAGTTCTTCTCTTATACAACTACGAATAATATTACATTATATCTAAATTATATTTTAATAATCATTTGAAAGGCTGTATGTATAGACCTATATGTAACATAGGGTTATAACTCAACACAAGAACAGGACGTGTAAATAATATGAAGTTATCATCGGCATCAGAAAGACATGAAGACTTGGTAAAGACAAAGGATAAAGAAGAAATCTAAAGACTTGAAGCATTAGCTCACTGGAAGAAATTCATTAATATGTTCATGCCTCAGTGAAGAATAAAGGTTGAAGTATTCAAGGTTGTGGAAGCAGTGAAGCAGTTGTCAAAGTACCAAAAAGATTCTAGTGATCCAAATTTGCAAATTAGTCAAGCAATGAATTGCAGAGCTCAAGTACAAGAATCGATAAGATAGAATATACGGCAAATACAAAGAATCAAAATATTAGATGAAATCTTGGAGTCTATTATAGATTACTGGAGGAAGTTCATTCATATGTTCAGACTTCAGTGAAGGATAAAGTTCGAAGATGTTCAGGGTTTCAGATATGTTTATGGTTCATCATAAGTGCCAGAGGATTCCAATGTACTTACAATAGAAGCACTTCTTAACAACTAGAGAAACAGGGCCAATTGAATAGTCAAGAAGATGTGAAGATCAAGTTCGTGTTAGTCGCTTGTGAACCAGACCAGTTGCACTAAACGTCAGCACAAAAGGAATTGAGAACTGCATCTACGTTAGAAAAGAATTGGCTGTATAACCGTTGTGTGCTAAAGCTCAGAGAAAATCAAATTCAAGTAGTAAAGGTAAATTTATTAACTTGGTTGCGGTGAAAAGAAATATTACAGAGCTTTAAATCGTTGGAAAAACGGCTAAGGTGAACTACCGATAGTTGGTTTTAGTTGTTTGACTGTTTTGTCTTATTTACCGACGGTTGGTGATTAGCTGTTTGACTGTTTTGTCTTATTTCCGACGGTTGGGTTTCAGCTGTTTGGCTATTTCGTCTTATTTACCGACGGTTAGCACATCTCGACGGTTACCATTTTGGATATATTATTAATTCCATTTCTCTCGACGGTTATGGTTTTAATAATTATTTTGAGTCGATAGTTATAACTGATAGTTGGGTTTGACTGTTTCGTCTAAATTGACCGACGGTTACAGCATCTCGATAGTTAAGGTACTCAGATAAATATCCAGATTATTTATTCCATCGACGGTTAAGTCATTCGATAGTTATGGCACTTCAATAGTTGAGGTTTAAGATTGTTTAATCTACAGCCAACCACAGCATGCCACCTATCATTGATATCCTTGAGCAGAATTGTATTAAGTGATTTATTTCAGTCTCGATGGTTATCAACAGACTCACTGTAACACCCCAGTCCCACATCGACTAAATTGAGATAATTTGTTCAGTATATAAGTAAAAGTATTACTACTATGTGCACCAACAAATCATTGATCTTTTGGGGGCCTGTGGTGGGCTTGTGGATTACTCAAGTTGTTGCATTTGGGCTAGTTTACTTTGACTTATTTTCAGATTTGGAAGTCGGGACTTGACCCGATTTTCGAAAAAAGACTCGGGATTTGATCCGGGTTATCATATATGGTATCAGAGCCAACTCCCGAAAACTTGATTCGTCAAGTTGCCGGAGGTGGGGACACGAAGGCTGGTGGTATTATCCCACAATGGACAGAGGTCCGGAGGTGGGGACACGAAGCTAGCCGGTATTATCCCACAATGGCTAGAGAGGTACGATCTGGGCCTATGGGCTATCTGTTCGGCCTGACGAGGACGTCATGAATTTAAGTGGGGGAGTTTGTAATACCCCAGTCCCACATCGACTAAATTGAGATAATTTGTTCAGTATATAAGTAAAAGTATTACTACTATGTGCACCAACAAATCATTGATCTTTTGGGGGCCTGTGGTGGGCTTGTGGATTACTCAAGTTGTTGCATTTGGGCTAGTTTACTTTGACTTATTTTCAGATTTGGAAGTCGGGACTTGACCCGATTTTTGAAAAAAGACTCGGGATTTGATCCGGGTTGTCACACTCACCGATGGTTATAAATCAAATGTCTCGACAGTTGTTAATTCAAGAAGTGAGAAGCAGCTCAGTTACTTGGACCACATGAAGCCACGTAGCTGTACTGAAAAAGCCTACACATAAATTGAAGCAGAGCCATTCATTTGGAGAAGTCTTCTACAACACAACAAAAATATCCAGAGAGAGAGAAGACAAAGCCGGAGAGGAGAGAACACCTTGAAAAATCTATACCTCTTCACCGGAGATGTATTAGTGGCCGGTCCCTTAACGGAAAATGTTCAGGGCCACTATATATCACTCTCTAAGGTCTTAGTTTCTTTTGTACTGATCTAAAAATACTTGTATAGGAAATTGAGAGTTATATTTTTGTTAAGCATCGAAGAACTTGTTCTTCGGACCGGATTTGTTGGTCGGGTGTAGCAACCTCAGGGTTTATATTTATCAAATGATATATTTCCCGAATCTTGTGTTGTTTATTTTACTGCTAATTTTCTAGAACCGAACTGATTAATCCTAAACACATAAAATTAGTAAGCAGCTCCGTAAACACTATTCACCTCAAGAACACGAGCCCACTAACCGAACTTTAAATTATTTATCCGCAAAAGATTCGAAAGAATTTTTTAATTTAGTGAGTATCGTATTCCGTTTCCCAGAATAATCAATCTATTACAGAAGGGGGTTGAACGTAATAGTGCCTGTAAATCGATTATGAACACAAGTATATAGAATGGAATACTGTTTTGTATTATTAATGATCTTGAATACAAAACTCTCTCAAGAAATAATGTTCTTAAGAGCTGCTAGGTTATATAACTATTGCTTAATGAATTCGACATTCAATTATAACCTATCTATGTGTTTATATAGACACAACTACAAATACAATTACAAAACAGATTATGATAAGAATAGCTTTAATAAGGTAATTAGACTTGCACTTGAATTCCTTCTTACTATCCAAATCAGACTCTGATTTGTCTGTTTCCTTTTCTAGTAGACTCTGAAGCTAAACTCTGTCGGTTTGTCATTCTCTGATTTGAGCATTCTCTGTTAGAGTAAACTCTGATTGAGTATTCTCTGATAGAGTAAACTCTGACCGACAGCTTCCTTAAACTCTGATGATGTCAGCATAAACCCTGTTTAGTATTTTCTGACAATCATCAGTGTTTGCATTCCTAACAAACCCCCCTTCTACGATACTTCCGGGGCCTAATACTACTTATCCTATAATTTTTATTTAATATAATTGTACTCACATTTTAACTCAGTTGGATCACCATTCAAACTATTTTATCTATTTAAAAGAAATTAATGATAAAATAAATCATCATATTAAATAAAATATTTAAATTATATAAAATAATTAATATATAATTTATTAATAGCATCTGTGTTTTGCACGAGTTATAAGCTATTCTTTATTAAAGTTAAAGAGGTGCTTAAAGAATATTAAACAAAGCTAAAAAAAATTAATCCAACGGCAAATAGCTATTGAAAATTTGCACACACGGTATTACAATATACTCATCACTAGTAGATTCTACCCTGTGGATAATCATAAATATATTACTCCCTCTTCCTTTTTTAACTGTCTACTTTGTTTTCAGTATGGTCAAATTAATTTATTTATTATTGAAATTTAAATATAATATATAATTGAAAAAAAATTAAAATTTTATGTTGTTAAAATATATATATAATTCACCTTAAAATATATTTTTTTAATTTTTAAAATTATAAAAGAATAATTTTTATAATTAATCAAAAACTAATGATCACGAAAAGTGAAAGGACCATTGATTAGGGACCAGGGAGTATTCGGATAGCTTAAGCAATGATCTAACCATCCCGATCTCCAAGACAACACGCATATCTAGACGTTTCCCCGTAATCCTATCCGCCATGCATATAAAGCATACGGACTATATACACACAAGCTGAGCTGACTTAAACCGATCACTAATCAAAATTAAAATTTTAAAAATGTCGAAATCTGGGTCAGACAATTTAATCCTAACCCACAACGACCAAAACGGCGTCGGTTTCTTAACAATCAACCGACCGAGATCACTCAACTCGCTGACTCGGTCCATGATGATCGACATGGCGAAGGCTTTCAAGAGCTTCGACACCGACGATTCGGTTCGGGTCGTGGTTCTGTCCGGGTCGGGTCCGTCGTTCTGCTCCGGCGTGGACTTGACGGCGGCGGAAGATGTTTTTAAAGGAGATGTGAAGGATATGGAGAGTGATTTGGTGCATCAGATGGAGAAGTGTAGGAAACCTATTATTGGAGCTATTAATGGGTTTGCTGTCACCGCTGGGTTCGAAATTGCGCTTGCTTGTGATGTTTTGGTTGCGTCCAACACTGCCAAATTTATGGATACTCATGCTCGGTACGTAGTTTCGGGATCGGAAAATTTTATTCATTTATCGAGTTTCGATAATTTTATTTATTGAGAATTTTACTCATTTATCGAGTTTCGAGAATTTTATTCATTTATCGAGTTTTTTATAAATACGTTGAGCTGATAACTTTATTAATTTATTAATGTTACTGTATATTATATGCATGTGTATATTATATTTCTACTGTTATATGTTTTAATTGTTATTGATTTTTTTAGTGTAAATTAGGAGAAGTTGCAAGTGTGTGTATAAATGTTGATATGTTATACAGTTGTAATAATTGAAATGCGTAGTTTAATGGATATTAATGTTAGGTCTAGTAATATACATATGTTTATGGATTGTTTTGCTTCTATGAAATGTGGTAGTTGTTATTAATGTTTTTGAGTTTAATTTAGGAAGATATGTAGTGTAATCTAGTGTTGGCCACCTGAGTGATTACGGTATGAGATAATGTATGCAGGTTGATGAGATGGTTTGATATTTGACGGTGTGCTACTAAAACTTGTTTAAGAAAATCATTGAAGTGGTGTTTAGTTTAGTGGAAGAGTTTTAGTGGTCTTTTAAGGAATTTTTTTTTTTGATTGTATTTGGAAATTGACTTTTTCTTGCTTATACAAAGAGAAGTATTATGAGCACTGCGATGAGGCATTTGGAGCCTATTACTGGGAGAACCTAGTCTATAGATATTTTCTTATGGGTTAAAACGTAGATAAATACCGGAAGAGATAAGAAGATAAATGGAGTGTCCTCTTATTATTTGATTAACTGATGTAGTAGTATGAGTGAGATGCCTCTACTTTTTCATCGTTGTTTGTGTGGGTGTTTGAGCTGCTTCGCTTGCCGTGGTTTGCACGGTAGTCTCTTTGTAGCCTTTCAGTATTAGATTCATTTCCTTCCCAAACGTTATACTGACCATGACAAGTTATACTAATCATGATCACTTCTCAACAAGATTATTTCCATGTATCATTTGTTCTCAAACCCCAACGTCCTTAAAGATTGATAATTGAATTTTTAACTTCCAGGTTTGGGATATTTCCATCATGGGGTCTGTCTCAAAAGCTTTCCAGGGTGATAGGACCTAACAGAGCTCGTGAAGTGTCCCTAACAGCCCTGCCTATAACTGCAGATCAAGCTGAGAAGTGGGGCTTGGTGAATCATGTTGTAGAAGGAAATGAGTTGATGAAAAAAGCCAAAGAAGTTGCTCAAGCCATATTAAAGAACAACCAAGACTTGGTTCTAAGGTACAAGGCAGTTATAAATGATGGCTTGAAGCGAGACCTGGGACATGCACTTGCATTAGAGAAGGTAATGATTTTGAGCCATTGCTTCCTATGTTTACATCCTCTTTACTTCGAGTCAAGATAGAGTTACCCTGTAGTAATTTACACCAACGATTAGCTGGCACATAATGTTTACACTGTAGAGTACTGCCCATCAGTGGAATTTAAATTGTGACAAGATAACATGCTGCTTTATGGTTTTGCACCACATAAGAGACAATGTACTAACACATTATTGCTAAGTTTTGCTGTATAAGATGCAACTGGTGGATTCTGTAAACCCCATCGTTTCATAGGATGTTTTTGTTACATCTTTACATAAAATATTGCCTATTCCCACTTCTCTATAGCACAAGTCTACAATGTCATCTTTATTTGTATATGAAGCAAAAACTTTAAGGTTTGCTTCATATGTTTCTGGCATCATTAATGTGAATCATGCTTCGAGGCGTTATTCTTAGAACTCTTGAGTTAGATATGCCACAGGTAATTAGGGGCTGGAAACAAAAGCTGTCACCCAGGAAGTTATGCACTGTTTTTACGTGGCGGATCTTACTTCTATTAGTACATCGGTATTGATACTTTTGTTCTTTACATAAACTGTTTGTACTTGCTGGGTTCTTCAGGAGAGGGCTCATGACTACTATAGCGGGATGACGAAGGAGCAGTTTAAGAAAATGCAGGAATTCATAGCAGGACGAAGCTCGAAAAAACCTCAATCGAAGATGTAGAAGCATATGCTCCTTGCTCAGCTTACTACATCAATAAATTTGTTGTATGACCTGAAAAGATAGAGAAAATAAAAATAAAAGGGTTTTGGTCCAGAACAAGCGATGGTTGACCAACCATCTATCCGCGTTTATTCCGCTGATAGCAAAAAAACCCTGGGCTTCTGGATAGATGACGTGACCCCTGGATTCACAAAAAATTTCAGTATTTATGCTATCCGCGAAAACTTATAGCGGATAGATGGTTATGCCAAACGATTGTCGGGGACCAGAACCCAAAATAAAATAGCTTTTTGTAATTTGTATACTGCGTAAACTCTTCCGATTTCCTAATAACATTAATGGCTAGAATCATACAGTATGGGTTCAAGTTTTCCTGCAGTTGTAGGATATAATCTACATTTCTCCTACTAAAATGTTTGTTAGCAAATAGTTCTGATATTATATTCGTAAATGATCATTATGGTTTATTAATGAAGTTTAGACTGTGGGAGTGAAATACAAAATTTATGATCATTATGGTTTATTAATGGAAGTTGAGACAGTGAAATGCAAAAATTTATTTGAAACTCCTTTTTTGGGAGAAAAATACAAACTGCGATAATTTATTTTGTTACAATTAAGTTGTCACAGCATTACATTATGATCTGACAAGAGTAAGTGCATTTCGACAAAGTAAAGGTAAAAATAAGAGCAGAAGAATAAGAATGCTGTGGCCCTGGGATAATTTTCCGCCCTCCCACAAAACTTTGCTGCGTAAAATAATAAATTTTACTAATAAATAAATAATTATAAGAATCGCTTGGTAAGATATATAGTTAAACTCGACATTATTAATTAAGTCCAGCCAAACAAGTCCTTAACTCTCAAAACTGCAAAAATCAAACATTCTAGGGCTCCTGACACCTGACTCCTTAGTCAAGCTCATCATCAGCTACTCGCCTTTCCATTAATCAATAAACACACATATTATATACTGTATCTATATATGTACACACAGTATTGAACTAGTAAACGAGATATTTAGATCATTTGTATAATATTGTTTATAGGCGGTGGCGATGAGATTAATAGTGAGATTTTTGATAGGAATTGTATTAGTGTGTGTAATTTCAGTGTTTGAATCGGCATCAGCATCGGAAGCTTATCGGAGAGATCCAGGTCATCAACAATGGCATCACGGCGCTTTTCATGATGTTAAAGACGGTGTTCGATCCGACCTTCGTCGTATGCTCCATTCCCGAGCTGAGGTCTGTGTGTGTGTGTGTGTGTGTGTAGAGTGTATTGATAAAAAGTGTGTTTGAGTAAATTTACGATAAATGTTAGCTCTAATTGTATATGTTTCGCGTTATGTTGATGAAGTTCTTTTCAGATTAGCTAGGTTTACAGATATTACTTTACACATTTAAATATGTTTTAGTAAATGTACGTTTAATAGTAGTTTGAGTTGTCATTTGTTGTTTATGTTTTGGCATTATTTTGTTTGAGTTTGTTTCAATTTAGATATAATTCGCTTTAATTAGCTAAATAGTCTAGCTAGGTGTTACCGGTTACGTTTACTTACCTGATGAATGTTTTAGCTTGATATTCCTAATCAACTCAGATATAGCGTAGGTTTTCTTTTATTTTGATACTTGATATATTTTAAAGTGTAGAGGCGTTGGCCGTGAGCATCGAACTTAGACCGCAATGTGATAAGTTTTATAGCACCTTAAGTTTCAAAAAAAAATCATATTCGATGTTCGTTGATAGGAATTCTAAGAATGAGACTACAATTTCTGTAACAATTATGTATTACATTGGCTCTCGGAGTCTGTTGGAAATTGGGATACTTTTGAATATTGAGGCTTGATAGTGGTTGTGCCTTTATTCAATTATGTGTTTGTGTGGTGTGATTTCTTAAATCAACAGATGGACAACTATATGGAAAATATTAGCTTGTTCCGTATGATGCATATGCAGTTTTCGCCCAAGCCCACCTTCATTTTAAAAGTAATATAGGCCATGTTCTTTTAGTGTAAGACTGTAAGTTAATTTTGACATGTATATACAAAAGCAATTTATGAATTTCTTTATTACTCTTCTACGCATGTAATGTGTGCTATTATAACAATACTATATGAATTCATGATTGAGTTGTTAGATGGCAAATACAATGGATTGCAATAGTTTGACTTACTATCAAACGTTTTGTAGAAGAACCTCATTTAATCATTGCAAAACAATTTCCAGGTTCCGTTCCAAGTCCCGCTTGAAGTAAATATTGTCCTCGTTGGTTTTAATGGTGATGGAGGCTATCGTTACTCAATAGATTCCCAAAAGTTGGAAGAATTTTTAAGAGTTGGCTTCCCGACTCACAGACCATCATGCCTAGAGACAGGCGAGCTCCTTGACATCGAGCATCACATTGTCTATAATGCATTTCCAGTAAGCTTCTGCAATATGATTGTTTTTTATTAGAAGTTAAATAGCATGATTTGTACGGTGGGGTTTAAAGATGCTGCTCTGATAAAATTTCATAATTTGTATAATAACAGAATGTGAATAATGTCATATTTCCTATATAGGTATGTACATTTTTAGATAATGTTTGCAAATGTTAAAAGGAGGGTTTAGTGAATTGTTGTATTCTAGTTTAGCACTGGCCTTTACTTCATGAGATAGCATATTTGAGGATTATGTATACCCTAGAGAATGAAAACCATTTAGCTAGGATGCTTTCTTAAAGATTTGGTTTCTGTAAGTATTTAAACTTTAGTTTGTATTATTCTCACAACTTCTTAGTTATGGAGAACATGTAATATTAGTGGCCATATAGCATATAGTAAGTTAGTATAGTTGTTAAAGATCATTTATAGGATGCAGTTTGTGTTTTCTTGAAGAGCATGATTGCTTTCATCTTTATGAGTGTAGTGATCCGCATTTTATATACTTACGCTTAGTAATCACTGCAGGCTGGACAACCAGAACTGATTGCACTTGAGAAAGCACTAAAATCGGCCATGGTTCCTGTTGGGACAGCAAGAGAGGTGACAGTGACAGCTTAATGTAGTTTCTCTTAGTTACTTAATATTCAGATGCCTTTTAATATATAGTAGCTTTTATGTAGATTGATTTTGGTAGAGAGGTCTCCTTGTTTGAAGTCGAAGCAACAACAGTGGAGCCTGAATTTATGAAGTTGTATTCTTACTTATTTGACATTGAGGGTGGAGGCGATCCTACAGAAGAGATGGACAGAACTGTGCCAAGTGCAATATTTATTGTTAATTTTGACAAGGTATTGTGGGAAGATATTAATAAGTATAACTATATATAACCTAGTAGATGCAGTCACCTTCATGATTACAGATCAATATTTAGTTTAGACTTTAGAGTTCGAAGGTCACTGTTAATGTTCTAATAATTCCGTAAAAGTGGCTAAGCTTGTCATTCTTAGCATTTCAAAGTTTCTGTACAGTCTCATCATTATGACGTTTAATCAAATAACTGCCTCTTCCATGTACAGGTGAGGATGGATCCATGGAACAAAGCTACTGATCTTGACAGTTTAATGTATGGCAAAATTAACCAGTTAACTGAAGAGGAGATGAAGAAACAAGAGGGAGACTACGTCTACCATTACCGTTACAACGGAGGAGGATCATCTCAAATTTGGCTTGGCTCTGGCAGGTAAAGTTTATATATGCCAAGGGATTCTGATCATACTCTTGACTCTTGTAAGAACTTCATGTTTTGTCGATATTTTCAAATCACTTTGTGAAATAGTTAAGTACAGATATACTCTCTCAGGTTTTATATTAATGAAGCAGCCTATTTCAGAGTCTAATGTGAAATCTAGTTAACACACCATCATCGAGATTTTGAAATTGAAAAAAGAGAGAAATTGACACTGACAGTCTTTGGAAAACATTAATTATTGCTTCACCACTACAATGACATGCAGTTTGCCGTCTGAGCTGACAAGAAGTTTTTAACAGAAATATTAGATGTGCAATTTGTATGTACTTTAACAATGCTAAGTGTGCGTCTGACTTGAATGTTATATACAAGTGTCCGCATATTTGTTGTATTTTTTAATGAGTCAACATCTGATAGCTTTTGAAGCTTTTTCTTGTTATGATTTCAGGTTTGTTGTGATCGACCTCTCAGCAGGACCTTGTACTTATGGAAAGATTGAAACTGAAGAAGGCAGTGTCAGTTCAAGAACGCTCCCTCGTTTACGGAACGTGATGTATCCAAAAGGTTCAGTTTCAGTTAGTGAGCCTTACTCCAATGACATTTTTTTTGGACGAGTTGCTTCTCTGGTTGCAAGCACAATCGAGCATGTTGTGGCTCCTGATGTTAGGTAAAGTTCTCTTCTCATTGATAATGAATTGTAGGTCCTATTAATGGTCTACTGCCTGCAAGCTTTTCTTTTCATGTTGTGGCTTGACTTTAAGATATATTTGACAAATGATCACTCACTTTTTAAAAGGGTTGGGAGAAAGGGAGAAAACCCTGTCAAACGGTGTCTCGGATGGGTTTAATACACAGATTTTATTAGTTTACAGGTTGGTCAACATTGTGTTAGAATATTCAATAAGTATCCTAGCATTTCGCCTTGCTTTATGAATTATGATACCTATATTCGTGGCCAAAACTACCCATGAGAAAAGAAACTGACATTCTCTGTTTTTGTAGTATTAACACAAATGAAAGATGAATGGTAAGTACTGTATATTGTTATGGCAGATGAGTTCCCATAAGAAGGCTTCTGGTGTTGATGTTGCTAGTTTATGAGTTCCGATTAAAAAACTTTTTCGCATCGAGTTTGGTCCATATTCATTTATGCTTTTATTTTCTCGTTTTTATTCCCTTTTGCGAGTAGGGACAAAAGATGAGGTGTATATATCTGGATCTGCTATCTGCCTCCAATCTGTTGTGCTGGTGGTTCATGGTCAAGTTTTCAATTTTGATGTTATGCATGATGGTAAATGCCTAGGGACGTAGTCACGTGACCTTAGCAAGGGTATGCTTTGTTTCACTACTGTAGTTTTCAGGGGGTGCAGGGTTGAAGTGCAAGGATGTTTTGATAAATGTTTATTGTCTTAGGGTTGCATATGATTTTCTTCTTGTAATTCTAGCTTCCAGTAGCAAAACTCTTTCCACTCTTGTGAATTGGACACATTGACCAAACCACGTACATTTTTCTGTTTTTGTTTTCCTGTTGTGTGCATGCAATAGCTAATTGCTTAATGTCTTGGTTCGATTTTCAACGGGATTTGATTTTGGTTATTATCACATTGAATCAGGTTTGAGACTGTTGATCTAACTACTCGATTGTTGATACCAATCATTGTCCTCCAAAATCATAATCGATACAATATCATGGAGAAAGGTCATAACTACAGTATAAACATGGAAGCTATTGAAACCGAGGTGAGCTGCTTCAGTGGTGTTGGTTCTGAATAATGCAGTCCCTTTTCCATTTTTTAAATACTTTTGATTGCAACCAAGAGTATAATTATGCCATCACCTTGTCAGAAAATCACTACCCTACTGGTGGCTTGTAGTTCCACTGTTACCGGTCAAGTACTAGTTTACTAAAAAGTCCAGGATTAGGCTTTCGGTAGAGGTACTGTATTGTATGTGTAATTGTTAACTTCATGCAATTGATCATTACCCAAGACAATCACTAAACCCCTGTTTCAAAGGTTTCTAATATATTATCAACTAGAAACCTCCTTCGAAAGATTTAGTGCTCAGTGTTCTTTATAATATTTATATTTACTTTATTTATGCTCTGTTCTTTGCAGGTTAAAAAGATGGTGCACAGTGGGCAAGAAGTAGTACTAGTAGGTGGTTCACATTTGTTGCATCACCATGAGAAACTGGCGATTGCTGTTTCGAAAGCAATGAGAAGTCATTCCCTTCAAGAAACAAAGAAGGATGGGCGTTTTCATGTTCATACCAAGACTTATCTCGATGGTGCTATTCTAAAAGAGGTGTGGTGTGCTCCATCTAGTTCCAGCTTACAGTTTTCTGGCTTTGGTGTTTAATTGACGATCCTCGGCCTACCATAGTTCTTTGAAAAAAACGTCTTTTTAATTTTATCAGGTGTCTAGATTGTATGGCAGATAGTAAAAAGCTCACAATAGAAAGAACAATATTAAGTTTATTTCCTTGGAAAATAGTAGGCTTCGAAGTTTTAGTATTAATGGAGTCTACGGTGCAGTAATTTGAATATGATCCTAAAATGATGTTGTTGACTATTTCATTAACCTTAGTGCTCCTGTGTTACTAAATATAAGATAGAATTAGAAAATTTTCCTCTATTGGATAAAATTTTCCTTTTTGTTATTGTTGTTCCAAGAATTAGGGAGTGAAGATGCGATATTCATCACTGTGTAACATATTAATTTTTTTTGGTTTCTCGTAGAGTTCATCCCTAAGTTACTCATATAATATATCTTAATATGTTCATTTCAGGAAATGGAAAGGTCTGCTGATGTGCTAGCTGCAGGGTTACTTGAAGTGTCTGATCCGTCCCTTTCAAGTAAATTTTTCCTCCGCCAGGTTGGCTGTACTTTATGATAAGAGAAAATAACAATTTTTTCTTTATTATTTGTGATGGTTTTTTCTAAAGTTATGTAGGGAATGTGTTCTTTTGTGTTCATTAAGTAATATTTTATCAGTAGCCCCTAAAAGTAGTTGTGTTTCCACCAGCACTGGGCAGATGAAAATGATGGTTCAAGTGATTCAATTCTAAAGCATAAACCTCTTTGGGCTACTTATAACCCCAAAAGAGGCAAGGATAAGAAGACAAAGAAATCAAAGCAAGGGGATTTGTACCGGACTTATGGAACAAGAGTGATTCCTGTGTGAGTTCACTAGCTGTCTTGCTCATTTTATAAACTGGACTTTTAGGATGCTACATAATTATGCCCTTAAGTTACTTGCAAACTTTTTTTTATGTCAATCTTATCAAAACTCTTAAATATTTTCAATTCATTCAATTGATTTCCCAAAATAGGTTGTTTGTCTTCCTTATACTATCTACAGGTGTGGGGTAAATTTTCAAGGGAGTCGAATGGTGTAGACGAAAAGTTTCAGATTTGTGGTGTTTTTCTTTTTCAAGATACAGTTTGTGATTTTTTATAATTTAGTACTTTCTTAATACTATAGACTTGAAGATTTATTCGGCATACTATTATTTTTTAGCAAATGTTGGATTCGCAAAAGTAAAGCTTTTGTTTATCGCTTTCCATTTTCTTGTGTAATAATATGGTCAATACAAAAATACTTTGTTTTATACTATCTTTGTTTTATACTGTAGAAATACTGATTTTAAGCTGCATCTAATTATTTCCACAGATTTGTTCTGTCATTAGCTGATGTGGATCCACACCTTATGATGGAAGAAGAAAGTCTAGTATGGACAAGTAATGATGTGGTTATTGTACTTCAACATCAAAATGAAATGATACCTCTAAGGTACGCGGTCAATATGAAGTCCACTCCGTATTAAAATTTAATTTATGCGTATACCATATATTATTAATTGACCCCTCTCAAAATTTAAGTTCCGTTGTACTTCTTTGTATTTTCTAAGAATAAGAGACATCACATATAATCCGATTGCCAATTTAATTTAACTGATCCATCTTTACACAATTATTACATTTTTAAGCTAATGTTGGGTATCTATATTACAAGTTATTGTTTGAAAGTAAAAGTTTAACATTTGAATGGAGTACAGCATGGCTTCATCGCTTGTGTCAATAAGTTATTAAAAAGTTTGTTTTTGCCATCAAAACCATATATAAGAAAGTTAATTCTTTTTTTTTCTTGGATATAAGTAATATGATACCTTTTCTATTCGAGTGGAATGCCCCGGAGATGGAAAAAAGGAGTAGGAGTTAAAATTTTCCCATTATGGGTAAACTATAGGCTTTTGTATTGATTCAAGAATTATTAAGGCAGAAAGCATTTGTATCTTTAGAATACATGTAAGCTTACTTAACGAATTAAAAGTAGAAACGTCACTTCTAATGTTTTTTGCTCTAATATTATACTGGACAGTTATGTTTCGGAAACAGTGAGAAGGCAAGCTATTCCATCTCAAGCTCAGCGTCATATAATAGCTGGGTTGGCTTCCGTTGTGGGTGGAGTAAGTGCGCCATACAAAAAGGCTTCCCTCGTGCATGAAAGGCCAGTAGTAAATTGGCTTTTGGCTACTGGTTGTCATCCATTTGGGCCATTTTCAAATACTTCACAATTAAGTCAGATGCTTCAGGATGTTGCGTTGGTGAGCTTAATCCTAGATGCTCTTTTATTTGCATGTATCTAGAAATGACATGACTGAATGTACGTCTATTGTTTATCAATCCAGCAGAACACTGCTCATATTTCATGGTATAGTTCTCATAATCTACTCTTATTAACAGAGGAACACGATCTATGCACGTGTTGATTCTGCTCTTCATCGTATTCGGGATACTTCAGAGGTGATTTGAGATTTCAAAATAAACATTCTCTATCTTTGCTCAGATTTATGCTCATTGAGTAGTTCGTTTCTACAGGCTGTTCAATCGTTTGCTGCTGATTATCTGAAGACTCCTCTTGGTGAACCTGTAAAGGGAAAAAAGAACAAGTCAAGCACTGAGCTATGGTTGGAAAAGTTCTACAAAAAAACTACTAACCTGCCTGAACCATTCCCACATGAATTAGTAGAAAGATTAGAGAAATATTTAGATGTGAGTATATACTTTTGAATATTTCTGCATGTGGAAATTTATGGTTTGAGATTCACATGATAATCTTACACAAATGATTATAGGGCCTTGAGGAACAGCTAGTAGATCTCTCTTCGCTGCTATATGATCACAAGCTGCAAGATGCACACCTAAACAGCTCCGAAATACTTCAGAGCTCCATCTTTACCCAGCAGTAAGTTATTGCTGGCGTTTCTCATTAATAAGATTGAGCTTCCTTAATATTTTTGTTTCCTCGCAAACTAGGTTGGTTAGATGGCTTTGTGTTCATTGGAAGGGTTCCTGACTTGGTCTTTTGTTTCATGGTTATAATTAATATATGTTGTGCAGGTACGTGGACCATGTTTTGATCAGCGAGAAGGAGAAAATGAGATGCTGCAGTATTCAATACAAGTTGCCTGTGCAATCTTCGCAAAATTTGATTTATGCAGGAATCCTTTTAGCAGGATTTTTTGTGTATTTTGTAGTAATTTTCTTCTCATCTCCTGTTCGCTGATGTAACACAAGATGGTTTGATGTTGCAAGTTGCAACTGCAGGATATATTAGGCTTAACAGGAACAGGTATACACTTGCAGAAAAAAGAAATTTAGAGTGATATCTGTTCCAGTTAACTAAATGAGACTAAAAAAGGGATTCAATGTCCCTAAATGGAATTTGTAACACTATGTCTAGCAAAGAGAAAATGAAGCAGATCTTAAAAGTTCCCT
Source organism: Oenanthe sinensis (assembly GCA_028671895.1). NCBI lineage: Eukaryota > Viridiplantae > Streptophyta > Magnoliopsida > Apiales > Apiaceae > Oenanthe > Oenanthe sinensis. Next base: position 48,077,132 of record CM053811.1, on the reverse strand, counting down.
GGATATTTCAAGATGCAAATTGTTATGTACTGTTTTGAATGGTCAACTTTGACTCCAGTCAATTATTTTTGCGTATGCCATACAGGAGAAACAATTGGGAATGAGGGATAATGTTGAGAATGCTAGAATGTGCAGGGAGTAGCTCTCAAATAAACATGGTACGGTTGGTGATGAGGGTTTGGGACATCGAGTTGTAAAGGCTAAGGTTTTCTAGTGGCTATCCAGCGCTCTCTTCTATATTTTTTGTTGTGTTCTTTTCCTACAAAGTAGATTTCAAGCGTGAAAGTGGAGTCTTCTTTTTATGCGTCAAAGTTAATTTAGTTATAATACGTTTACTCCGCATTGAAAAGTGCTCAAGGCCAGGATGTAAGCACAAATTATGGAATATTGGCCACCATTCGAAAGTGCTCTATGCCCAGGATCTTGGGTGTTTGCCTGATATAGTTCCCTTGAAAGCAGGGTTGTAATCCAAATCCAGAAAATTTAAACTTAATTCGATAAAAATCGTATCCATTTTTGACAGCTCTTGTTTTTATCAATTTATATTATCAATAAATTTACACCAACAGCAGCTTCAGGAGCACTGATTTTATAAATAATATATTTAACAAGCATGTTATAAATTTTCTCTAGGCTTCAATCTGGTAAATATATTCTTTCTTCGCAATAGTAGATTTCGAGCACTAAAATTTGAATTTGCAAAAACAAAAAAAATCGTAAAATATTTAAATTTGTGCCATCAATTATGAGTGTTTGGGGAGTTTATACTTTAATAAAAGTAGAAAAATAACGGGACCTATATCAACGGAAAAGATCTTGTTGTATCATCATGGATAAAGGTACTAACCAAATTTACAGGTCAATTTCTGTCATATATTGACCTGAGCTGAGACTCCCTTGTATAATAACATTTCAACACGGTTCCCAACTTCACAGTTTGATGTCACGCCATACGCATATAATTATGCGCGCTCTCATGCCATACGTATTCTATACTCTCTCATCTTTCAAAATATTTGTTACTTTTACACGTAGTTTAAAATGTATTGATAGCATGGTTATATATATATTTTAAAAAAAAAAATTTTGTGAATAAAAATTTAAATATTAAAATTTTATTCATAAAAAGAATTTTTTTTAAATAATTTATATAAATATGCGATCAATACATCTAAAATTAGGTATAAAAGTCGAAATGAACAAGTAATTTAGGAGTGAGGAATATTATTTTTCTCTCCCACCTCGCGATATTTCTTAGTTATTGCCAAACATTTTTAGACGCCCTTGGACCAGCTTGCTAACCAAGCCACACATCATATTATTCAATTCAATTTTGACCCACTCATCTGTGATATTCCCCTCCACTTTTTCCGAGATATATATCCCATTTCTCTTCAACCTCTCACTTTTATTATACACAAAACCCTCCTCAATTCTCTCTTCAATATTCTTTCAATCTCTTTTACATACAAATATTTATCCACACATAACACAATGTGTCCAACAGGCAGTACTACAACCATTGCAACAACAAGAAAGCCAGGTCTAAGATCAGCATTTGAAGTTCTCGACGTAGACCATGATGGTAAGATAAGCAGAGATGATCTCTACACATTTTATGGTCACAAAATATCATCCTCGGCAGATAAAGATGATGCCATTGGTTCCATGATGACAGTGGCTGATTCAAACAAGAATGGTTACGTAGAGTTTGATGAGTTCGAGAAGGTTGTTGTTGGAGATAGGCAGAGAGGTGGTGGAGTCATGGAAGAAGTGTTTAGGGTTATGGATAGAGATGGAGATGGAAAAGTTGGACATGATGATCTCAAGAGTTATTTGAGTTTCACTGGTTTTGAGGCTTCTGATGATGATATTAAGGCTATGATTAGATTGGGTGGTGGTGATGATGGTGTTAATTTTGATGTTCTTTGCAAGATTTTGGCTGTTTGATTTTATTAATGTATAGTATGATGACGATGATAAAGATTCTGTGCTTGTATTTTAATTCTACTCAATTCATATTTGTAATGAAAATTTTTGCACCTTTCATGGATGTTAAAGGCCAAGTTCTATGAACAATGCTTAGTTGTAGTTTAATGTACATACAGTAAGGTGCTTTGAGTAAAATTTATAGCTTCACCCCCGTTTGAATAGATACTACCTTTGTAACATTATAAGTCTAATTATTCAAAATAAAAAAACAAGAGACAAATATCTTTTCATTAACTCAGGTTGGATACAATGATATTAAATTCACAGCAAAACATGGCCTTGGTTTGTTTATACAGTGATATTATAAGTTGTTTTGACTTGACTTGTAAAAAAACGAAGGAAGTGATAGAGTACAATGTTGAATGACACATTTCTGCAGATGCTCTTACATTATATAAATATGCTTACAGAAGTTTTGGAGATACTTGTGAAACAGTGAAGGAACCTAGGTGTTTTTTGTCTTTTACCTCTAAACTTTACGTGTTTTTAAATTCAGCCGTTCACAACTTGATGGGGCTCAATTTTTAGTGGGCAACTACGTGTGCTCGCCTTTCATCTTCTTCTTCAAGAAAAGCATTTTTAGCTACGATGCCTAACTTTTATTATTTGTTGTTTAACACGAACAATTTATACAAATGACTCCCCTGTCGTTCTCGTCAAAATAAACAGTTCTTTCTCAAAATTATGGAAGTTTAGAAAAATGCTCCTATATTTTGTCGTTCTTGTTTAAACTCAAAACAAAGTGCTTCATGCCTGCACTGTTATAAAAGTTAAATAATGATTCTCTGATAGATATTCTGCAAAACGTTGAACCTGACAAGACCGGCCCGAAATTTACAAAATCTCAGTCAAAATCAGTTTTCAGTAAGGGTGAACATGGGTAGGGTTGGGTCGGGTTTTCATCAAACCTCGACCCAATCCGATTAGTTCGGTTTTATAAAAAATCAACCCATTAATTGTAAAAAAAAATCGTAACCCAATCCAACCCAATTAATTCGGTTTGCAGAAAATCGTAACCCAAATCCCGCACATTTGCAGAAAATTCTGCTTGTTGCAGAAAATATTGCAAGAGCCGGAAAGTGTTGCAGAATGTGTTGCAAAAAATCTATATAGTGCAGAAATTTGTAGAAAATATGTAAAAAATATATAGAATATGCAGAAAATCTGCAAAAAAATCTGCATTTTATGTAAACAGGTTGGGTTGGGTTGGGTAAGGGTTAAAATTTGTTAAACCCTTACCCAACCCAATTAGTTCGGGTTTTTTAAAAATTAACCCATTTATATTTCGGTTTCGAACGGTTCGGTTTATTCGGCCGAAAAAAGGGATGGGTTGGTTCGGGTTGACGGTTTAATCGGATTTTTGTTCACCCCTAGTTTTCAGGTTGCTTAACATATAAAATTCAGAAGTTGTGGAGTTCTTAATAAAAATATTGAAAAACTTTAGTCGCGGGTTTATTCTCTCGCCATAAAGTTTAACAACCCATCTGTTTTTTAATAGAAGTCAACTTCCCCTTTTCTTTTTTTTTGAAAATAACAAAAGTCAATTTCAAATTTTATGAATTCACACCCTAATTATTTTCTCCGTATAAAATTGAATTTTCTTTAATTCATGTGCCATGATTCTTAATTTAATTCATAGTGAGTTATGTTTGAATTGAATGGTCTCCATTTGCCCTCCTGTCGAAGTCACCAGAGTTGAATTTTGTACCAAATGCCGACTAAAGTAGTGAATAAGAACAAACAGAATCAGTAAAAACATCTACGCAAATGTTAGATGTCCGGTCAATTTGGTTGAATCACAGGGAGCTTGGGACCATGCCAACCAACCATAACACTCTTTTTCCACCACAAAAACAAAAATCACAGTATTCTTGATTCATAGCAGCGCCAAATGATTTCACTTTCATTGTCATTCAAGATTCACACGTCTATACAAATATCAACCCGAATCATTTTATGAGAACATATTGCGGTCATTGTGTACAACGACAGCAACATATTTCACTAATACACTACCACAGAATTGTCACACCATCAGATTCTGAATAGGCCATTTTAATATGGATTCCGAGTAGGCTAATCTCATAGTCACACAGATTTGAGAACAAGAAGAATAATTTACTAATGTTTTTATGTTGATGTATAGATATAGATATGTGTGTGTGTTATTGAAGAAAATGATTGCAGAAGTTACAAACTTTGTAACAAGAGCTAGATAAGAAACGTTTAATACTCGTACAACAGTCTGCAGACACAAACAAAGCTTCTGGCTTACCTTGGCTTCTGGAAGGTGATTTGATCGACCCGAAGGAGTTTCTATCAAACTGCAACATGAAGCTAAGCTTAAACTAGATCGACTTGCCTTTGATTGACCCAGAAGGACGTCTACCAAACTACTTAAACTAGATCAACTTGCCCACTTTCAACCAGTGGTTTTATTGATTTGTAACGCAGGGCATAAAGATCATCAGCTTCCAGATCCACTGGTTTCTCCACTCCACTATCAAATGGAAGATCACAATTAGAACCATTATAAATGATAACGCCTAACTAGGCAAATAAATTAATAGAAGTGCAACAAATTACGTCTCATCAAGTTGGAAAGCTCCTAAAAATCTCTTGCATCGGCAAATGACAAAACTGTCCAACTGCGCCTCAGGAACTGAAAATTATACAGAGAATACAAATTATCAGCTGACATAACAAAAAATAGCAATATAGAAAATTAGTATTAAAATTGTATTTTAAGTGGGAACCAATCATAACATTGTTGCAAATTGAGCTTCCACAATCCTACATAATAATCTGCAAAGGTGCCCTCACATATAAATCATATATTACATGCTATTAATTTCAATTGTGATTACTCCCTCAAAGAATTTTAGTCCTTTCATCCACATATAGTTTGGATACATATCCTTGTAAACTGGTACACACAGTGAAGATGACGCCTCAACTATCTTGAGTCATTCCCCTTATTGTGAATGCCGTCATAAATTAGGAAGCATAAAAAAGAAGATTCAATTAATCAAAATCTACATTGTAATACTCCGTTAACCACCATCAACTATTCAAAATAATACTTTTTAAATAAGGCAACTTCAAATAATCTCTATCATAGTAGCTAGTACAGCTATAGAAGCATTACCCATATCATCCTCTTCACTTATAACAGATTGCTTCAAATGGGATTTGTAACGATCAGGCATTTTTGATAGAACAGATTGTTCAAAAAGTTGTTCCATATCATCTGTACACCTAGAAATCATAACATCAAGTAGAAAAAGGTAAGAGAACTACTGGTTCAAATCATAACGTTGCCCTCTCTTTTCCCAAAAAAGAAAAGAAAAAAGCACAATCACCTTTTAGCAAACGTCTGCTCTTGTTGAGAAAGCAGATTCAAAAGTTCAGAAGTTTTTTGAATGTGAAATGCGTATTTCTCAATCTGCAAAAGAAGATTAGTTAGGACTTAGAAGCAAATATTGCATGATAAAATTACAGGTGCTGATATTAATCAAACTTATCTGCTATCCAGATGTAGTTGTATTACAAGCAGCAAGACAACATATATTACCTTCCATCTATTAGATACATATTGCTCACTCAATTGTACTGGAAAAACTTGAAATTACACAACATATAGAACTAAAAAACTGGACCTTTTGAAGACGAGTCCTGAGATATGATCTCAACAAAAACAGAGTCCTATCCAAGTCCATCTGATAGAGTGAGACACTGAGTGCTTCCACACCATTTTTAGTGTATTCCTCCACTGTTTCTTCCTGAATATTATTAGTGATGCAGAATTATTATCGCGTCTCAAAAATCATATGCAAAGGCAGCAATTCATGAAGGTAAAGTTATAAATCTGCAAATATTTGGTGTCTAGGGACCAGATGCAGCTGTCTTTCCTGTTTGAGTGTTGAGGCTGCTTCAGAATGCAGATGATAACCATGGAAAAAAGAGGGATTGTGACTATGCAACCATTAGAAGCTTTTTATTTTAAAAGGGCTTGCTAAGGACTGCAGACTGAAAAAATGACTTCAATCTGCACACATGGGGTTCTAGACATGCCTGTGCAGTGCATTTGTAATGCCTTTGGATTGGCCTTGTGAACATTGGCTCTTAGAGCTCTCCTAGTGAGTGCTACTGGCGTGGTGCCTCTCTTAGTTGAGCCTAAGCAGCAACAATCAAAAGGAGCTCGGAATATCCTCAGACAGAACAATACAATTGGTGCCTCTCTTAGTTGAGCCTAAGCAGCAACAATCAAAAGGAGCTCGGAATATCCTCAGACAGAACAATACAATTGGTGCCTCTCTTAGTTGAGCCTAAGCAGCAACAATCAAAAAGAGCTCGGAATATCCTCAGACAGAACAATACAATTAAAAAAAAATTAGATCCAGATGTGACAAGATTTTGCAGGGCTTGTAGTCTCTGCAATGTCATTTGATCGAGCCTCGTTAGGACTAAGTTTGCTACCAACATTTTAAAAGCATGGTTAGGTACTTTGGTATATTCACTTTGATGATACTGACATGAAACAGGAAGAGGAAAAAGAACATGCGTAGTAAGTGATTTGATATAGCGGGGTTTCTCGGAGCTTATACGTGTTACTGTATGGATAATTTTTACCATGGTGTTTAGGTTTAGGTTTAAGCAAGAGGATGAGCCTTGAAAACTGTACTCTAAAAAATAAATTGTAGCCTAGCATGGGTATGTGCAATTTGGCCTAAAACCGTGAGGTTAGTTCTACGGATTGACTAATTAAGCTTGCTCTTAAAAATGTTCTAGGAGTTTTTATTCTTGTTAGAAGTTACCCTTCAAGTGTTTGTATTCTACCATGTTTTTCTGTATCTTACAAAATTTAACAGTTTCTGACCCCATATACAAGAAAAATCAATAATCATACTAATCAAAACCTATATCCAAGAGTTGGATTTCCTCTTAAAAGAATATTGTATAAAACTAGCAAATATGCGCAAGCATTATAGCAAGGAAAAACATATATGTATAACTTTGGGCAAATCTACTTGAGCCCAATTAATAAATGAGGCCAACAGAGTCACACTGTTCAGAGTTGTGACTTACTGACTTCACGGTTATAGTGAAACCTTCTTACTTCAGCACTTGGTCCATCAAATTACTATAGCTAGCAGAAACTACTCTTAAAGTAATAAAAAATATCATCTAAAAAAATCACAAGCATTAAGCTAAAAGGAAAAGGTTTGCTAAATGTTCTACTTGGACGTTTTGGGTTCACAAATCTAAACCATACAAGAAATCACAAATATTCCATGAACTTCTGAACATAGAGTGTAAATAATGTTAAATCAGAATTCAGAACTTAAAAGATAATTTATCAGAAGCTCAATGATTAATGAACAATTCCATATTACAAGTAAGACATAAAATGACAATTAATATAAGTACTTTTTAGAAATGAAGAAAAGATTCCTCTAAACACTGTAATGATGAAGACAAATAAAACATTTCATTGAAGTCACATGTTGGTATCAAAATTAAATGCGTACCATCAATTGAATCTGTTCTCTAGAACGCTGAACCAAAGACGCCTCAAATCGGAGAATTTCAGGAGCAGCTTTTTCATTTCGCCATGCTCGCTTCAAGAGCTCAGCATCAGTAGTTGAGATCAAGGATTCATAATCATCCATGCCAGAAAATCCAGATCCATCCCCTGTATCGGATGCCATGAAATGCCTAATTCGTCCTCTCTGAAACATTTTATCCACAACCATATTATTTAAACGAGATTAAAGATATATGAGTGAATATATAATCTAAAATAAAGTATTGCAGAAAACTAGAGTCAGCTGTTATGAATTTCAATGACATCAGATTTTGCATTATAATTGATGTTTTTAAAAAATAATTAGTGACTGACGGGTTTGAAATGAAGCACAGAGTTTTATCATTGATTTATGTTCCTCGTTTCCTTCTATTATTGGAAGTAAGAAACAGAGTAAGAAATTGCTTCCATGAATACTAGCAAATCACAGTTCTAAATAGCTTAGCTAACCTGCAAGTGTTGGATGTAAGTAATAACATACTGTCTAAAAACTTCAACATGAAGCCTAAATTTTAGTCATGGCCACAGTCAGACTTGGTAACAAACCGTTCCTAAACAACGTAGCTAATTTTTTCAGCATCCGAAACTTGCCAAGTCACTCGAGTACACCTAGAAAATGCACTATTCCTAAATTATCAAATAACAACTTAATTGATTGACACCGAAAGTCATATGAGTTGTAGCGGTAAAGTATATCCGTCGACATAAATTATAACAGAATACTCCTTGTGGTCCTTTATATAGGTCATTGGACTTTTTACACGTAACTTTAGGTGGTTTGACCATATACTTAGAATTGATATTTTTTAAATTTTCTTTTTCTGAATAAAAATATAATGTTTAAATTTTAATTCACAAAAAGGAAATTTTAAAAATATTAATTCTAGCTATGTGGTCAAAGCACATAAAAGTACGTGTAAAAAGTCAAACGACCTATAAATAGAACCAGAGGAAGAGTAACAGATTGGTTGCCTTCCTACTTAACTTCTGCCTCAACCTCGAAAGTTTAATTACAATAAACGCTATCATCAAAACTTATTGCTCGTTTGCCTAATTGCATTCTGTCTTGATGTAATCATTCAAATATAAATATAAACTAATTACGATAAAAATTAGCATACACAATCAATTATAGAAAGCAAGAATACAAATCAGAAGTTAAAAGCATACCACGTGTTCATCGTACATTAAGTAATTTCATCAAACAGTTAGCACGCAAGAAATGTATACATATCATTTTAACTTCCAATTACACATCAACAGTGAACAATTTGGAAAAATAATTAAACTAATTTCATTAGCTATTATAGATACATGTAAACAGATACAAAAACATAAATAAAGATTTGTAAACACACCTTCAATTAAATATGATGAATGAATTGATTTGTGAGGAGAAATTTCACGAGAAATTGAATTAAGAGAATATACAAATAATTTAGATATGTAGTATATATTTATGTGTGTGTGTGTGTGTGTTTGCAGCAATTGAGTTCGTTTTTTGATTTGGCTAACTAGTAACTTGGTTTTGGGTGGCGGGAAACAAGAAATTGAAAATTTTGAACAGGGTACAATAATTGGTTAAATACCAAATTGGAATAAATAAGATTATGGATTAAATTCCACTTATTGAAAAAAAAAAATTATATTGGGTAGAATTGACAAAATATGCTTTGAACCGGAAAATTATATTCATTAATCGAGATTATTAATTTATGGAAGTCAAAAATACATTGTCTCTATTATATTGGGACCGGAAAAAATTATTCATTCGATGAGATTATATGTTTATCGAATATTTATTTATCAAGTTTTACTGTAAGTATGTATATCAATATATATTAATTTTTTATAATAAAATAAGAATATATATCTTAATATCATAAATTTTTATATTTTTCCTGCTTTCATATCTAGTTTAGTTTTGTTATTATATAGTCCAATTTATTTTATAATGTAATTATCTGATTTTCAACATTAAACATTTGCAAGTTATATGCAAATTTAGTACTTTGACATTATGTATTAGTAAGTTATTGTGTTTTTATATTTGAAATTGTTTTTGAATTTATTATTACTAAATTAATTTTATATTTATTTTTATTGATGCTATGTCAAGAATTTATATTTTGATTTGATTTTGAACTTAAAGATTAAATAAAATTTAATTTAAAATTTAATTTTTTTTTAAATTTAAATCAACCAATAACTCATCTTAACTAAAAAGAAAACTGTAATTTATAAATTGATAAGATCTATAACTGATGCCCCTGTAATTTAAGAATTCTAAAATTAATAATAAAAAAATTCTCTCAGTCAGCTATGTGTTTGTATTCATATTACAGTTTTGGGAATTTAAGTAACCATTCAAGAGCACGATTGAATAGTGGTAATGACTTATCTTGTTCTATGCGTTTGATTCTGGCTCACCCAAGAATTTATTAGAACATATATTCAATTTATAAAGCTATAACTGTAAGCCTAATTACGAGAAATCGAACTGAACGGTATAATTTCAAGGCAGGGGTTTAAATTTGCTGTCAACCATTGACTGAATCCTATCATGATTTGATTAATCAATCTACTATTATCTATGGTAGAAAAGTACAACAATCTAAAATTTGATGGTCTGTTCTATTAAGCTTTACTTTGTTATAGTAAAGTTGTTAAGAAAGTTCCAAATTAAAGGTAGAAATAGATTGTTAAATTCTGAAGAATATATTGGGACCAGTGGACCACTTAAACTCTATTAAGCTCCCACTCGAGGGAGTGGTTAATTAGAGGGGCTGGTAGTGGTAGGAATATAATCTGAGGATATATATCTTATAAATTGGTGGTTAGCTAGGAGCCATCTTGAGGGATAATATTTTAAATGCCAACAGACATTAGCTACTGTTCAAGTTTAATTCAATGGATTGTAGTTTGTTATACTCAGCATCCTAACTGTAGTTTGGAAAATGAAGTGACTAAAGGTGGCTAAGAGATTAAGAAGTAAGCATCAAGAAAAGAACGTGTCGTCTTGCATAATAATTCCGAGGTTAGTTGAGCCTAACACTGATATTAGCTTATATTAAATTTTAGTTAAATGTAATCGTTTTTGCTGTCAAACTATTTCTGGTCTTTGTTTCGAAAAGTCTCTTACGGATATGTGGACCTAGCTACTTCCTGGTTAGCTGAATCTTATCCCAGGCAACAGCAAATGACTGATGAAGAAAAGTGTAATATCCCAAAGAACTTACCAAGGTACTTTGCAAATTGAAAAATTGCTAGCCTTTGCGAGACCTTGGAACTTGTTGGCGAAAATAACACTTGTTCTGTCGTCACTTTCTTCTTGCATAGTAGAACATTTTAAGCATGCATACTCACCCACTTGATTAGCTTTCCTGCCAAGTATTGTATGTTAATCTGTTATAAATATGTTAACCTTATTCATATGTTTAATTTAGTCATTGTTAGATATTGTCTCATAGCTAGGTGCAACTGATACATTACTATGTGTTGTACTGTTGTTAGCGTTTTATGAATTTCTTGCATGTTTTCTTGGCACAATTTGTGTATATTCTATCCTATCAAGAAAATTTGGGATACGTGCAAGGGGGAGTCTTGTATACGGGGCATATAACTGAATCTATGGAAAAATTCTTACGAAATGTAAGTTAGCTCCGCGGTTACTTGTAATATAACATGATCAAAGAAAATCACAATCATGCAGGCAAGTCATAATTTATGTTCAGCATGTCAGTCAGGTTGTCACCTCCCACTTATATTGCATCAACTTTTGCTTTCTGCCAGTCAAATTAAGATAAACATGGAGATTACCACATCATCAAAAGTTAACAACTTTCTCAATACACTGTGCAGTTGTACTGGACATAATGTGTTTAGTTTGAACTGTTTGGCTAACTGTAGTTAGTGAGATGTTTGTAGTATATCAAAGAAGCTAGTGAGTTTGTATGGACATAATGTTGGAGATGAAAAGGAATACAGTTGCTGGTGTTGTGGAGCATAACCATCCACGCCTCCAAATAGCACAGAGAAGAAGACCTTGCAGCAAGTCCAATGGTGTGTTATATCTTGTTCTATATCTATATTATAGAACAAAAATTAAAAAATTTCACTGCAATATTGTGCTAAAATAGCACAATACTATAATTTATTCTATATATAGAACAAAAAATAAATGGAACTATAATTGACACATTATCAAAAAGTAAAAAAATAGATGGAAATGAATAAATGTGGGATATCAATTTTCTCTATAATATATTTAATACCACTTTTATATTCAATTTTATTAATTTGGAACAAGATTTAGAACAATGCATGGGAGACATGATACTATTTTAGCAAAAAAATCATTTTTTAGTACTAAATTATAACAATAACTCCATATATTTTAGTACAATCATAATGGACATGCTCTTGCAAAATATAAATCAAAAGCACAAGATAGAGTAACATGCACAAACATATAAATGTTTCCATGCATATATTTGTGCATGTTCATCACCCCTCCAATCCTCAATAAATCAGAGCACAGAATGTAAAAACAAGAAACTTTTGTTGGCAGTAGGGACCCAAAAAACCAGTAGTCAATTAGCGAAAACCGCACCTCAAATCTAACCAACTTTAATTTATATCATTGAAATAATCGAAAAGACGTGAAAATTTTAACAGTTGATAACCGATTAAGCAAGAATGGTTCTCTAAAAATCTCAGAAGTTGAATAAAAGAACAATTTTTTTAATCACATAAATTCCATCGATTAAAATCTTTAGAAACTTGTAATATCATCACGGTCACATTATTGGGACAATTTTTTTATACTACCTCCGTCCCACCCAATTATTTACGTTTCAGAGAAAAGGTCCGACACGTATTTTAAGGTGCACATAAAGTATAGTTCCATAACTTATTTTTATTTTTTATTTTTGAATAAACATTAAATTTTTATTCAAAAAAAAAAATTAAAAATAAGTTATGGAACTATATTTTATGTGCACCTTAAAATGCGTGTCGGACCTTCTCTCCGAAACGTTCGGACACGTAAACAATTGGATGAGACGGAGGGAGTATTCAATTCTGTACTTCTAGATCAACTCCAGCGTCATTCTGAAAGGAATTGAAGGGACATTCGGGATAAAACTCTGCTAGATTATTTATTTGGAAGTAGGCAATTAGGGTACGCATCACAAGGCGAAATTAATTAAGAAGAATTGTTTAATGAAAATGTGCATACTTTACTCAACCAAATAGTGGATAATAGGCACCCCCACTTGACATTACTTTGAAGCTAAATATACTTAAAGCATCAATTAGTAGGTTGATCACCCATGTGCATTTAGTTTACTTTACCTCTTTTTCTTTCTTTTTGAACTACTAAGGATAGCATCTATCTATTAATCTACAGCCCGCTGTTTTGTTTATCAACTCATTTGCGTCCGTCAGAATTTATCTCTTTATTTTAAAACTAATTTGTGTTTTAGGATAGCATCTATCGTATATTATCTATACTTTAGATCGCAATTATTGAATTTTGTATTCATATATAATGTTAATTTGTTTTTTTTTTTCACGTGAAAGATAGAAACAAAGAGATGTTACAAACCTGGATTCGTAATCTTAACCAAAACTTGGGCAATTTTACCATGTTAAACTAGAGATGACACTAGAATTGTTTGATTGACCCTTTCATACTTACATAATTATGGTTAAACATCCATTAATTATTCGGTTCATTGAAATATTAATTAATCGAATTTATCAAAAACTCTAATTTTAAAATTTATAATATATATTATTTCATAAATATAATTGAAATTAATTTAAAAATATAATGATACCATTTATATATGTATTTAGAAAAAAGTTCATGAATCTAACTAACTACATTCATAAATTTGAATTAGTAATAGATTTATGAATGTAACTAAATTATATACATTCATAAATACAATTTAATTATATCAACTCATGAATGTGAGTAACTTTAAAGGAATTGTTTTTCAATATGGAAGTATTAATGCGTCGAGTTCTAGATAAAAAAATTCAATAAACTTTTATCAAATGTTTTTATCAATTAATATAAAACACTCACAAAAACCACCTTAAACCCTGTAATATTTTCCAAATAACACACTGTTAATTAAAAGACGATTATATATCTTCCTTAATGAAAAGGATTAATTATTACATTCCAACCAACTCCGTTAAACAAAGTAACCTAAATATATGAACGAGTCCACTAGTGTTTATATAAAGAGGAGCAAAACAGACGTGCTGCTTTTTGCTATCCCATTTCTCTCGCACTCTTTTCTCAAAGTCATAACCACTCCTCCATAACACAATTTATATCAAAAGGTACTCTTCTACAGTATATTTTACAAATTGCACACTTGCATATCTCATATACATCATATATGCATTGCTTATATTGAACATTTCACTTCACCTGCATGCTCAACTCGATAAAAAAAAAAAAAATTGCTAAGCTGGGTTATATAGCAAAACTCGATAATTATCGGGTCTTGATCTTCGAATTTAAATACTTGGTACTATATATTCATAAATCTAGAACCTCGATGAATATAAAGATATGTACATGCATAGTCAGCTATTTGTGATCTTTATTTAACATTAGTAACATCTGTTTTGTATCATCACTTTTTGCTAATTAATTAGTGTGTTGTTTTTTATCGATTCATTTTGTTTCTATTTGAATCCTTCTGTCACCTGATTCAATCTGCGCAGATACTACTTGAAGCCAATCCCCACAAGTGTAACGTCAAAGGCGTCTACGATGAATTCAAGTCCAGCAACAAACTCTAGTACTAGACCTCAAGTATCGATAAAAACCAAGAAGAAGAAAAGCCAAATCGAACAAATTCAATCACAATCTCGAAACCAGAACGAAATTAAATGGAAATCTCAGGTTCAACAACAACTTTACTCCTCGAAACTCCTACGTGCTCTACAAAACATTCAACCAAGCACATCGCCTGATTCTCACCCTGGAAAAATCGTACGTGAAGCAGCAGACAGAGTTCTAGCAGTCACGGCTAAAGGAAAAACCAGGTGGAGCCGAGCTATACTCACCAACCGTCTTAAGCTCAAATTTACGAAAAAGTCAAAAAGACAGAGGGTTGCGGTGACAAGAAGTAGCAGTCCAAGTAAGAAGCCGAATGTAATTGTATTGAAAATGAAATCAAAGAATTTACAGGCTGTACAGCGAAAAGGTCGAGTTCTTGGCAAGTTAGTTCCTGGTTGCAAGAAACAGTCGCTTCTTGTTGTTCTAGAAGAAGCAACTGATTACATAGCTGCTTTGGAGATGCAAGTTCGTGCCATGGCTGCTCTGGCAGATTTGCTCTCGGCCTCAGGCTTCAGCTCTGGCCGACCTTCACCAAATTGTTAGAACTATATATTTTTTTAATTTTGTTTATTTTGCTTCATTTTATTATGGACCTGTTCATAAAACTGTCACAAAAAATAAATCAGATTTTTTTAATATAAAGGATTGTTATAGGTCTTTACTTGTATTATTGGTTGATAGTATGTATGTATGCATGCATGTATATATGCTTTTCTTCTTTTTTGTTATAATGTATGTATATATTCAATTCAATAATATTACATGAAACCTATCTTCCAATCTCAGTTGTAGATTGCCTTGGAATCAAATTCTGTATTGGAGTAAGGTGGTGACCTTTGATGATTAAACGGAGCACTTACAATTTTACACTTGTGGATTTTGTGTGGAAGGATGGTTTTCTTGCTTGCAATTAGTTATGAGTGTGCTATATATATATATATATATATATAGGGACTGATAATAATATTTTGATTTATTATCTTGATGTGCAACAAGGATGCTCCTTTGTGGCTCATAGTCATCTACTAGATCATCTTTAAAAATGAACCTTCTCATACCCATACACCTTTGTGATGAACTGTCTCTATTGTTACCATGATAATAAAGCTTGCTTATTTGGAAAGTTTTTGTTATCAAATATTACTTGTTTCATACCTTTGGCTTGATATGTGTTTATAGTAAAATGAATAATGCATAGTTTGTGCTTTTTATCACAATCAAGAAAAACACAAATTCAAAATCCGAAAAATTACTTCTAAATGAGATTCCTCTTTTGTCGCATGTTCGATTCTCACACCCCCCGTTTGTGAGGATTGGTTTTAGTTATCATGAATGTTGAAATTTGAAACTCAATCTGAGTGTCAGAGACATATACCCTGCCACATTGATCAAGGAAGAGCCTAATCGAAATGAGACGATCTGGTTTTTTTATATTCAGTTACATCCTCATCCTCTGATTAATAATACATGTTGATTAATTATGATCTACACTTTTAGTTGAATTGGAAAACAAACTAAAACTGAACTAATGTATAGGTTTAATGTAAGCAAAATCTAGTCATAGTTGGATCAGTTAACAGTAGAAATCATAAATACTTCACCACTATCTGCTTAGAATAAGCTAGTTTTTGTTGATGAAACTGTTCAGACAGTCGAACTCCTAGTATCGAAGCTTCAACCTACAAACAGTGAAACCGCTCCAAGCCTTCAACGATATGGTGATCTCTTGGATTTTGAGTACAATTTCTGCTTAATGTAAGTGTCTTTACTGTTGTAACAGTTCTTAATACTAGATTTACCAACGGCCGGTAATCGACCTAACCTAGCCTATTGGATTCACAAAGCTATTACAAGTCTTAAAAAAGGTGCCTATTTCACAATGTTCAAATCTCTTTGAGATGAATCAAATAATTAAGAGAATGTACCCAAATGTGTTTGTAATGTGGAGATTTGAAACAAGCAGGTTAAGATTAAGCACGAAATTTGTAGAATTTCTAATTGGGGGCTGAATGATGTTTACCCCCCTAGCTATAAGATGGCAGATGTTAATAGTTAATGTTATCCCCGCCACCAGATATTAATACTGTTAATTTTTCCAGTTGCAACCAAAAGAAACTCTAAGAAATTGTAATGTCGACGATAGTTTCTCTTTGGTTTTACCTGATGCTGCTGCATTACTTGCAAGAAATTTCAATATTTATAGGTTGTAACAAAGTTTTTAGACCTCCTGGTCAATGAGTCATGAGAGTGTGAGAGACACATGCTGGAAGTAGAAGAAGTGGGAGCATTGCCATAGGAAAGGTCGTACAATAGACAAAATATTTCGTATTAAACAGATATCCTGAATGACATAAGTTTGGACAGGACAAAACCTATGAATAATGCTTCTTTCGAAGAGATTTATGTTTCTGACTAGCTACATGTTATCAATTCTACCAGCCACCATATAATTACAATCGGCAAACACTTCGTCTACTGGTTTGATCGGATCTTTGGCACCAAAAAATCGTCGAATGAGTTTTCCTTGGAATGGGCAGTTAGCACAACACTTGAGCATTTTATCTCTTCCATCTCAGGTCCATGATCCAAGTACTAATGTTGCTAATGGTAATAATCTCTCTCTATGTACAACATGTCTGTTGACAGTTGAGCAGCTGATCATCTAACTAATTCTTTTAGCGGATTGTAGACTCTGGCACAAATGAAATGGACATGGACAAGTCCATATATAAGTATGAAGTTTGACTCATTGCAGGTTTGACATGAATCGCGTATACATGGTACTACTAGCTACTAGTAGTAGTTAGTTGTAGTGCATAATTGAAAATTAAAGGACTTGTGCTCTGACGTTTGCTTCAATGCGATTAAAGTAGTTAGTGATATTCTATATATATTAGGAATGTTATTTCTAACGGTGGTGAAATTACTCGGCCCCACCATCAAATTTGGATTATAGATAATTATATATACTTTTTGTGTTTTACTTTGAGGAATGGTTGGCCTGCTGATTTTGTGCCTGATTTCTATTAAATTTTCAGTTCAAACTAATGTTTATTGTTTCCTCCTCACTCAGATACCAACCACATAAATTTTGCTCAATTTTTTTTACAAATAATATTTTGTTGTATTATTTTGGGTTAATAGTAGCTTCTGAGAAATATAGCTAGTTTAGACTTGAGCAATCGTGTACATATTGAAGTATCGTCAAACAAAAAGCTCATCCTAGCAACGAAAGGTGAGTACCGAGTACTTGGAAATAAAAGCCGAGTTATATCTCGTTTTCGTTTAAAATGTGTTAAAGGGAAAAAAATGGAAATACATCCGGCGGATTAAATAAACGGAACACTTTTATTTCTTGGAATTGCTGAAACGCGGCATTGCCTTTACGCGGATAATACGTACGTATATACTGTATATTGTTATAGTAGTACATGTTTAGTGAAATCGTGTTGTGAATATAAATTAAGAGTATAAAGTTCCTGATAATCTCAGGAAATTATTTAAGATATAGGTGTTTTTTAATATGTAATTATAATAATACTCTTCTGTATTTATATTTATATATATGGGATTTTTTTTTAAACTAAGGGAAACTAAAAAATATCAATCTCACAAATTAAACTATAATTTTTATTTTAATAGCGAACTTTTTATGTATTTAATGAATTTAGTAAATTTAAATGATGAATTCAATAATACATGGGGACTGGGGTTTATATATTTTAAATTATAAATTTAAATAAAGTACATGGTAGGACTTCCAAATTAATTTGTAAAAAATTTCTCAAATAATATGTGTATTATTTTTATTTTTATTGACTATAAAAATAATAAATATGAAATATGCCCCTATTTGGAGTTAAATAGATAAAACTAATTCAAACATATCCCCATGCATGTTACAAATAATAAGACATTTATGTCATGTTATTTGGACAATTATTGACATCTAATATGATATTTTTATCACAACTCTTCAAATAAAAAAAATATGAATATTTATAAAAATCTATCATTTATAACTAGAATTTTTTTATAAAATAGACAATTATATATATGTTTTACACTTTATATATTATGTTTTGAAATTTGAATGTTAAATGGAAATAATATATATCTATTATTAAATCAAATCAAAAACTATAACGGCCATTTCGGAATGCCTAGCTGTAGAGCTGTAAACGAACCGGACATGTTCGGTAAGCTCGGTATGTTCGTCCGTGTTCGAGTTCGTTAAGCTCGTCCGATAAGCTTAACGAACTCGAGTTCGAACAATAAAATATATTCGGTAAGGTTACCGAACATTGTTCGGTTCGTTAAGATTTTCGTCCGAGTTCGTTAAGAGTTCGTCCGAGTTCGTTCGAGTTCGGTAAGCTCGAGTTCGTTCGATAGAAAATAATAATATTTACATTTTTTTATTTTTTAAATTATTATATTTATTTTTTTTACAAAATTATATATATAATTACCGAAATGTTCGTGTTCGGTTCGTGTTCGGTTCGGTATGTTCGCGAACTGTTCGTGTTCGTTCGGTTCGTTACCGAACTCGAGTTCGGACAAGAAAAATTGTCCGATAAGCTTACCGAACATTGTTCGGTTCGTTAAGAATTTGTTCGTGTTCGTTAAAAGTTCGTCCGAGTTCGGTTCGTTTACAGCTCTACCTAGCTGTATCTGTCAACTCTTGCTCTCCAGGAAACAAATTATTTATTTACGTGTAAAAAATTTAAAAAGGCAAGGCACAAAAGGGGGAAAAAAAAGAATATCAAGGCCATGTTTGGAAGTTAGATATTTGGGATAAAATTAGAGTTTTGAGTTAAATGAGAGGTTTAACGGGATGAACCTTCTAATATTAGTGCTTGGTAATTAACGGTTTGAAATAATGGTTTGAACTCAATAAATTAATTTTTAAAAAACTACTTAAAAGAATTTTTAATTAGATGATTGTGTATTTATTTAAAATACAAACAATTAATTCAACATCAATATATTGACCGAATAGTTTTATTCAAAATAATTAATTCAATCTTTAATCAAAACAACTAATTCAATCAATTAGTCAAACCAATTAATCGAATATGCTAACCGCTAATTGCGGAACGCCCCAAATCCCATGTCCATGCATGCAACCCCACTTTTTGTCAAATTTAACCGGGAGCCTGTTCACATAGTAAAGGTTTCAGGTCAAGAAAGACGCGTATATATTTAAACCCTGTCTCGCATAATACGACTCAGTCTTTGCCACCTACGCGAGTCGGTGCCCAAGACTAACAATCGGATTTAAAAAAATTCGAATCTAGGAAACCGAATATTACAATTTTTATCTGTAAGCTGAACCAAATTATTATTATGTTTATCGTATATAATTACATACAAATTTAGAATTTTATAGCATATCACAGTAGTCAACTATACTCTTTGATATAGTTATTGACTGATTGTTACTCCCTTTCGAGTGGTGAGTTCGATTTTTTTCTTCGACAAAATGTTGATAGAAGAGTCGTGTTATACAAATTTATATTTTTATAAAATTTTTAATAATAATTAAAAGACACATATTTTCGTACCTCTCGTTAAATCCGTCCCGAATTATACGTACATCTCATTCGTACATAGATAATTTGATGTTGGAGTCGCACACATTAAGCTGCTTATGTGGGTTCAACTGCATGTTTGCGTATGTCTACCGGGATTTGCCGGTCAATCAATTAAGTGGGAAACTACCTTGTAGAACCGATTCAATTTATGCAAAATCAAAACTGTATCTGAACTGAATCCGATCCTATCCGAACCAGATATAAATATATTATAACTAAAAATCAATCCGATCCAAAATTAATTCGATCCGAAACCGAACCGTTTATCCGAATTATCTGGTCTAAGTTCAACTGCATTTTTGCGTATGTCTACCGGGATTTACCGGTCAATCAATCAAGTGGGAAACGCCCTCTGGCCAACCTGTTATCCAAGACCAATATACAAAACCCCAATAATACTTTTTATTCCGTTCACATTTTAATATTTCACACTTTATAAACACACACAAATGCGTATCACTTGCTTCTTCTGCTCAACTAAATCTCTCTTTCACTCTTCTCTCGTATGCTAACTTAGCATATATAACTAGTGTTCAAGAAGAATACTACTGATATTTTTCCAATGGGCAACTCAACATTTTTCGATGAGTTGGGGTTCTCTTTTGCAAGCCTTTCGGATGGTGAGAAGAGGCTTTTAGACATGCTGGGTAGTGAAGATATGTACAATCATCCTACATCTATATATGATCTTATTCAACTTCCTTCGATGGAAGTGCAGCTGCAGCAGCAGCAACAGCAACAACCACTTGCTTCCTCCGTAGCGGAAACATCTGAGGTTCTTAACGATGCAGAGACACCCAACTCCTCTTCTATTTGTACTTCATCCCCTGATGCACTAAAAGATGATGATCAACAGAGCAAAAGAAGTCAAGTACTTGGAAACAACAAAAAAATGTAACACTTTATTTCTTAAAAACAAATCAAGTTACTACTTAGTTTTAAATTAAATAGTGGTTTAGTATGTGTTTTTTACGAAATTTATTTGGAATTTGCAGGCCTAAATCGGAGAAAAAGATCACAAAAAAGCAAAGGGAGCCGAGATTTGCGTTTATGACAAAGACTGATATTGATAACTTGGATGATGGCTTTAGATGGAGGAAATATGGCCAAAAAGCAGTCAAAAACAGTCCTTTTCCGAGGTATATACTCACGTACTACTTTAATCCATAGATCTACTATACAATATCTATGAATGCATATGTAATATTATGTATTATTATAATATTTTTACATCTATTTAGTAAAACATATGATGCCAAATTGTTTGTTAGATTGGGCATCAGAAAAGACTTTAGGTGAACAAGACTATTATACTTGTCAACCGCGAGTAAAACTGAGAATTTTGTATACTGACAAAATAATAGACGCAATATCATATTTATATATATAATGCATTTTTTAATTTTGTTGCAACTAAATTTTATATGCATCAAATATTTGAGTTATGCAAAGTACCTATTTAAACTTCCTGTGTTGTGCACAAAGAATACATTGACGAAAATATTTGTCACCCAAATTAAAATTACTCTATAAATTTCGTATTTGAAATTAAAGTACACATGATCACTATCCCCGTGCACCTAATTATATTATCGTTTTCGGTTTTTGGTAGGTTTTTATAAATTGAAAAATACATTTTTCAACTTATAAATTACTTATAAGATAAGTCAAACAGAGACTATACAATCTAACTATTTGATGTAAAATTCCCTACAAATATTAATTTTGTGCAGGAGCTACTATCGTTGCACTAGTACATCATGCGGTGTGTTAAAGAGAGTGGAAAGATCATCGACGGACCCTTCAATTGTTGTTACTACTTATGAAGGCAACCACAAGCATTTATGCCCGGTAACACACCCCGGCGCCATTGCAATCTTACAGGAACGTCCTTGCCCTTTTCCCGGTGATGCTTATAGCATTCAGCAATCTCAGTATCAGCAACTACTCCAGCTGCAGCAACAAGGCTATGCAACTAGTCCAACATCTTTTCCGAACTTGCGAGCTACTAGTTACAGTCCTTTAGATGTTCCTAACCATGTCGCTGAAGAAACACACTTGTCGTTTTCGCCTTCGTGTTTGTTTAGAGATCAGGGGCTTCTCCAAGACATGGTGTCATCCCGAATGCAATCAGAGGAGTAGAAAAATGCTGAGCTAAATTTCGAGTAGTGAAATTAGTTACCTTAGTTTTTGAAATGGCATGCAATTAGTCCTTACTAATTAGTCACTGATATCTTAGTTTACGTTAAGAAAAGTTCGGCATCATTACATAATTTAGAGCTTTTCCGTTATTTGATTTTATTAACAGCGCTGTAAGATTATGATCCCTATTTTCTCTTTTGTCATGTTGTATAATATTTTTTACATTATTTCAATATAATCAGCTGGTCTAAATAATATAATAGATCGAAAATGCTCTTACAAATTAAAAATAATAACACAGTAATAATATTTATACATGTCGACTGTGGTGGGTTCGATTTTAGGAGGCCAGTATGAGTACGCTTCCAGAACCCAAAATGACATGAGATACAACGCAATTGGGCTGAGTAATTTAGCCGAAAGGTTTATATTGGCCCAAGTCTTGTAAGATTTTTTTATCACTACGCAAAAAAAAAAAGTGGCTTTAGGAATAATCTATTTAGCTAAGAATACATTTTCGCATTAAATTTTATTGTTTAGACACTCATTCAGATATAGTAGTAGTTAAGATATTACAGTATGTGTTTGTGACTTTGTGTGTGTATATTAATTAATCTGCTAGAAGATTGATTCAATATTTTGTAAAACTTTAGATCAAACAATCTACTCGTATCTAAAAGGATTTATTCTAAACTTGTCTCCAATTAATTTTGTCAGTTTTTAAAATCAAGACATCTCTAAAATCTTGAAGATTCTTCCAATACTTAAACCATTCTCCATGCCACAACTAATTTGTGCATGCTTGTCCGATTACCACAGCTGTTATAGCTATTCAGAAGTTCGATCAGAATTATTAAATCATGAAAACCAAGGCAAGAGAACAGCCTTTTCATGCAAGAAAGGCCAATATATTCGCAACAGATCATCAAAAACCAAGGCAATCAGAGCCTCCTTAATCAGTTCAGCAATCCTTGCGATTAATCTCCACAGCTTTAAGAGCACTTTGATGATATCATTTCTCCTACAGAACTTTAGTTGATAAGTTTACAATTAATTTATGTATATGAAAACTGAATCAATTGTTTTCTTTCTGTTGTTTCATTCAACTTGTGCTACCGGCTTACCAATAATACCATGTATTATTATTCCCTATAGACTAAAATTTAGAATCAAGAGGTACATGCACGAGCAATGACAAAAGCGATCGTAGTCTTAGAAGGAGTATTTGAGTCGTAAAATTCGATTCTTTCATTCTCACCCGTATTTTAGTATTTGTTTATGCATGTTGAAACACTTATTTCTGCGCAATGCAGAATGATATTTTAATTAATCGCGCATTTCTCTTATATGCTTATTTGATTGGTATTTTGAACTGTTCTTCCTTGTATTTTGGTCGCCATTTTTTCATATTGTGGTATTCAAGAGAAGTTTTCTTACTAAGCTTACTTCTCTGCAACTACATCTGCAGAAGGCAGGTAAATGCACATGGCATTAGGTAAATAGTTAGAGACTGCATGTCATGTATTGTGTTTTACAACTGACTGACTTCTTCTAAGCCTTGAATAGTTCTTCAATTAACCACCCCTTTTGGAGGGAGTACATTTGCAGACCCCATCTCTCTGAACTACTCAGAATCTTTTTCTCTATATAAGATTATACAGAAGTTTTTTCAAATAATATATTTGTAGACTTGTAATTTCGTGAAGAAGTTGTCACAAAATGGCCATGCATTTGAATACTTATCTTTTGATGATTTTAATCAACTTCTCACTAGCATTTGCTACTAGAAATCTTACGAACATATCTAACGAAGCTTGTGTTGGTGATGTCACTATTACATTAAGTTTTGGGGTGTACAAAGATAGTTGCCCTGAGGCTGAAGCTATAGTCTATTCATGGATCAATAAGGCCATGGTTGATGACCCCCGAATTGCAGCTTCTTTGCTTCGTCTACATTTCCATGACTGCATTGTTAATGCAAGTCACTCTTTCAACTTATTCTCTTGCTTCTCTTTTAATCTTTTAATTATATATACAGCACTACAAGTCGTACATAATCGATCTGTGTAATTTTTGAATGTTTTGCAGGGATGTGATGCATCCGTGCTATTGGACGATACCCCTAACTTTGTTGGAGAAAAGACTGCAACACCAAATGCAAACTCATTAAGAGGATTTGAGCTAATTGATGCCATAAAATCTGATATAGAATCGCTATGCCCCGGAGTTGTCTCCTGCGCTGATATTCTTACCATTGCAGCCAGAGACTCAGTTGTGCTGGTAGAGCTATGTTCTGTTTTATGAGTTTAACATAGTTCACAAGTAGTAATGTAGTATAACAAGTTTTTACAATGTGGTATCAGGTGATATCTTATAATTGTGTAGTGATAATTTGGTTTCTTGGATTTGTAGTCTGGTGGGCCTGGTTGGCAAGTTGAGACTGGTAGAATGGACAGTTTAACTGCTAGCAAAACTGCAGCAAACAATAACATTCCAGCCCCAAATTCTGATGTTCAGACACTTGTGTCCAAGTTTCAAGCTGCGGGGCTTGACCTTAACGACATGGTGACCCTTTCTGGTAAGAAATGTTAGCTGAATACAAATTGTTTTTTATTTCTTGCTAGGAAAATAATGTTGTTATAAATGTTTTGGAGCAGGAGCACACACAATGGGTAGAGCTAGGTGCACAACATTTATCTCAAGGCTAAATGGGACCGATAATTCAAGTGCGAACAGTCCAGATGTTAACTTGGATTTTATTTCATCACTCCAGCAATTGTGCTTGGCACCCGACGCAAATGCAGCTTTAGCACAGCTTGACCTCGTCACACCATCAACATTCGATAATCAGTACTATGTTAATTTAATTTCTGGCGAAGGCTTGCTTACGTCTGACCAAGTGCTGGTGACAGGAGATGAGCAGACGCATGAACTAGTCAGGTTATATGCGGATGATCAAGATATCTTTTTCGAGGAATTCAGTAGATCAATGATAAGAATGGGAAGACTACAAGCAGCTGGTAATAAAGGTGAAATTCGCAAAAATTGCAGGGTAGTTAACTGACAACTGATTGACAAATTGTGTTTGCTGAAAGTGTCTCAATGAACTTAGTGATTGTATCATCTTAATTTGTAGCTGGCCATGTAGTTTTAGTAACCTGACGCTTGGTCTTAAGTCTTGTTGACATTTAATTTAATTTATATTATATGAATAATATATTAAGCGATACCAAATTTCAGTAATGCGACATACCCATACCAAGCTAGCTACAAATGCTAACTGAACCAAAATACAGAAACAAGTAAAAGATACAATATTGAACGCAAACTATATAATGAAATACCAAATCAAATTTAATAGTTATGAATAGTTTGAATTTGACATTTGGTATGGGTTAGATTCCAATTCTATAGCACCCAGCAACCCAGTGTGATCTGTAAGCATAACCATTGAATATTTTCACCATTTACATCAAAAAGTGCATCCCTTACTACGAAGATGACTCATTCCATAGACTATAGAAGCAAAAAGGTAAGTCATACCTGCCTAACAGAGTTATAAACTTATAATACTGCACCATACTGTCAGTTATATGGTTATATATAATATAATATGAACATATCCGTGTTATATAAAATAAGACTCACAGTCTTCATCATACTGATGGTCTTCATCCTCCACTGCTGCAACCTCATCATCAGAGGAATACTCTGTATCCAAGTGAGCAGTAGCAACTAAACAAACCTCACCAGCAAATCCTCCTTGATTTTTGTTCCTATAAAAAATGAAACGAATAGTCTTAACTGCCGCATTCAACCTGTACTTTTCAACTAATGTCTCCAAGTTGAGCATACAATCTCACGAAACAGAGACACGTAAATGTGATACGAATAGCACCAAAAAGCTCACTGGAAGGCAACAAACTATAAAACCTCATGTAGGTGTCATGCATTCTAAATGTAGCAAATTGGTGTGTGTTAAACCTGGATTTCAAATACAATATCGTATTTGAAGTAGGTAACGGGCATTATTAGGTTATCTTTGAAAATATCACCGAACATATGACAGTCTAATATAAGAGAACAGTCTAATATAAGAGAAGTCAAGTAACAAGTAACAACATGAGCTGACTAGTTATAACAAGAGAATATCTGGCAACATATCATCACTGACACTCATATCCGATATGAACAACATATTTTTCTCAAATATAAATCTATTCCATGTTTAGTTTAATTGTGCAAAAAGCCAAGACTATCCAAATACTAACTGGCAAGGAGCAGAGAGCTACAGAATGATACAACCTCATTCAGCACTCATCAGAGTAACTACGGTCAAAGTTTATAAGCTGGAAGAATAAATTTGGCTACAAGCCAAACATTCAGCTGTAAAAAAGGACATATAGTTTGACTGTTCGAGTGTTCGGTTGATAAATACAAGTTCTCTGTTAAGTTACTAACAAAAATATATAAAGGATAGGGAAGAGAAGACAACTTGTTTAGAACACGGTAGTGCATAAGATAAACAGTTTCCAGACATGTTATAAGATAAAGTGATAATGACATAATAGATGAAAAAGTCCCATTACATTTCTGAATACACATATCAGAATGGCCATTCCTAGTTCTATGGGCAAGTTGAAGCTAAGAAGTTAAAGAACCCATAATACATTCTTGGTGTTTTTAAGTGAAATGCATAGTTTAAAAAGCACGAAGTGCATGGAAAAGGACAAATATAAGATGTAAAAATGGCTTCCAAAGGCCAAAGCATTAAGCATCACGTTTCACATTTCTGATTCTGCATTGAAACTCATCACTCTACGAGTTCACTAAATTCTTTTTATAACACTACGTACATCCTCAAATTCATAATTCACTCGCACAACAAATAAGCATATCAGTAACTCTACGAATTCACTAAATTTCTTATACAAAACTACGTACGTCCACAAGCAAAATGTAACTAATATTGTTCAACATTAAATAAACAACTCTGCTAAAAAAAATCAACTATCATTATTTCAAATATTACACATATAGAACTACTAATCAAAAACTACTTCCAAAAATGAACCCATCAGGAACGCACATTCATACATCAACTATAGCAACAAACATACAAACAAAACATATTGTAAAACCCTAACATAATGTATTCACAGATTCTAACGTAAACTTATTCGTAACAAATTACTATATATTATCGCAACAAATTAATTACGAACACGAAAACAACTTAAATTCATAAAACCCTAACATAACGAGAGGAATGTGATTGATATACCTATAGTGATTCCAGTCCCAAGCATCGAGATCTCGGCCTAAACAAAACGAAACAAAAGCATCAACAGAAGCATACACAACTTGTTTATGACTCAACAAGCTCACATTCCAATTACTCCTCCCAATCTCTTCAGGCTTATCCAATCCGTCCATTCCTAGTATCATCTCCGCCAATCTCTCCATCGAGACTTGCACAGCGACGCCTCTCTTCGATGCCGCCACGTGGCGCGCATCGACGAGGCGATCGATGTCAATCTCGTGGCGCGATCGCGAGAGCATCTCGCGATCGCGGCCGTTCCAGACGCCGACGAACGTGACGTGAGTGTTTGATAAGAAGCGGCGGAGATAGAGAGGGATGCGACGGGCGTAGAGGAGCTGGAAGATGAGGCAGAACCGGCCGACGCAGAGCTGGAGAGTCGCCGGAGAAGAGCAGTCTTGGCGCCATTGCACGCCGAGCCCGACGACTAAACGGCGGTTCATGAGGTGGTGGCGGAAGGACGAGTTGACTCGGTGCAGCCAGGACCGTACGATAGTGACGGTGAAGGTGAAGGTGACAGTAGTGAGAATAGTGCGGTTGTGACATTTGACGGTGAAGGTGCGGCGGCGGTAGTGACGGTCGGTGAAAGTAGGTTTGATTCTGACGTTACGCATTCTGGAGAGAGAGAGAGAGAGAGAGAGAGAGAGGAAATGGAGTGGACTGGTGTGTAAAAGAGTAGTAGTATTGCTACTACTACAGCAGTAGCTGTATGCCTGTATGCTAGGAGTGTGTGTGATCGTGTGACTCGTGTCTATGATCTGCTACTATTTTTGGGGGCGTGGTGGGGCCTAAACTCTAAACTCAAGGTACAGTATGGATTATGGTCTATGGATTAGCTTCAGATTAAGCATTCAAATTTAAATTGTTACTCCATATACTACTTTTTTAATTTTAATATATTTATCTTTTCAATTTTTTTAATATTATTTTCTTAAATAAAAATTAAGAAAGACAAAATTAAAATTAGTTAGTATATTATCTTTTTATATATTTTAATATACGTGAAAAAATTAAAATAATAAATATTTTGCGATTAAGAGAGTATAAAATTTGGAAATTTGAAATTAATAAATTTATATTTTATACTTTTTAAGGATTTTAATTTATGAAGTAAAAACCCTAAGAAACATACTTTTATAGTTATATAACTTTTTATGTCCATTGTTTTTACTTCATCTGCCTTGTATTTTTAATTATTATATACTTTATCCACTTTGTTTGTATATTATTATCTTGGGATTTTTTCAAAAATACCTAAGCATAAAAGTATTTTTACAAAAATACTATTTTTTTTTGCAAAAATACGAATTTTTTTAAAAAAATTGCGAAAATACTTTTTTCTCAATTTTTTTTGCAAAAATACGGTTTGCAACCATATTTGCAACTTGAATCAACCGAAATCAAACACAAATACAATTTTAAAATTTAGTTGCTTTTGGTTGCATTTAAGGTTGTTTTTTGTTGCATTTAAGGTTGCTGCCCCTGCGGGGCCCACTGCCACATCAGCTGCCACACAGCCTGCCACGTCAGTATGGGGTGGGACCCACCTGCCATGTCAGCTGCCACGTCAGCATGGGGTGGGACCCACCTGCCACGTCAGCAGGGTGGGGCTCACCTGTCACGTGGCGCACAGTCAGCATATGTACAGTTAGCATAGTATAATTATTAAATAAAAAAAATATAAATATATAATAGTATTAAACAATTAAAATAACAGGAACTTTTGCATTTTGTGTTACAAAGGTTGCCGATCGTATTTTTGAAAACAAAACTTTAAAAACAGTATTTTTAGAATTATTTTTAAAAGTAGTACTCCCTCCGTCCCAACCAATTCTTTACACTTTCCTTTTTGGGACGTCCCACCCAATTCTTTACATTACTAAAAATAGTAACTTTTAACAATAAATATATTATTACATCCACTACTTCACTCCACTTTTTCAACACTTTACACTATTACACCCACTACTTCATTTATTTTAACAATAAAATCACTATTACACCCACTATCCTTGGTCTCCGTGCCCGGACCAAATGTAAACATTTGGCCGGGACGGAGGGAGTAGTATTTTTGAAAATAATTTTAAAAAAGTAATAATTTGGGTAATTTCTCTAGTATCTTTTATTCATATTTTTTGTATATTTTAATAATTTTACCAAATTTAATAAATCATATTTTCTTAATATAACCCGGTTATAAATTATACTATATATTAACATATATATTATACAAAATAGTAATAATTCTCTAAATTATTAGAACATCTCTGAATTCATTAGTGATTCTTTATTTTTAAGAACGTGATTCACTATTTTATTTTTCTGAATAAAAAACCCTATTTCTTTTTTCCCATTTTCTCTCTCACTTTTTTCATAAAGAGTAGTCAAATTTAAATTTATTATTATTATAATAATAAATATTGAAATTATTATTAAAATTCATATATTTTAATGATTATCTAAATTATTTATATTTATTATTTTATAATAATTATTAGTAACCGGTTAGAACGATGTTGAACTTATTCTAACAAAGCAATTTCATCCTATCATGTGGGTCGATCAATTTACAACATACTTCTATACTGAGCTGCAAGATCTTAAAAATTAGGTGTATTTTAAACACTTTCCATGTTTTGTATTTATTTGTCTTTCAAAAATTTACAACATATTTTATTTTTGCTGGTATAAGTAATATTTTGTACATAACTAACTAGTAAAAAAAAATTTGTACAAAGTTAGTTGATCAATAAATATTGTGGTTGATAATTTTTAATTTAAAAATCAAAATCGCATATAATAAAACCGAATCATATCAATAGTGTCTGATTTAGTTTTGATTCTTAAATTTAATTAAAATATATCGCGTTGATTACGATTATAAAATCGCACTATATTCATTTCTAATTTATATATGCAAATAAATTATTTAATAAAAATAAACATATTATTTTTTTGATTTTTTTGAGATATCTAATACGGAGTATCATTTTAAAATATTACACCGAAACATATAAGTGATGATTTTATCCTCATTATTAAATTTGATATTTCAATAAATAATAAAATAATATGAATTACAAATTTATAATATTGCTTAATATTTATTGTAAATTGTGGCCATGTATAAGCACACATTCAAATTAAATATAAATTCCTAATCAAAACATAAAAAATAGAGTTATAAAAATTAATTCGTACCATGATAACAATTAGTTTAATTTTTTTATTTTTTTTTGAAACTGGGAAATTCCATTAAATCATCAACGAATCATACATAATATACTCCAACACCATATGTGGAGGAGCCAAAAACTCATTAAAGCTATTAACCTCACATGGAACCCTTGCTAACTGATGGGCTATTATGTTGGCTTGCTTTTTAATAAACGAAACAGAAATATCTGGCCGGTTCTGAATTAACAACCTACACTCTTGGAGCATGTGTCCGACCTCGTGGAGAATCTCAGTATTCTTGCATATGGCTTGTACCGTGAGCCATGAGTCACTCTCTATCACTACTTCTTCAACCCCTAGCTCCATCACCCACCTTATAGCTTCTAACACTCCTCGTGTCTCTGCTTCAAACACAGTCACCTCCCCTTCCCATCTCGCATTTCGAGCTCTCCTGAAGCCTCCCCTATGATCCCGAAGAATCATTCCTATTGAATAGTTGTTGCTTCCAGGATACACTAATGCATCAACATTGACCTTGAATGTGTCCTCTCCCGGTGCTTTCCATCGTACTGCTTCCTTCACTTGCCCCTGAATACTAGTATTAGCTTTCCCGCTTTTAGCTCTTTGCACCTTCCTCCACTGAGTTACTTGTCTTATACTACACTGCATAGCAACCTCTGGGATCATTGTTTTATTCTCCCAAACTTTGATATTTCTAGCTGTCCACACACCCCACATTACTTCCGCCACCCAAACTAGCGTCTCATTATCTTCGTTTGCCTGCGTCTGCAACAGCCACTATGAATAGTTCTCCACCATTGATGTGTCAAAGTTTAACTGGACTATACTCCAACACTCTTGTGCAAAATTGCAATCATGGAAAATATGGCTCAGATGTTCGACATCGTGCATACACATTGGGCACAGAATTGTGACTTGAACTCCTCTGCCTCTCAGCATGTTACGCACTGGTACATTGTTCCTCCCTATTATTCATAAAAAGCATCCTCACCTTATGAGGTACTTCCAGTCTCCAGAGTTTTGTCCAGCCTTTATGACTCTGTTCTCGTTTACACTCACTATAATTATCATGCCAGAACCTATATCCTGATTTCACTGAATATTTACCATCATTTGTGAATATCCAAGTTATGCGGTCTGGAACCTGACATCTTGGGATAGGTATTGCCAAAATCACTTTGGCGTCACAACTTGTAAACAAGTTATTGACCTTCCAAACATCTCATTTCCTTTCCCCAGGAAGGAACAACTCACACACCCTTCTATTACAAACCGATTCTTCATCCATGAAATCAACCATATAGTTTTCTTTACCTCACAGCCATTGGTCCTCCATAATCCAGATTGTTTTTCCATCCCCCACCACCCATTTAAAACCTTTCTTCAAGTTCTCTTTCGCCTGCCATAATCCAGACCAAACGAAACTCACACCACCTCCCATTTTAGCTTCAAAAAGATTAGAATCAGGGTAGTATCGTGCTTTAAATACTCTTGCCACCAGAGACTTTGGGTTGTTTACGAGATTCCAGCATTGCTTCCCAAGCAAAGCAATGTTAAACCCATATAAGTCTCTGAACCCTAGACCTCCTGACCCCTTCGATATACTCATGTTCGTCCAAGATAACCACTGAATCCCTTTTCTACTGCCCTCCTTCGCTCCCCACCAGTAACTATTCATCATTACCTCAAGCTCCTTACATAGAGATTTTGGCAGCAAAAAACAAGACATAGCGTAAGATGGAACTGATTGTGCTACGTTGCGAAGTAAAACCGCTTTACCCGCTTTAGACAAACACTTCATACTCCATCCTTGAATCTTCTTCCAAAGCCTATCTTTAATATAATTAAACACCTGCTTCTTTGCTCTGCCTATTAATGATGGCAACCCCAAGTACCTTCCTGCACTCAAGTCTGAATGCACTTTCAGTAAAGTTTTGATCTCCGCTTGCTTATCTAATCTCACGTTGGAGCTAAAATAAATCCCCGACTTCTGAAAGTTAATTGCTTGGCCCGAGTGCATCTCATAATTTTGCAGAATCTTCTTCACTTCTCTAACTTCCTCCATCGATGCCTTACAAAATAAGAAACTATCATCTGCGAATAACAAATGAGTGATAGCTGGGGCTTGCCCTTGAATTTTACATCCTGTAATTCTCCCGTTTTCAACTGATTTTTGAATGGTTCGAGAAAGTCCTTCTACGCACAGTAAGAAAAGGTAAGGTGATAGGGGATCACCTTGCCGTAGACCTCTCTGAGGAGAAATCGGACCCACTAAATCATTATTAAAAATAACTGAGTATGAAACAGTCGATACACATAACATAATCCAAGCAATCCATTTACTAGAAAAACCCATACGCTGCATCTGCACTCTCAGAAATCGCCAGTCAACTCTATCATAGGCTTTGCTTACGTCAAGCTTCAAAGCTACTACACCTTCCTTTCCTCTCTTCTTTTGCTTCATATAGTGTAACATCTCAAAAGTTATAAGCACATTGTCCGAAATATTTCGTCCCGAAACAAAAGCGGACTGATTTTCAGTGATAATGTCTGGTAGCATAACTCTGAGACGATTTGACAAGACTTTAGCTATAATCTTGTATAGAACGTTACACAGGGCGATAGGACGAAGGTCCTTCATACAATCTGCACCTTCTTTTTTGGGAATCAAAACGATCATAGTGTCATTTAGCTTAGCAAGAAAATTTACCTCCATCCATTTAAGACAACACTGAAACACTTCTTCGCCCATAATCTTCCAAAATTTTTGGTAAAAAGCTGGATTGAGCCCGTCCGGGCCTGCGCTTTTATCCGGATGCATTTGCCTCACTGCTTGGGTAAATTCCTCAAATGTAAACTCTGCTATTAGCATCTCATTCTGCACCTCTGTGATCACTAAATCAACACTATCCAACTCCTCAACTGGTCTGCTATCATCATGACTAAACAGATTCACGAAATAGTCCTTCACAATCTTACACAAGCCCTCTTGATCAGAAACCACTCTTTCATTCTCGTCCTTAAGCTCACTGATACTACTCTTCGCCTTTCTTGTTGTCGCGTAGGCATGAAAATTTTTTGAGTTAGAATCACCCTCCAATAACCAAAAAGTTTTAGCTCTTTGCTTCCAATAGGCCTCTTCATGTATTAAAATCTCCTCTAGCTTACCTTTCTCCTCAAAGTAATGCCTCGTTTGACTTTCAGTTGCACAATCTTCATATAAACTCAAAGTTTCCTTCTACTTCTTGATCTTCTCCCGAAATTTGTTAAAAAAGTTACACCCCCATTTTTCCATGAATTTAGAAAGATCCAGTAGCTTTGGAAGAAAATAATAGGACCCAACTCTCTCTAGTACCTCGAAACTTCCTCGTGAAATGACTCCTCTCTTAACCAGGTGTTTTCGAAACAAAAACGAATTTTTTTCCTGGAATGATCTAAACTGCAAAGCTCCAGTCTTATAGGATCATGATCTGAATATATCGTATGAGACACCTCTAGCTTACATAAGGGAAACATCTGCCACCATAACGCTGTAGCAAAAGCTCTATCAATTCTCTCCCTAACCTAATCCTTTTTTCCCCTGCTTTTCTCCCAAGTAAACTTGCCACCTCTTAAGTCGATCTCCAAGAGCCCACAACCATCAACAGTATGTTTAAACCCGCCTAACAGATATTGAGGATGTTTATGCACACCACTTTTGTCCTCTTCACTAATCATATCGTTAAAATCTCCTATCAGGACCCAAGGTAACTGAGATCTAGCTTGAAGCTCTTTGATCAACTCCCATGACTCTCGTCTACGCGATCTTTCAGGGAATCCGTAAAACCCAGTCAATCTCCAAACTGGGGTATCATTCTTTATTATGTGAACATCAATATGGTTATGGTCAGCTTGAAAAATAGAGCATTGCACCCTTCTGTCCCAGAAAAGAGCTAACCTACCACCTCTACCGTTGCTATCCACCGACCAGTAATTATCAAAACCAAACTGCACACTTAACTTTTTTATTCTTTCTTCAACTGACAGCGTTTCTACTAAAAATAAAATATTAGGTTTATGAGACTTTATTAAGTCTCCCAAATCACGAACTGCTCGAGCGTTCCCCAACCCTCGACAGTTCCAACTTATGATTTTCATTGCGGCTGGCTAGCTTGCAAAACAAGCGTAGCCATTTCATTTGTTGAAGACATTGAACAATCCGTTCCAGAAAGCTCAACATCTGGGAATCGACCTGCCTTCTCTTTTTCTGTAACATTTCTAAGTCCACCTGTTGTGTCCATAACTTCATAATTGTCTGGGCCTCCACGCATTCTTTTCCGCTCCGTTATTTACAGCCCATTCAATTCTTCGTCCTGTGGCCCATTAGTGATATTTAAAATTGATTTCCCACCCATATACATCATATCTCTATCCACCTTATTCTCCCGAATAACTTCTCGTCCAACAGATAACACTTGATTTATATCCCCTTCCTCTCTAAATCCCTGGTTTCCTGGGATATTCAATTTCTTTTCCCCTGATTTCGCGCTGGCATTAACTCGTCCCCTTCTCTCCTCCCAGTCTGTATCTCCATCTTCCCTTAACCATTTGCTCTTCACCGGACCTGCATTCCGACGTGGCGGGGCACGTAACCAACTTCCCCACTCTTGGCTAGATTCCTCATTGCCTCTGCTCAAGAACTTTCCACAATACCTCTCTGTGTGCGTCATAACACCACAAGAAAAACAAAAATCCCCAAGACGTTCATACTTGCATGATACAATCACCTCTGACCCATTCCTTCTTGTAATTTTTTTCCTTCTCTTTAATGGTTTCCGGACATCGAGCTTTACCTTAATCCTCATCTATTCTCGCCATATACTAGTATTGTTCTTGTGGTCATATTCAAGATACTCTCCAAAAAAATTCCCAAGCTGCTGTCCAACCGCTTCCGTCATGAGCCCATTGGGGAGATCGTGAATTTGGATCCACATGTTCAGATGCCATAATGGGACATTCACCGGTTCTACTCCTCTAGGGACCTCAGCCAGAATCAACATTGCGTTGTCGAACGACCACGACCCTCCTCTTAGCACCCACGCCATATCATCTTTGTGGAAAAATTGAAACATGAAAATACCTTGCCCAATCTCCTTGATATTTATTCCCATAGCCGGTCGCCAGATGTCTGCCATTTTTGTCTTCATTGCTCTAACATTTACATTCCTTTCCGTCAAGAACCTTCCCACCACACATAAGTCGTATTTGCTACTCTCTTCCTCCTCCTCACCTTCAATTTCAATAGTAAAGGCAACGTTTTCCTCATCCTCAATTTCCAAACCAGACATTTGGTCACTCAAATCGTTGTACATAGACATTGCACCCCACTCACACGCTTCAGAATCAATGAAGAAAAAGAACGATGAGACTAAAAAAACTCCCACATATTATGGAGAGAACTTCGAAATCACAGAGTCCATCATTATTATTAATGAATTGAAAATTAATAGAAATTTGACAACTAAACTTTTAACGTGTGCTTATAGATATACACTAGAAAAACTGTTGTATATACCACAATACAATTAGTTTAAATTATTAAAGGACAGTAAAATTATTTTATCACTTTATCTAAATAAAATATACCAAAAAATTGGATACCAGTCTGGATCACATAAAACCCGAACAAACCAATCGGGATTCAAATCAAAGAAATTGGACAAACGAGAAAGCTGTTGAAACCGAAACCCTAGCGACCCAATTAAATTAATTTACAATATAACACTAATTAATCAACCTAGGCATATGTATGTTCAATTTTAATTATCTGCAGTTTATTGGTGATTTCTCTTATTGTAGTACTAATTAAATTTAAATTTGGGGATTTGTTTTGTAGAAGATGGACATTGATACGAATTCTAAAACAGAGGAAGATGCTTCCTGTATGCAGATGGATACAGATGATTCAACTACAGTGAGTTTAGTTTTTTAGTTTCATTTTAACCTAGTATACATATATACATATAAATGATATGTGCATAGGATGATAGACTGGTGTTTAAATTTTAAATCATTTTAGTGTACTGTGTACAAACTCTGTTAATTGTCAATTGTATGTTTGTATATTTTGATTTTATTTTTTTTGTGTTGATATTAGAGTGAATTTATAGAGTTTGTAGGTTAAAATGGTTCGGAGTCGAACAAGTCTGTACAGCACATAAAATAAGAGGAAGAGGATTATGTGTGTTGTTTTCCGGATTATTGTTGTGTTAGATGATGTTTGTTGATATGGTTGGATGGTAAACAGAATAATGATATTAGTGAATCGATGGGGAAACTGATTATCGACGAATCATCATCAAGTACATTCAAGAAAAAACCTGTTATTATCTTTCTCGTAGGAATGGAAGGTATATACATTACTAAGTATGTTACTATGAAACATATGCAATATTTTTTTTTTCTCAGAAAGATTTATAATTGATGATAGGAATTTGGTGAAATTTGTTTAGGAAGTGGAAAAACTACTCTTCTTCGTCGGTTGGTTTTATACATACAAGCTTCGGAATTTAGTGGATATGTTGTCAATCTTGACCCTGCTGTTACAAACCTGCCGTTTGGTGCTAATATCGATATTAGAGATACTGTTCATTACAAGGAAGTGATGAAGCAATACAATATTCGAGCTAACGGTGCCATCTTAACATCGTTTAACTTGTTTGCCACAAAGTTTGATCAGGTAATTTTTTAGGTGGCGGTGTCACAAAGTGTAGATGACTTGTAGGCCATCTGATGCTGTGCATGTGAAAATTGTGTAGAAATGCATTTAGAAGTGGCTGTTTTATTCAGGGTTTGCTCTTAAAAACACACGTTCATGTATTTCAAAAAAAAAACTAATATACAAGCGCCTTGTACTTGATAAGTGGGTTTTGCAAATTTGCCATACATATTCTTGGTATTGTTATTAGATTGCAGAGAGGACTGTACAAGTCTCACGCTTGCATTTTTCATTTGCTATTTCAATAAGAATGATAATATAACATTTCAGGTCATATCTGCAATCGAGAATCGCGCAGATCAGCTAGATTACGTTCTGGTGGACACTCCTGGTCAAATTGACATCTTCACCTTGTCTGCTTCTGGAGCCATGATAACTGAAGCTTTTGCTTCAACTTTTCCTACCGTGGTCACATATGTAGTTGACACACCTCGCATGCAGATTCCGACCACATTTATAAATAATATGCTTTATGCTTGTAGCATCCTCAACAAGACACAACTGCCCTTGGTAATGGCCTTCAACAAGACTGATGTGGCTCAACATCAATTTACTTTTCAGGTATATTTGTAACATATTTCAATTATTGACATTCTTTAGCATTTTTTATATTGTTAAATTAGAATATTATTTGAGATTTTCAGATTTTATTTATTGTTTTATAATTGACCGTTCGTTCATTTTGCATTCCTTTATTAATCTGTTTGTTGTGGCATGACATGGAATATAATCATCTACTTCTATTTGAAATGATAAATTATTGGCCATTCCTTAGCATTTATTTTAGGAAAATTAGCAAAATATATTCTAGATTAATCCTGGAATAGAACCAGCAAAAAATGCAAGAGATTTCAATATATTCTAAATTAGCAATCTACTTCTAGATTATTGATGAAAATTACTTTTAAATATTGCAATAAGTAAAACAAAAGTTACTCATGGAATAGAACCAGCAAAAAATGCAAGAGATTTCTCTGGTAGCTGAGAAGATAAAAGTAAGCTTATATTCTCTACCATACTGTTATCTAATAATTAGATATTGTTGAGAGGAGGAGAAAGCTTATAATTTATTACAACATTATTTCCATTTGTTGAGATGGCTAGTTGGAATAGTGAATTTGTAAATGATACATCGTTAATTTATGAAGTAGTGAGTAAACATAATTATTTGCGTTATCTTCTCAGGAATATCTGGAGAGTGGAGATAAATCGACTCTTCTCTTTTGTTCTTCCTTTTACTTCCTCCCAGGAAAACTTATAAGCACATGTTTCATCGTTCGTCTATACTTTTACAAAAAATTAAATCTAAAAAATGGATTGGCGAGGTATATGCTTGATTTACCTTCTTTATAACGACTTCTGTAATCCCTCTATTCACAAAAGAGCCACAATTTAACCAGTTCTAAGTTGATGTTCGACATATTAACACTTGCAGTTATATGAGATTTACAAATAACTATATTTAGAATTAGTACTAATTTTAACAAACTGTACAGTAGCGATGCTTGTGTTTAAATTTTACTACATAAATGAAATTCACACTAGTTATGTAGTTCAAATTGATACCACTTGACTTTAAAAACTCCAAGTTTGACTCCAAGCTTTGATAGTTATTGCAAGAAAATAATTGGTGGATATGATGTTCATTTAACTATTAGTGGATATGAGGCTTCAACTATCTGCAATGTGCGGTTTTGGGAATTTCATACTTTATTGTTTCCAAATTTCATCAGCAGATTGAAACTATATTTGTGCTATCCTTCTTTTGGAGAGATTGTGCTGTTGTCCTGTTGGTTTTGAGGAATTTGTACCCTTTCTCTGGTAAATTTATTTGCAGATTGAGCATGTTGTATTCATACTCCACTTAAATGTGCTATTGCTCTTGCTGTGAATCAGTGGATGGAAGACTTTGAGGTGCTCCATGCTGCAATGGCTTCAGATAACTCTTACAATTCAAATTTGACCCAAAGCCTCTCCCTTTTTCTCGAGGAGTTCTATAAGAATTTACGTTCTGTTGGAGTCTCTGCAGTTTCCGGAGCTGGCATCGATGCTTTCTTTAAGGCCGTCAATGCAAGTACAAATGAGTACCTTGAAATTTACAGGTATAAGTTATAACATCAGTTAGCTGTTCAACTTTTCCCTCCTAATTCCTTTGTACTAAACTTCTTTCTATTTTCCTTAGATCATTTAACCATAACTTTTATATGTTAATGAATGGGTGGATTTACTTTTTTCTTATCATTTCAGGTCTGGCCTTGAGAAGAGACACGTAGAGAAGCCACAGCTAGTAGACGAACACTGCAAAGAGTACATGGATAATCTGAGGAAAGAAATGGAGAAGACCACGGGAGAAAGAGTAGCATTGAGCACTAGCTTGAAGGACAGAGAAGGGAATAGTATGATTATGACTATTAAAGAATGTGTGGAGGGAGACGATGATTTTTTTGGAAGGTATACTGATGATGAAGAACTCACTGACGGGGATGATGGTGATGAAATTGACGAAGCGCTTGTTCGTTTATGCATGTAATCCTGTTTTATGTGACAATGAGCGACTAAACCTTGTTCTGTTTATGATCATATCATATGACCATATAGTTCAACATCACTGTAAATATTTGGATCTTTGAGCATGTTGGTCTATAATTAGATCGTGTATAACAAAAAATAACCCCTCTCTTTCATAGTGGGCTGGGTGAGTAGGTGATACGTGCTATGAATTGTAGATGAGCCTGAATAGTTAATAGAATGGTTAAATAGTTGGATTGGACTGGTACTAGAGCTCAATGAATATATATATACAAGAAGCTTAGGAAGGTGTAAATATTTACAGTCAAGACAAGCAATTAGTTACGATTACATAAGTGGCCAAATCTTAGTTGCTCACACATGCCCACTACCTCCTGACTAATAACTCAATTCATGTAAAACTCCTACTGTGTATTTTCGAAGTTCAAAATTGATATAGAATAAAGTATGCTAGCTCTAAAATATTCCAGTGGTTGTTAAAAAGTAGAAAAGAACCGATTATTATGATATACGTGGTGTACCACTTAAGGTTGTCAAAAAGTTGATTAAAATAAAAGACAATTTAGCTACCAAAATTTATTGTCGTTCATTTTTATTGATGCAGATCGTGCTATGCATTAGCAAATATGCTACCCCTGTCTTTGTTTATGCTTGAAATGATGGTCATATTTGACGATGGTATCACATAGAATGCTCTTTAATTATGAAAATAGTTTTTTTTTAAATAATTATTAGTGATATATTTGTAAACATAATTACAATATGAGACAAAATGC
This sequence comes from Oenanthe sinensis, assembly GCA_028671895.1. Taxonomy (NCBI): domain Eukaryota; kingdom Viridiplantae; phylum Streptophyta; class Magnoliopsida; order Apiales; family Apiaceae; genus Oenanthe; species Oenanthe sinensis. The sequence goes on along the minus strand of CM053811.1, from coordinate 48,036,369 downwards.
GGAGAAGGAGACCATTTCTGTCTAAAGCCTTGTTTTTTTAATTAATCTTCACAAATTTTCTAAACTATAATATAAAAAATTAAGTTCCCTAGTAATACATTTTTTGTACATATACAAGATGTGATATAATCATTGTACCGTAATAGGTGGTGCACCTATTAGTCTGGTGAAGTAGTTTTGTGCTTAAAAAAGGTGCACTTTTTCCTCTTATTTTTATCCTTTCTAATTTGCTTAGTTGTGCTCCTTTGTTTCCATTATGTTCTCTACTGCCTTTGATTATTGTACTCAATTCTCAATCCAGCAATCAGCTCAACTTTTTATAAAAATGAAGCCTAGTATTTGAGTGGATGATGATGATCATGTATAGTATAATGGAGCACTAATTCATATTTGTTTATATGCACTTGAGAGCCTCCCATTGTCTTATATATATCTGCTTCCCAATTTTATAATGCAGGGTACTGAGCATTGCTTAAGCTGCTGAGAAGGCTACTCATTATCTACTGTAGCTCAAGTTTGGGTCATTTGTTTGTAGGATGTATTTGGAGTGCGTTATATAGTAAATAAGTTATTTCTATTTTTCGGTATATTGTCAAGAATGTGATGGATTTTGTTTAAAGGGACAGCTAGGTACATGTATGCTCCGTTTGGGGTTCCTGATAAGTAGCTTATAAGTAGTTTGATCTCGGTGTTGTTTTACGCGATATAGAGTAGAAGGAATTGGTGCAAGAAATTTTGGAGTAGAAAATGGTTCAAATTCCTCAGAGAGAAAAAAACTTTGATCTTGAGGCTGGCGAGATTCTTAGTGAAGAACTGGGACGAATGGACATGGTTTCAGGTGCCACATTAGCAAGAAGTTTCTTCACAAAATTATGCAAAGGGTTTGATAATGCTGACAATACGATTAATGTTGAAGTGGGCTTGTGTCTGTCAAATATCAATGCGGCTTCTGCAGAGAAAGTGATATTGCCTCTAGACAAAAAGGGCGAAGGAGAAGAGGCTGCCAATCTTGCAGAGAACCAAGCGGGGAAGGAGAAACGTATAGCAACTAGTGCTAAAAAGTCTCCCAAACCTCCTCGGCCACCTCGAGGTTTATCTTTGAATGCTTCTGACCACAAGTTAGTCAAAGAGATTGCAGAACTAGCAATCTTGAAGAAGGCAAGGATTGAACGGATGAAAGCACTGAAGAAATTAAAAGCTGCCAAAGCATCATCATCAGGATTATCGTCAAGTGGAAGCATGTTTTCCATGATTTTCACCATAATATTCTGTCTTGTTTTAATTTTTCAAGGTATATGACCTACTTGACGTTTAGATGTATTCTTCCTTGTGCATACTGGTAGCAGACTACTAGCAGTTGGTTGATTCCTGTATTAGTATGTCTTCATTTTTGCTGCCCCGTGAATATGCTGAAAGATGGCAATGTTTTTAAGCTACCTTAAGATACCTGTACCAAACCATTTGTTATGGTGTCTACACTGTATCATCGTTAGTATTGATATAGTGAACTGTTTCATTGATTAGCTCTTTCAACTTCCACTATTTTTTAGAGTAGTTCAAATTTGGATAGGACCTCTGCGAATTTGTTGGCTTGCTACTTGACCAGTCATCGTGATTTCTCTTGCTTTGTATTTCAAGCTGTTAGCTATCGAAAACTCTACTAGACCAGTCATCGTGTTTTGTCTTAGTTAAATTGTTATCTGATTTCAAGCTGTTAGCTATGGAAAACTCATATTGCTACTACAATTTGTCAAGTTTGATGTTGATATAGTAAAGTTCATACAATGTAATAAAAATTTAATTAGCCGAATTTATTCAGGAGAAATCTGTATTCAATATCGACTAAAAATTCGTAGCACGCACGAACAACATAAAATTCATGAATAAAATAAAAAATGTATTACACCAAAACATGTTTGTCAATGTAATTTTAAGCTTTATAACCTGCATATGCCGAGGGTAATAAAAACTCTCCAGCAATTTGAACCATATCTTGAAACTCCATGTTGACATTTGCAGGATCCGAGACCTTACCCGAAAAAATTCTATCACAATGCACACCTTTAGCAAAAGCCGATATAGTAGATTCAATTGCTCCAACAAAATCTTTTTTTATTGAATTTGATACTTGAGCGAATTAAATATAGCATCCTGATACAAATTTAAACAATCATTAAGACTGATATAAAATGATGCATCATCATTAGTTTTTGGATCCGACCCATTTGTGATATTTTTTGGGCAAGGAGTGGCTGGTCTGCACCTATAGTGATATTTTGGACTGAATTAAAAGTTGAGGTACATAAATTTTGGTTGATTGATTTAGCACACAAATTTTGTATATTAATAGCAGAACAATGGGTATTGATAGCTGGATTATAGAGACAAAATGCTAGGAAAATGATGGTGTTTGTTCGACATTTTTGTGGTTGTTTGTAAGAAGATAGATAAAATTTGATTTAATTTTGATTTGTGTCAATATAAAGTTATTAATAATTAATAATATATAATATATAAAATATTCTACATAGTGAATAAGAATCTTGTGTGTTTCCGAATTTATGAAAAGAAAGAAAACAATAAAAGTCTCTTAATTTTTCTAAAAATAGGAAGAAAAATCTGAAAACAAATATATGAAAGATTTTTATCTCAATTTTTTAATATTTTTTTCCTTAAAAGTTTATTCACAAATAGAAATAAATTTTTTAATTTTCTTTTCTTTTTTTCGTTTCACAAAATAATTTCTGCAAGACACTGTATCAAATTTAATTTACTGTATTACTTCTTCTATGTCATCGAACTAGAATCGAGATACTTTAATCAAATTCATTTTATTGTATTCATATTTTTAAATTTTATTTTCTTTTTAGAAAATTTGCAACTATATTTTTGGTTACTTATGATCATTCAATTAATTTTGTTTAATTTCGATTGCTCTCCGGAGTAAAAAAAAATTGTATTTCATTCTGTTTCTTCCGAGTATCCTAAATCTATATTCTTTTATTATACTGTACAAAAGATTTGCAACCTATATCTATATTTTATTATTATTATATACTGAGAAGAGATTGCTTAAAAAAATTTGTATAAGAGATTCGCAAAGCTGCTTGAAAGTATGTTTGCTATACCATTTAATTCTAATGAAAAAAAATGCTAAATTCTAATTTTATTGTTACTAATACCCGTTGTAAGGTATGCTGGAACATGTACTTGTCAGACCAACTCCTTCAAAGAAATTGTTTTCTAAATATTTATATGTTACTCAAAATGTGTAGTTTGTTATATTTTTCGCTAATAGCTATTTTTTATATTTTTTTATGTGGACTAGTTAGTTAGTACATGACATTTATAATTAACTTCAGTTAACTTTCTTTTAAAATTTATTGGATTTATATGAAAAAAATATGGTAAAAATCCATAAGTTGTTTGATTTTTGGCTAATGGTAACTCACAGACAAATACATCAAATTAAAAGCATTTGCATCCCCACGAATTTCTCCCCTAATTTGGGAAAACAAATAAAAGAAAGTTATCCAACAAAATGGGATCATAACTACTAACTTACCTGATCCGATCTTTATAGATTTTTGATTGCTTCCAGAAAGTTCTAATCCTAAAAATGTGACACTACTGACTACTGCTACAACAGCCTACATGTACTGATGTACATCACACCCCGTGCTGATACAGAAAACTAACCATATCTACTAGTAAAAATAGTAGTTATTACTTATTAGTTCAAGATTCTATTGCCTAGCAATTTATTATTCTGTAATCAAATTTTCTGTACTTGCATGCCACTCATGTCAATAGAAGCTTTAGCAATGGCTGGTGTAGATTGTCATCATTTCAATATTAGTTTAGAAGAGTATGAAAAACAACATCCTCCTTCATATTTAATTACCAGAGAGAAGCGAAAATATCATGCAAGATCTTTTTACACTTTGAGCATGTACAATAGTGGTAGAATTCACGATGTGTCTAATTCAGAAGAATATGGAGATGATGATCATGCTAAAAATCGAAAGAGGTTTGTTGGCTTTAGCTCTGTCGCGAAGTTTGTAAAGAAAATTGCCAGAAAGATTTCTAGGATTTTCAGCAAAAATGGCTCCAATACTAGAATACTACAGATGCACTGATGCAGTCCCGTAGCTAGCTAGTACGTCTATCTATATTTTTCTGTTCTGTTATTATTCTTTCTAATCTTAGGAAGTGTTTATCTTAAATGTATATATCTGATTTTGGTAGACTTTAGAAATCAGTTTGTGTTATGTTTAACATTGAATCTGATCTTGGCAGAGTTTAGTAATTAGTTTGTGTTATGTTTAAGAACATAGTTTGTTACTCTTTTTTTCATGCATCATAGTATCTATGTCAATCAAGTCTTTGTTCGTATGATTAATCCAGATATCCAGTCTGTTTCAGATACTTACCAGTTATCATGGAAAACTAAGTACATCTTATTAGGTAGAATTAATGAAATCTATGTTCTGATTTTATTTCGAGGTAGTCATGGGCAATTGGGCATCATGTTTTCCATAAATCAATTTTACATCTCAATTTTCTGATAATTAAATATTTACTGATGTGCTACCCTTTAAACAAAAAAATTAATTAAAATGACTAAAAAATATTTCATACAGGGTATTAGAGATCCTACTGAACTATAATAGTAAAGGGTATCCTGAGTTGGCCACTGACCGATCGAGATCTGGTGAAAATGGGATGTTCGTTAGGGGTACCATTCTTCTCCCCGTATAAAATTCCTCACAGTAAAACTTTCCGCTTCGGAGGAATCCATAACTCTATATCCTTTCCAAGTAACCCTCTGATTAGTAACAGCACCTGGACCTCGATTTTGATATTCACCATAATATAAAGTATTTAGACTAGTACTACTATTTTCCCATTGAAGCCATCCTTGAGGATCAATTATATCATCTAAATATGATTGCATTACAACTACGGTTGATAATGATCTCCATGGTCTGCCAAGGTAAACCTTTGTTCCCATGACAGGCCTATTGTTATTATCCGTTGTGATTCTGCAGTTGTGTAATACAATGCCTGTCATTTCCTTCTTGTTCTCTTTTCCTTGTGCTGTTATAGAGCATGGTTCACCAAAGGGAGGATTGCGAACATAAATGTCACAATTTTGAAAAATTACTGCTGCATTGCCAAATATAAAATCAACGCTTCCATAGATTTCACAGTTTTTGTAAAATTGAGGCCGTTTCCAATAAAAAGTGTGTCCTGAAACCCCTGAAATCTACATTGGTAGAATGCAGAATATTGGGAAGAGCTTCTCAATGCCACGGCTTGCTCATTGCTTGGTCCAGCTGAATTTATAAAAGTTATATCCATTGCTCATTGCTTATCATATTAAGGTATATAAAGTAAACAAAAAAAATAACAATAATGCTATGACAGATATATTTACCTACTGTGGCAGTATCACTGACCCGATAACCAGCTTTGCTAGACCTGGCAAAGGTAATAATTGTCAAATCCACACCATCTCCTACGAAAGCAAGGTTCTTTTTCTCATATCCTACTTGAACGCGCTCATTACAAGTCCCTGCATTAATTTTAATGTAGTACTTTCGCAAACTGTTAATTGGTGCAGCAGCAACAGCTTCAGATATTTGAGTAAAACTTCCAGATCCATCTTGTGCTACAACTATGTCGAAAGTTTGAGCATGCACGATTTTAGCAATATATAGAACAATAAGGATTGACACAATTATCTGCAAACGTGCATAATAATAAATCTATAGTTAAATATGTAACATCCCGTATTTTTTTCAGTAATATATTAAACTATTTAATTTAATATTTAGAATAATATTAGTGATTTATTACTAATATTATTATTTAAATATGAATATAGATATTTTATAATTAGGATATTATTTTATATATTATTGGTTAAGAGAAGAAAAGAGAAAAAAAAAAGAAATAGAATAGAAAGAAAAAGAAAAAAGTTAGGGTTTTGTAAGTTACGTAAGAAAAGTTGGGAAGCCAAGCCATAAAGAAGATAGAAGAGAAAGAAAAAGAGAAGGAGAGGGAGAAGAGAAAGAGGAGGAGATGAAATGGCTCAAGATGATAGTTTATGATTTGAATTAGGGTTCATGTGATGAGATCATATGGATTTCTTAATAATCATTCATAACTTTGATTTTTAAGGTATGGATATTTCTACACACTTTTTTTCCTCTCGTATTTTTAATGTATGGATATCTTCACTATACTCTCTTTGTGTTCGTAATGTTTTCTTTGTTCTCGTTTTGTGATTCAAAATCGTATGTATAGTTTGTATCAATTCTGATTCTTATAAAATTTGTATCTCCTTCGTTATATATCGGATTGTTAAGATATTATTGTTCCTAAACAGATATTTCAATTGTCTACAACTTTCATTTTTTGCGTTTTCTGAAATTCTGCATGCAAGTATGTCAAAATCTGTCTTTTGTGTAATCTGATTGGTTATTTGGAGTTGTTCTTCTGTAACTTCAGAAATTCATAACAAATTGAGAATTCATCCAAAAACAGATTTGTAATGTCATTCTGAAAAGGTCGTTTCGAGCTCTGCTTTCTTTGTTTACATTCCGCTGACAAATTCTGTGATTTAGATATCTCAAATATCGAAATATTACTGTGATCATAGCCTGATTTTGTTATAGCAGTCCGCATTTTTATTGTTTCTGAATTCATTACTTCTCCATTTTTGACGAGTCTTACCATTCTGGAAAGATCTCGGAATCCTCTTCGAGTTTCATGTTTTGTACTTTTTCATTTGAGGCCATTCTGATAGAGTAAATTGCTAGTTTTCGGGACTGGACAGTTCTGATTTTATTTTAATAGTCACTATTGAATGTTATTTAACGTGTGTGATATTTTGAATAAGATATTTTCTCTCTTTTTTGTGATATATGTATGACTTGGGAGACATTGTAAGACTCCGTCATGAGTGGAGAGAATCTCGTGCTTGGCACCACCTATACGGTGTATTTAAATAGTATGGGCGTGTCACCGGAGTTATGGGACACGTTGAGTCATGACTACTTTGTATGTGTGTTTTGGCCATTTGGGTAGCATGTGTTTTGTATCATGCAAGTCCTTGTAAGATTTTAGGTAGCATTTGATTTGTTCTATGCAAGCCCCCGTAAGTTTTGATGACTACATATTCTGGAGAACCGAAACGTAGGACATCATGTAAGTGTATGATTGTCTCCCATATCAGTAAGTATATTGACTTTTAGCTAAATGATTTGAGTATAATTTGTAAGTGATAAGAATATATGGTGTAAGTGTAAGTTTATTTTTATCAGAATTCAAATGTATATGTTACTATTGTTCATTTAAGAATCCTTGAATTTTTTCTTTTCCTATTGTTGTTATTACTCATTGTCTCGGCATTCAGTTTATATTCATATTGTCATCATTTAACCTTTGTTCACCTTGTCCATTTTTTTATATATTCGTATATGAGTCTTTCACTCACTTTCGGTCTATGTTTCTTGATTTCCCCCGGCAAGTATTCATTATTAGGTGAGCTACCTTTTAGGAAGAGTACAAGTTGTTGGCCTTGAGGAGTTGTAACAATTATATTTAGATTTGAATTTGTATAGTTGAGTTATATTTTTATTTTGGATTGTAAGTTGCTGGATATTGAGCTGTTGTAAATTTTTATTGGATTTTTGGAGCATTTTATTTAATTAGATAAATTTGGGATTTTAAAAAATCGGAAAAGAGTATATATATCAATTACAAAAAGAGACAGATAAGTAGTATACATTAGAGAGATCGATTTACCTCCATTCGCGTATTGATAAAAGAACCGTAAATTTTGCTTCAATATGGTACCATCAGTCTTTTACCCGAATTTTGCTCGTACCGAATCTTGTGCTCTTGGTACCAACTTCTTGCTTATTCTTGTTAGAAAATGGAAAGTTTGAGACATATTTTATATATGTTCTTGATGTAATTTCCAAAACTAACGATTGGAAGTTGTTCCTTGCTATGAGAACTTAAACTTTCATGTTTGGATCTAAGACATTTTCTTAGTGTAATCCATAAATAAATTGAGTAGAAATTGCTAGTTTGAAATGAGTTTAAAGAGTTTGTCCTACATTGAATATGTAATATGGGTGTGAGTGCTTTATATGCATGGATGTGCAAGAGTAGTGTCAACTACTAAGGCATGTGAGTGTGCATGGTGTACTAGTGTGCCCTCGCGCGCGCGCGCACACGTGCGCCGCCGCATCGCCTCGCCACGACTCGGGTCGGGTCGAAGGGTGATTTGGGCGAATGTCTCGGCGTCTCGCGTATGCGAGACAACCTGGGCGAGGAGTTTTATTACATGATTAATTAATTTAATTATGACTTTAAATATTATTTTAATATGAATAGTGAATCAAAGTTACTGTCGGAGATAAATTTACTGTCAGCATAAGTGTGTACAAAGTTACCGTCAGCATTGTCACAAAGTTGCTGTCAGGAACTATGCAAAGTTGCTGTCAAGGATACAAAGTTGCTGTCAAGGATACAAAGTTGCTGTCAACAGAATTTGCAAAGTTGATGTCTACAGAATTTGCAAAGTTGTTGTCAACAGATTTGTAAAGTTGCTGTCAACAGAATCTGCAAAGTTGCTGTCAACAGATCTGCAAAGTTGTTGTCAACAGATTTACAAAATTGCTGTCAACAGAATTTGCAAAGTTGATATCAACAGATTTGTAAAGTTACTGTCGTGACTTAAGCTGACTGTTACTGATTCTGAATATTCTATTAAATATTTTTTAAGTCAGAATAATTATTTTAATTAATGTTTTATCTGCTGTTACGTTTTATTGTATTATATATACATAAAAACGTTGGAGATAGAGGTAACGAATTTTAACACAAGTTTGAGAAAACCCTAGCAGCCATACTCTGTATTTTCCACATTAATATTCATACAGATTTTGCATAAGGTTTTCTGGGCGAACTGAGGTGCAAGTCGCTGTTGAGTGCTGCGTATCCGTGGATGAAGTACTCTGTGCTGTTTTATCCTGGAAGTGATATTGCTGCAACCCAACACAGTGTAGTTGGGCAATAATCTCTTCAAGAACAGTCAAGATTTCTAGCAAGGCTTGGTGACTCAACTGTTCAATTAGTTCTTTCAGTGTATGCGGAAAAGCTTCTGTTAGAGTTAAGATTTCTATCTTTTCTCTTGTCGATACAGTTACTAATTTATATATCTTGTTTTGCTTTCGTGTTTTGTTTTGTTAATTGATTTAATCTGCATGTTCTTGTTAAACTGTTATATATAACTGCCACATTGTTGTGTGTAGTTTTGAATTACAATCCGACAGTTGTTTCACCTTTCTTGCTATCAAAGGCCTAAAAAGGAAAATCTGCATTCGGACTGGTTGTATATATAGCAGTTCATTCGATATCAATATCAACTGAGATTAGAATTTATCGTAAAATATTAAAAATAGGGATGAAAATGAAATTCTGATCTTAAAGTTTAATCGATACAAGGCAATAATCTATATTATATCAGGCCTTGATGTAGATTATCTACAATAATGGACTAATCTAATTTAATCAACCATTGCTTTCCTTAATAATGTAACAAATCTTTTTATGATTTTATCATGTGAGGATACAGTCATTACATCTATAGATTTATTATAGTAATAGTCTCCTTTGGTATTATAATAAGAACAAGTAACATACTCATGTACTGTATACTGGGTGATCGACACTTTGAAATTGCTCCTAAAAGTTTAGGTCACTCAATATCCAATAATAACAGCTGAATTTATGATTCACTTGCAGAAGCACTACACAAGAATCATATACTTTTTTCCCTTTACAAAATCTCCCTCTCGTTTGTTTTTTATTTTGTAGTAGCTGTGTTTTATTGGTCATTATGCTTACTACTTTGGTAAAGCAATTTACAAGAGTCAGGAGCAATAGAGACCACAAGTTGTAGAGCAAGATTTATGTATTTAACTCGATCAACTTGGAAAGAAAAAAAAAAAAAGATGATAATGTAACATTTCTTTCTTGGTCATATAAAACTTGCACAAATCAGACTGTCAGAGAACCATTATCTTTAAACTTACTTGCATCGAGTCTTTTCTAGTTTAGTTAATAAATTAATAACCTTTTATCTTTTAGCAGTAATAAATTGGTGAATTATTTGAGCTGTTGCATAACAATAGATATTCCGCAAACCCCTCCATGCCTATGACCTATCTATACAAGAATACAATTTGACAGTATGATATGAAGCTCTTATGTCACGCAATCCTTCAGCTCTGTTTATAAACATTTTTCAATTTATAAGTTACTTATCAGATCGATAAATTAAACGGGACCATATTCGCAGCATATATGCAGACACCGACATCTTTAGTTGTATCCATCAAGTATTGTGTGTATATATATATATGAGTATGAATATGATTACATGGTACAGCCGCAAGAAAGGAAGAAGCAACAAAGCATAGCAAACAAAGCTATCGACTCAACTCCCCAGATCAAAGTCCATAAAACATCGTCAACTATCGACAAATCGGACCACCATGCTGATATGTCAAGCTCAGACCACTGGAACATCCAAGAATAGTTAGCTCCATGCCATCTCAAAGCTGACCAGTATTGCCAAACGATCGCCCAACACATTTCTCTTTAATATTGATTCTTCTTTTACTTTTTATTTTATCCCTATAGGACTAACTTGCTTTTATTTTTATTCCAGTGTCACGCTCGGCTCGACCACTATTGGATTGCTTGTTTAAGTACAATATTACCATCTTACTCAACTTGGATGGATAATATAAAGCCATTATTATCTTTTGGATTTGTCTTGTAATTTTGATCTTTCGTGGCCAGTTATTTATACACCACGTTTTTGCGATGGATGGTAGACTAGTAGTTAAGAAGACCCCTTAAGATTAGCAACTTCAATGTGGTTGGAGGATTTTTTTTAATTTTGAATTTGAACACTAATATTACTCGGGTATATAAATTAGAGGTACACAAATATCCTATCAAATTAGGCTCTGATCAAGTTTATATTTTTAATTTGCTCAAATATTAATTCAAATTGAGTTGGATTTAAAAAAATATTTGAGCTTTTTTTGACACTCAAAATGGATTTTGTCACTTTTCATTAAGACGGTGTCAAGTTGTGTTTAACTATATCCGCACTTAATTAATTTTTTTAATAAAAATAATAATAATTAAAAAATATATAATTTTTTAAAATAAATAATTTTTTCCAGACTTTTACTCGGAACAAATTTTATCAGAACTTTCTAAAATTCCAGATATTATCGAACCGGACCAGATTGTACTTGACCACTTGTTGACACAAGTCCGACCCATATTTTTGTGCATCCATGTTCTCTAATACAAACGGACAAATAAAATAATATTTCGATTTTCATTAGTAATAACAATTAATTAATTATTAAAAAAAATAAAAAAGTCTCTACCCTAGATACCCTCACGTGTGCAGTACGTGACTAAAAACAACAATGAAAACACAACACAGCGCGCCGCAGCAACCTAAAAACACTATTAGTACTGGCCCTCTATTATTAGCCGTTAGATTATTGTACACGTCATCGATCCGCATCATCAACGGCTCAGATCGAAGGAAAGGAACTCTTTCTGTCTCTCTCGTCGCAATTAAAATATCCCCCTTTACTTCAAAAAATTGTGATTCAAATTTTAAAATCGAAACTGTAAATTGTATGTAATGGCTGTAAGTGACAACGACAAGGAAGTTCTTCAAGACGAAAATGATCATGTTGTGGAATTGGACGGTCAGGATGATGTTGAACAATTGGACGGTCAGGATGATGTTGAAGCCGAAGAAGATGTAGATGATGATGATGATAATGATGATGATAGCGATGATGATGAAGAGGAAGAAAGCGAGGATGATGATGATGGCGAAGAGGTCATTTTATTTTCATTATATTTTTAATTATATACATTCATGTGAATATGTATGTATTCGTTGTAATTACTTTGATATGTTTAAATGTGTGTGATTTTCAGTGTTCGATGTTTATAATTAATATTTGTGATTGATTTGATGTTAAAAATTTACAGATCTGATTGAAACATTATTTTTTATTTTTGTGTTGCGGCTCCTAATGCGTTTTTGTAGAGACCGGTTTTGTATATGTTGATTTTGAAGGTGTTCGTAGATTACAGGACTTGACCTGTATATTATTTTATAATTTTTGTTTTCTTCTGATTTCAATTTACTCGTCTAAATTGGATATACCTTTTGAAATGTCCGCTAGTAGCTTCGAGTTACTAATTTTTGTTGCGTAAATAGTAGGTTATGTAGCAGTATAATACACTTGCTTTTTTAATTTGAATCGAGTTTTTTTCCTTTCCATAATTTAGGTAAATGTAGCTTTAGCTTAAGTTTTGAGCTACTTCTGAGATTTGATGTCTGCCTTGGTTTTTTACTTAGAGGATCTCTGAGAGACTCCTAGTACACTCCTAAATATATTATAAAATATTAAACTCTTAGCAAGTTAACACATTTCTATTTAAAATATTAAGAGGATGAACTCCAACAATATTCTTTATATTCACTTTCTATTTATATTTTAAATTCAAAGATGTGTCATGTAGTGGGAATCTATTGAAAAAATTGGAGGGAATGAATATTTTAATGATATAAAAAAGTTAAGAGCCATGTAGTGACTTCTAAAATAGAGGAGAGAGAGTAGACTCCTAAGAAATTTAGGAGCTACCAAGAGTCTCTTAGAGCTCTATTTTCTATCATGCTCTCTATATTTTCATTTAGGAGCTTGTTTAGAGAGCCTATTGGAGATGCTCTTGTATATCTATGATAGTCATTAGATATTGTGATTGATTATGTTAGAGATATTAAGCACTTCTTTGTTTGAGCAGATCTACCATGTTCTCATGTTGTTTATTAACGTGAAAGGCATTCAGATTTTTTTCGGCAATCATTTCATATTTATTCTAAATTGTTGTAGGAACTCGGAAAGCTTGTCCTTTTGTGTTAGTTTACCAGTAAAAGGCACACCCACAGACTGACAGACACGCATATAGGACCTACATCTTCACCGATTTGTCATTAGATCTTGATGTTATTGCTTATGCAAAGTATCCGAATTGCTTGTCTTTTATTAACTGGTTTTGTTTCGTGTTTTAGTATTTAACTGTCAGTTGCCATCAATAATTTTGTGGTTATCTTTATATTCTTGTTAACACTTTCCATCATTTTTTTGTAGTTTAGATGAATAATATGAAATGCATTTTGACACTTTTCATATTTTGGACACACTAGGGACTGTTTTGTATTATTTGAAGCAAAGAAAATATATTATTAATTTATCGAGGTTAAATATATATATTGTCTCTATTATATTGGGATCGAAAAAATATATTGAAAGTACTAATTTATTGATTTTTTAATTTATCAAGGTTCTACTGTATTTTTATCTTGTTATTGGGACCAGAAATAGTTTTCATATTATGTTGTTTAGCGGTGTGTTTGTAACTTTGTATGTGCTAATGTTGTTTAGTGGTGTGTTTGTATGTGTGTGCTGTAAGCTAACTATATATCCAGGCAAGTTAATATTAGTAGGCAGTAGGCACTAGTGCTGCACTTAGCTAATAGGCTTGCATACTTTCGAAAACTTTATATCCCCACATTATATCACTTTGTTTTTAAATTAAGTTTGTAACATTTATTCTGGGGAAAAAATTGTTACAGTTTGTTACATGTTTAATTGTTTTCTGACATATTCCCATGTATCATAGGAGGATTTGGGGACTGAGTACCTTGTTCAGCCTGTGGCTTGTGCTGAAGATGAAGAAGAGGCTAGCGACTTTGAACCAGATGATAATGATGAGGAAGACGAAGTTGAAGATGATGACGATGGCGATGAGGATGAGGATGAGGATGATGCTCGAAAGGTCAAGTCCCCAACAAAGAGGAAGAGATCAGACAAGGAAGGTTCTGATGATGGTGAAAAGGATGATGTGCGAGCATCCAAGAGATAGAGATGGTGTCTTTAGTCTGACCACCGCATGGTCAATTTCCCTGTAACCTCCCCTTTTGTAGAATGTTATGATACTAACTGCGCACAGTTCTATGGTAATTGTGGTTTTAGCTAGGGTAGTTTTATTTCAGATATGTGCGGTCAAATTGTTTTACAGAACTGTTTGAATCTAGGTTTATAGTTCTTGTAAGCTATGAAACTAGTCATATTTTAAGTATTTTAATTTTTATCTTTTAAATGTGGTTTCAGTTTTTATATAAAGTTTATACATTTTATATCTTCTTTTGACATGGAGTGGAAGCACATTCGTCTAGAATCCTGATAAACCTGAGTAGGAAACATGTACGAGAAACTCACAGATCTTGATATATTTTAACAGGTGCAAGAGTTGCAAATGAACACAACTAAAAGTAAGAAAACAAATAAATGGAGGTGCTACTGTCGATGGTTTCAGCCTCAAGGCTAAGACTCATTAGCAAATCCAACATCTTCCTAATAGCTTTTTATAAATATTATAAAATATTACAGTATGTTATAGTGATTTAAGACATTACTTTTATACATATAATCCCACGAAGAAGGAAAAGAAGTATGTAAAATATTTTTTTATTAATAAAAGTCAATTAAGAAAAGACAGTATGCTTAAAAAGAAGGAATGAGAACATGAGTGTAACGACACGAATTTCGTATTATTTATTTTATTTTATTGTTACATTTCTCTACCTCATATTATTTATTGGTAAGAGAATTATTTTTGGAGCTATATTTGATTAATTATTAGTGATGATATTTATAAAAATTGAGACAAGTGATATATATATGGAATTTGGACTTGATTTATTCCTTTGGGCTAGAATTTGCAATTGGGTCAAGGTTTCTAAATTTATTTTGTTGGACTCTACCGAGTGGCCCAAATCATGAGTATAAATAGTGATTTTATTTGCTAATTAACTCATTTTTACATCATTCCATAAGTTTCTAGAAATAGAAAGTTAGAGAGAGAGAGAGAGAGAGAGAGTCTAAACTTGAGAAATCTACTTCGAGATTTGTTGGCTTGATCATACATGCAATCTAGTATTTGCGATCTATGTTCCGAGCTCGTTGCAAATATGTAAGTTTTGAAGCGATCGGAGAGTTGATTTTTGGGATTTTTGGAGAAACTAGTTTGGATTGCTATTTTAAGGAATTACAAGGGTATGGACTTGATCCTTTTGAGTTGTTATTTAATAAATTCGTTTTTAATTGAATGGATTTTTTAGATTCCGATTTTTAGTATTTTTTAATTAGGGTTTGTAATTTATTTCGGGGCTTTTTGATTTATTATTTGATGTGAGTTGTAATTGATTAAATGGAGTTTGGGATTGTGCTTTTGAAACTTGTTTCGTGGTTTGGAGGCTGGTGATCGGAGTTGGGGGCCGGAACCGCCATGGCAGGCGGTGGTGAAGGGCGGCAGTGGCCGGAAATGGAAGGAGAGGAGATGGGTTGGTGATGGTTTGGGTTGTTTGTGATTGTGGAGTGATAAGGAGACTTGATGATGTGTTTGGTGGTGGTGTTGGGTTGTGTTGCAGGCGGAGAAGCCGCCTACGGCGGAGGCAGTGTTGCAGGCGGAGAACCATGGTTAAAATGTGTTATTAATAAATTATTGATACAAAAAATAATACTTAATAAATAATTTTGATTCTTATATCAAATTAAAGTCTGGTTCTTATATCATAGCTTATTATTTATTATTATTTCAATTTTTTTACCAATAATCTAGTAATAACCCATTTCAGCCATATAAATGAGATATTTAAGAATGAATTGAATATAAAATCTAAAAAATATGAACACTGAAATAACTGTTTAAATATTAAATATCCATATTAACTTTCCGAAATATGAAATTAACGTTGATAATTGACGAAAATGTGTTTGAGGGTGCAAAATGAGATGATTTTAAAAGTTCTGGATACAAAGTGTTGATTTGAAAACTATGATACCAAAAGTGTAATTCTTCAAAACCAAAGGGTTGCAAAGTATAAATTTCTCTTTATTTATTAATAGAGGAAGTGTTTCCTCACCTTTTCATCGAGTGTTTTAAATTATATTTTGAAATTGAGTTTCTGTATTATTTTTGGCTTCCTATTATTGTCGAGTTGACTATTTGTGAGAGAAAGTTCTTTAATTTATTTTGAGATAAATGGAAGTATTTTGAGATACTTGAAAGAGATTATTTTGATATACAAGAGAAAAATATTTTGAGAAATTATTTTATAAATTCTGGTCAACTGAGCCTTCGGACATTTGAGTTATCGGTACTTAACTGTACCACTGTACCTAGTCGTCAGGCGTCAGGCGTGGGATGAAAGGGATGAAATACTTCCTCGGGTGAAAGATTTTCCCTAGACCTAGTAGCTAAAGAGTTGTTAGTGATAATTATGGTTGTGATCAAACTATGGTTCATCACAAGTAGCGGTGGTGCTTAGTCAGGGGTTGATCTCCCTGTTGAGTATCGTGAGTATGAGACTGCGGTGGTGCTTAGTCAGGGGTTGATCTCCCTGTTGAGTATCGTGAGTATGAGACTGAGACTGACCAGTGGATTTTCAAAAGTGAAATATTATGATTATTTTACAGCTTTTAAAGCATGTTTTAAACAGTGACTTATTTATGTTTTCTTAGTGTTAAAGTTCCATCTCTGATTTTGTCACTGTTTATTTATAAATTCTGAGTATCCAAGTGATACAAGAGATTATTGATTTTGAGTATAATTATTATCCATTTTCTGGATTTACTAAACTGTGTTTGAGCAGTGAACTTATTTCGAGATATTCTTATTGTTGAAATCCATCTCATTCAGTTTTACTGTTCTTTATTCGAGTTGAGGACTCGTTGCTATTTAAATTCCCTACCTTTGATAACCCTTGCCCTGTTTAGTTTTGTTTATTATTCTTTGATTCGTCGTGATACCTAGTCGTTTACTCCCGGATTTATATAGTAATTGTTCTTTCTGTTTTAACGGTAAAAAAAACTGTTTTTTTGTGTGCGGCCATTTAAATAGAGAGCAATGCATGCACAAGTGGTATTTAGTACATGTAGAGAATATCTTTACTGATGATCAGTAGTACGTGGAGAATATATATGTTTATTGCACGAACTAAACCATCTAGATCCCCTCTTCAAAGTTAAAATATGACTGCTATACTACAAGAACAATGCCTGGCACAGAGTTTTCAGAAAGACTACTCTTCCAAATAGAAGCGCAATGAAGTGCAGTGATATCAGATGAGAGATTATTAAGCCCATCACCAAGTTGTATAACAGTCACTGAAGTATTGATATATTCCCGAACATGGGTAATAACACCAGTAACATCAAAAGTCCAGGCATGAACCCAAGAGATTGAACACTCCTGATCGAAACCTTCAACAAGTACCATTGAGGCAAGTACAACTACAGTTTGTGGGATGAACTCGAACAAGTACTCGTGTAAGGTGGTTCCGGTGAGTAGGCTCATCATATACTGATGGGACGGTGGACCATGGAACCACAAGTCGAGGTCAGAGGCGAGGAGGCTATGGACAGTGTTGGCATCCCGGTTTCTCAAGGCCTCGTATAGGGTCGTTACCACCCTCTGGTTTTGTGTTAGATCCATCTTCAACTTGGCTATTTTTAATTACTTTTCCAAGAGAAAAATATCAGTATGAAGAAGGAATCAAGGGGGAGGAGTACGTTTTTATAGTTGACGGATATTTAAGATTGTGTTGTGTGGAATTAATTAATTGGTGACTAGATTTGCAAGAATTTAAGTGGCAAATGTTTTTAATCTTCAATAATTGTGGCACAAAAATATTTTTAATTGCTAGTTAGTTAGTAGTTCCTTTCCAATATTTTAACCACAATCATTTTGGTTATTTTATTTAAAAACGACATGATCATAAACGTATTATATCACCATTCACCAATGCCAGGATCAGCTTTGATAAAGGATTATTCAGAAGCTGCTGGGCAAGTTTTTCATGCATGTATGTCTTAATTCGTGATCAACTAACAAGTGCAGTTTTGTGTACAACAGTACAAGTGTACGTGTGTTACCGGGGAATCCTGCAAAAAAGTTAAGGGTGCATATTATTTTAAAAAAAAATAATTTTAATAAGGTGGCTTCTATATATATTTTTATAAAACTTTAATAAATTCTTTTTAAGGAATAGGCTCTCATGCCCCTTGTTACATCCGCATGTTTTATGTGGAAGTTCTTTGGTGTGTTGTATATATTAGCACATATCTGGTCCTGGTCGGTAGATAATTGTTAAATTGACGTAATTGGGTGTAGTTAAGCTCTTTCCATGTGTTGAAAGTGGAACTACGCTTTATTATCTTAGGTATCTCGATGATGATTCATATCCAGTAGCCAAGCATAAATCACGTCCCAATACACCAACAAAGAGCCAGTTAATTCAGGAGCTATGTGGCTGCAACGTTATTCTGGCCTAGACTTTTGGCCTGAGGTGGTGGTGTTGTATGATTGCATAACTTTCCGGGCACATGTAATTCGGACTGGATCGGGTTTTTCGGTCCAAGATTAGACCGCATCAAATATTTGGTTCGTTTTTCAGTCCATAAAATCAAAAAAAAAAAGTTTTCGGTCAGGCGCAGTCTAAACTCGGAACGGACCGAATTTCATATATATAAATATATTCATTTTATTTCACTCTTTAAATCATCTAATCTAAGGATAAAATGTTAATATTTATCATAATTTAACTATCCAAAATATTATAGAATATATTCATTTACAAAATATTTTTTACTTTTTGTATTTAATTTATAAATAAAAATGCAATAAATATAAAAAAAATTATATAAATATTGATTAACCGATTCATTTCGGTCCGGGTCCGGTTAGGTCCTAAGACCGAATATAATCGGTCCTCTAATCCACACATTTCAAAAATTCTGGTCTTTAGTCTGATCCGGATCGGTCTGTCCGGTTTTGACTTTTTGTGCAGCCGGTGTATCCATTTGAATACAATGAGATGAAAAATAATGAATACGAGTAAAATTTACGGAGAAGGAAAGAAATAAATAGAAAAGGATTTTAGTGAAGAAACATGATAAGGTGAAAATTTGTATGATGGAAAATTTTAGGGGAAATAATTAAAAAGAGGAATGAGATATTTCTTTAAAAATGATGAATTAAAAATTTAATTTAAAAGGTCTTTGTAAAGAATGAAAATATAAACCATCTTTCAAAATATAACTATAAATCTTGTTTCATTCGTTTCATTTTATTCAAATAATTAATGTTTGGACCACTATCTTCAATATCAAAAGTTATGTATAATATATAGAAAAAAGTCTATTAATTGAATAAATAATTTTCGGTTAAAATTATAATTATAATTTTTTTTTTGGCACATTCAACGAATGAAGATTAAAATATTTAAGTATGATACTGATGATCTAGCCTTATCGAATTTTTAAACCGGTTAAGTATCAACTGACTCACCTTTTTCAATCCAATATATCAAGTGGATCACCGAAATTTTTTTCGCCTCATTTGAATCACTTGTACACTCTATTTTATTTTTGAAAAATTGACGTTAAAACAAATATTTTTCATTAAATTCTATGATGTGGACTTGATTGAGATGTGACGTTGACTTATTTACATGACAACGTGATAATAAAATAATAGAAAACAAAATATTGAATTAGAGAAATTTATAAAAATAAAGGTTAAATTTGATTGAAAATGAAAATGGGTATGTAGTGACCTAAAAACAATGTAATACACATATATGTAAGCTGATTGATACGTTTACATGCTTAGTCAAAGAAAAATCAGTATAATCATTTTTTTCTATTCATCAAAATTTCAAAATTCAATAGAATGTAGTTTTATTTAAAATGAGTGATGTACGTTAGACCAAAAATTTATCAATAATCCACTTAATATATTAGAATGAAATAAGTGAGGCAGTTGATAATTAACCCATTTTTAAACTGCTGAGTAAAATTTTAACAAATCAAGTATTACACAATGCAAGTTTTTTCTTTTTCGGAGTATATAGAGCGAGTTTAAAAGAGCATTTATTAAGAAAACAAACTCAAATTAAATTATAAATACACCGAAATTTTGATTCATAATGAATTATATATTTTGCAAACTACTACAGTATTATTTTGTTAATGTTCCAAACCTAATCTAAATCGTATTGGGCCTTGGTTGCTTGGGCTTTATTCATGCTATCACGAGTTGTATTGGGCTTTTTGTTATTGTTTGGGCTAAATATATAATGAATTATATATTTTGCAAACTACTACAGTACTGTTTCTGTCTTTGCAGTTTGTAGAAATAAGAAAATTGGCGGTTTATTGCATATTGAGAGCTGAGAGGTAGGTTTTCTTCTACAGTTCTGTTCTGTATCTATCGATGTATCTATATATATGAAGCAGTGTTGATTATATACTGGATTATTTAATCTTCTGGGAACTTTGAATGCAAAAAGATACAATCTTGGAATAGCCCTTCAAGTAATTTCAGCATATCAGTTGGTATATATGTTGATTCTGCTTATTTCTCAACTTGGGTGTTCAAGATTTCTTGTAAATTCATATGGGTTTTCTTTATAATTATTCATTATCAAGTGCTTATATAGTGATTTAAATTTAAGTTGTAATATTCAAGAATATGCATCTGAAAGAGGGGTGTTCTTTACTGCTGAGAGTTCAAAAACCATATATACCTTTTGTACTTAATACAGCCCAAACTGTAAATCATAATTTACAAAATGTGAAAATGCCGAGAGTTCTTAGAGAAATTGATGTTTTGAGGAGATTGGAATACGAAAAAGATATTAGCTTGGCACTAGAGTACTTTAAGTCGGTAGCTAATTCGAGCTCGTTTAAGCACACTCTTTATACTTATCAAATGATGATAGAGAAGTTAGGGCGTGAAGGCAAAATGGATGCTGTTCAGTACCTTTTGCAACAAATGAAGTTAGATGGTGTTAGGTGTTCTGAGGATATTTTTATTAGTGTGATCAATTCTTATCGGAGAGTTGAGGCTTCTGAGCAAGCATTGAAAACATTTTATAGGATGCAAGATTTTGGGTGTCAACCGACAGTTAGGATTTATAACTTTTTGTTGGATGCATTGCTTAGTGAAAATAGGTTTCAGATGATTAATCCTTTATATATTAGCATGAAGAAAATTGGGGTAGAGGCGAATGTGTATACTTATAATATTCTTTTGAAGGCTTTGTGTAAGAATGATAGGGTGGATGGGGCTTATAAGCTGCTTGTTGAAATGTCTAACAAGGGGTGCACTCCTGATGTGGTTAGTTATACAACGATTGTATCGTCGTTGTGTAAGCTTGGTAAGGTCAATGAAGCAAAGGAGCTTGCCATGAAGTATACTCCATTACTTACAGTTTGTAATGCTTTGATAAATGGACTGTGCAAGGACTGTAATGTTGAGGAGGCTGTTCAGTTTTTGGGCGATATGGTAAACAAGGGAGTTGAGCCGAATGTCATCACCTACACGTCAATTATCAATGCGTTATCTGATTCTGGTAATATTGAGCTTTCTCTTGCAATTCTTGCTAAAATGTTTGTAAGAGGATGCAGTCCGAATATTCAATCTTATACATCACTAATTAAAGGGTTCTTCGTAATAGGAAGATTGCATGAAGCTCTTGACATTTGGAATAATATGATCAGAGATGGAGTTTTACCCAATGTTGTAACTTACAATACAGTGGTAAATGGTCTATGCTCTCTTGGAAATATGGACAGAGCTTTATATCTTTTAAATCAAATGGAAAGAAATAACTGCGCTCCAAATGTAGTAACATATAGCACCGTCATTGGTTGGTTCGCAAGATATGGGGACCTGACTGGAGCAACTAAGACATGGAACAAGATGATATCGCAAGGCTGTCAGCCTAATGTTGTGACATACACGGCCATGTTGGATGTTATTTGTAGGAATTTCCTGTTTGATCAAGCCCATTGCCTTCTCGAAGAAATGGTGATGGAGAAATGTTCGCCAAGTACAGTCACGTTTAATACTCTTATTAAAGGTCTTTGTGCAGGAGAAAGAACAGACTGGGCAGTGAAATTGTTTGGCCAAATGGAAAATTATGGATGTGCACCTAACATTACTTCTTACAATGAGCTATTAGATGGTCTCTTTAAAACGAAAAACTTCACATTAGCATTTCAGCATATTTCAGAGTTTGAGAAGAGTGGGATCGAGCCAAACTTAGCAACATGCAATATTATCATCTACGGATATTCTTGTGCCGGTATGCTTGAGGAGACTGTAAAGGTTCTTGGGCAAATGGTGGTGAGAGGAATGAAGCCTGATACTTTCACACTCAACATATTACTTGAGGCCTACTGTAAATCTGGAAAAGTTGAGTCCGCAACTAAACTTTTGAGTTCTGCAACTGCATTAGGCTTGTCCACTGATGTAGTTGGATATACTAGTCTTATAAAAGGAATTTGTGAGTGGAATGATTTAGGAGCAGCCCTGGTGTATCTTCACAGGATGATAGACGAAGGAATCTCTCCTAATGCTGCTACATGGAGCATGCTCGTACGGTGTCTATTTAGCAAGGTAGGATATGCGGGAGCAATCAAGCGTTTTGACACTATTTTGGAAAATTAAATTTAATAAAATGATAAAGAGCTTTATTTTTGTACCTTTTCAGCTTGTGCATTTGTTTGTAGGAATCTTCATTTTGTTCAACTTTTTTTATTAGAGCAACGTCCGTCATCTACACGACCTGAATGATTTTTTTAGCGTTTTCAATAACATTGCCATTTTTTGCTAATTAGCTGCTTTTTGTACTCCCTAAAATATTTACAAAATGAAGAGAGTGGCTGACATAAAAAGAACAGACATTTGTTGGCAATTCATTCTAATAGTCTCATATATTTGAATATATTGCCCAAAAAATTGGGTGCAAAAGGTATACAGACTCTTGAGTCTTTACAATGATAGCTTGAGGGTTTCAGTTTATGCAAGTGTACGATTAAATTACTTAAATTTTTTCAGGCTTGCATATTCTAATAGGCAAATCAAGGTCATCTTTAGCCCATATTGTCAAACACGAAAACGTTGGCCTCCCTTTTCTGAGAAAGGTGTGCTTACGTTGCCGTAACACTCACCATTGTTTCTTTCCCTTTTTCTTCCTCTTGCCACTATAAGTACTAGCACCACCACCTCCGGGGTTGCTTGCACCACCTTTGGAGCTGCTCCCAGCACGTGCATTAGGACCATCTGAATTACCATCAGCAAAATTGTCAAACATGCCAGCTTGCACTGCATCCTGTAACCACTCAACAAACTCTTCTTCTGTCATGGCCTCCATATTAGATGGTATACCACCTCCCCTTTGTCCATTATTCATTCCTTTCCCACCCACATGTTTTGATGTCATACTTGTATTCACATGGAAACTTGGCTTGTGAGTGTTGACTGGACATCTCATTCCCTGCAAGGACAAACCGACATAATGAAATAGAAATATATAAATGTGTGCACAGACACCTATATACAGTATTTTAAGAGTTTCAAGATGTTTTGTCATTCTTGTGTAAAGTTTCAATCCCAACTTGCTTTAAGATGCTTTCGCATCCTAACATAAAGAGTTTTAATCACACCAGTTGAATACATCATACAAGCAATAAAGCAAGTAATTCAGTTTACTGGTAGGTATGATTCACTCTTTACATGTACAATTAGGTCTGAATCTGTTGTACAGGAAGGAAGCAAAAAATACTTTGTAAAGCACTGTGTTACCGCTGGCCCCCACTACTTTCTTTAGCTAGCACTTGATAAGAATAAAAATAATTTCAATACCCATACATTTCTTCAAAGATTCGCCTTGCAGTTTAAGAAAATAATATTACCTGGCAGATATACCATTCAGTCGCATTGTATATTTTGCTATCGGCGCAAATATATGCAGAAGGAGCATCGACCTGTAAATTATCCATATGTCAACAAGAATTTATACAACAAGAAGGAACCATAGAAAACATTATCCGTATAGATATTTCTAAGACACATCTATGCATAGGTACCTTCTGCATCAATCCAAACAGGAAGGGTTGCGAAAATTGTTCAACCCACCCATCTCCGTCTTTAGCTTGGTGAAATTCATTGCAATCCTTCACATGGGTTAACAAGAGAAAACCTTAAAACCCCTAATTAATCTATCTTTTTAAAAGCAACAAATGAAATATTGGTATGCGAAGTTCCACCACTCAAAATTTTAACAATTTGAAATATATCGGGGGAGAAAAAACCTGGCACCATCTTGCTTTAGACTTCAATTTCTTGGTATAATACCAGACATGGAAATTGTTGCACTTTCTGCAAACAATACGCCTGGACTCCCCAGAAAAATCCTCACCATCAGCATCTGTACGCACAAATCTAGAGCCAAAGAAACTATATCCTGTATCCTGCAACATTTGTTTCTAAAGCCATGAGCAGATGATGAGATTTAAGAGATCTGCACACCTATTACACAAGCAACGCCAAGGGCCCAAGATAGCTAGGGCGTTCTAAAATATTCCCGGTTAAAAGCGTCTAATTGTATTTCATAAGAAAGAGAGAAAAGGGCATAAATTTTCCAACTGCTTCATTGGCGTTCAAGTGACTGGACTTTTCAGAACCATAGTTGCATGGTTCGTGGGTCAGCCTATGGAACCCCGATCCAGTTCCCTCGTACCGGAACACGATTCCTCTTCGACCCGGATCACCGGGGTTCACGCTCCAATTCACTAACTCCATCGATCCACCTTTTAACTCTAGCGATCATTATGTAAAAGAGTAGAAATAATAATAAAAAAAAAGAAGATAGCTTGATATCATCTAGATTAAAATTATTTTTGAAAGGTAAATCTCTAAAAGGTATAATAAAATGACGAAGTGTGGAAGATGATGCAGATGGAAGACAAGACACGCCAAGACACATAACACATGTTTCGATTACAAGAACAGATTGTAATCTCCTTAAAAATAAGCTTTGAAAGTCCTCACCACTTTATTAGGAATTTTAAAATTTTACATTTTCTGATTAAGTTTTATATTTTTGGTTAAAATAAATATTTTAATTATAAAACAATAACTAAATCATAAATATAATAACAAATATATACATAATATTTATTTAAAAAATAACTATAGAAAGGGATCCTTGTATCGACCCGTGAACCCGATTCATGACTCGTCGTACCCAATTCATGCAAACTAACGTCCCACGTACCCGTACTCGTACCATGTACCCAATAGACCCGTGATTCATGCAACTATGTTCAGAACTACTCATGCAAGATTTTATGTGCAGTGTCAAATATTGAGCCTGTTTGGCTAAGCTTAAAATTGTGACTTATGACTTAAAGTGGGTTAAAATGATAAGCCGGGAGCTTAAAATGTATGTTTGGGTAATTTTGTATTATGAGTGACTTATGAGTTTTTAAAAATATAATAATAAAAATAAAAATGACTTGTGAGTAATTTATGACATATGGATAACTTTTATCAAAATAGAAAAAAAATAAGTCACTGAAAAAGTACCTAACACTTACTTCTGGCTTTAATTCTTACTTTAAGTCAGTTTCCGGCTTATTTCTGACTTTAAGTTAGTTTCTGACTTATTACACAAACATACATTTTTCAGCTTAAAGTCAGAATAAGCTATAAGGTGGGTTTGCCAAACATGCTGATTATCGAGTACCTATGTACTACTAAGGTTTTGTTTATAAATTTCAAAAAATTCGCACATCATAGCATAAATTAAAAAATATTCGACTTGACTTCTGAAGCGAAAAATGACCATATTTTTTGTGAAGGGGAGAAAAAATGTTGCAGAGATGCCTTCCTCATACATGAGAATATATAGAAAAGAAATCTAGAGCTTTATTTTTCGATCTTAGTGCAAAGAGTATAAATGTACCTTTGTCAGTGTATCTTTCCTAATTTCTAAATTTCAATGCGAGTGATTTCAGGCCACTTTGAGTTCATTTTTATCTCATCATAAAGTTCCTAACCAAATTTTTTGGTGATTGATAATCTTCAAGTACAGCTAGAATAACCTAAGTTTTAAACCTGTTGAGGTGCATTTTGAAACCTCCGAAAATAATTCAACAACTCTTCTCTCTTCAGTTCATCGTCATATGATTTTCGCTTAATTGAATCAAGCAAAACCTGTGTAGCATAATTATACCACAAAATTAGTCGCGAAAAGTAAGATGTTGGATAGCAAAAGAAATTGGCAACTGGGAAGGATAAATGACCTCATATGCATTTTGAAGTTTCTTAAAAGCTTCTGCAGCTTTTTCATTACCCATATTCTTATCTGGGTGGACCATCATTGCCTAATAACAAAAAACAAAAAAAAAACTCCATTAACTATCTCTGAATGTGATTTTTAAACTGAATATGGACATGACCTATAAAAAATGATTTTAACTTCCCTTCAGAAAAGCAATTATCAAGATCAATTTTAACAGACAAGCTAATCTCTACTGAGGGAGAACCTTCATCAGCCAGCAGGTTTCTACCACTTTAGCTTGTAAGTTATATTCTGAGGTGAATATATGATATCCAAAAATTAACAAAGCAATTTCTTGTAACAAAAAAAACAAACCTTTTTTCTGTATTCCCTCTTTAATATGGAAACATCTATGCTTCCAAATTTGGAGAATCCTAATGCCGAATAGTGATCTGCACAATTAAGTAACCTAACAACTTCTTCTTCAGGTGTTAATTCAGAATCAGACCCACTGGTTGAAGGTACCCCGGAGCTACGGTCAGCTGCAGGACCAAAACCAGATTCAGAGGACGAAGCATTCCTCTGCTCACTAAAGTTTCCTGGTCCAGCTGATTCAAATGGGGTGTCGGCACTTCTACGCTCATTTATATTATTCCTCAAGAAAAATATAAGAGCATCACTGGAAATAAAGGAGATATTTAAACCGAAGAGTAAACCAAGCCATCCAACATAAAACCATGCACAATATACTGAATACAAGGTCGAAATTAACAGTGCAAGTCGTTCATGGCTTAGTCTGAATGCCATTCCTGCATCATAATTACCACCAAACTTAGGGCCACAATCAAATAAGTATACTAACTACAGCTGCACTATGGTCAAAGAGTTACCTCCACAGAAAGCGAAAAAGGCTGTCGTCCAAAAGCTTCCATACATCCACAACAAAACAGTTCCAGATAATGCAATCAACATAATGGCTATGGTGAGACCACCCATGATTCCCGTAAAAGCACTTATTGCCTGGAAAGTATCAAAATTAGATGACATGTATAAATATGAACATTATAATTATTAACAGCAGTGGAGATAGAGACAAAGGCTGCTTCATTTGACCGAATAAATGTGTTACAAGTTGGAGAAGTAAGAAACAACATTAATATAAGGACTTAAAGATGCCAAAGCCTATGGCTATTCATGGTTGCAAAAACGATGCCCGGGATAGGACGGACATTTCCATTATTTTAACTTGCAATCGACTTTCTAAATTTAAACCTTTTAAACTGCCCCATGGACTGAATGTTATCAATTTCTTATCTAGTCTATTGGGGAATGCCAGCAAGTTTGGAAATAATCGCCCCTCCCAAAACCCCGAAATGAGCTAAGCGGTGAAATATAGTCCATAGATTTTTGATAAAGAACTAAGAATGGGATTATACAAGTCATTCTATTATCACGTTAAAAGAAATAGTCCTATCCTAAGCATAATCCTTAAAATAAAAGATAACCTTAAGTAGAACTGTCTCCTTTATATGTTCAGTCACAATTGTATTTGTCACATTTTCCACTCTGTCAAAATAATCTAAAACAATAAGATCGGAGGGGATTACTATTATTTTTAATTGATGATGAGAACATACACAGTTATTGACTTAATTATCAACAAAATTATAGACAAGAACCCTTAGTTACAACAATTTTTAAATAGTACACTTAAGTAGATAAAAATTATAATTTTACCAAAACTAAGCAGTATAGATGCACAGAAAAATAGAGAGTTGTTTGAGAGGGTGATATAATTTATTTGAATGAAGATTGAACAGCATAAACTATAAACTTACCAGGATAACAAGAAATTTGGTCACACCAACCATGGAGACAAGGGAGAGAATGCTGAACCATATGACCACCAAAAATGATGTTGTCCCCATGCGTAGAATGGAATCAATGCCTCTAAGACAACAGTCCAGCCATACCATTGCCAGTAGAAGCATTATGTTCACAAAATGCATAGTCCATTGCAAGACAATTGGATATGCATGCTCAAACTTCATTCGGACAAAATCACGAGCATTTAATGCATTAGTTGCTATAGTTATAAACAATGGCTTCTTCTTATCCAACCACTCCTTAGATGCCTTTAAGGTTGACAAAACCAAAGTCTTTAGGCGTCTATAAAGAACCTCTACACTTTCTACTGTATCTCCCATTCGCAATCCACCAAGTGAGCTGCCTAAACTACTTTGTAGATGAGACCCAAGATTGCTAATAGGCGATGATCCAATTTCTTCTCTTAAAGCAGAAGCTTCTGCAATAGACATACTTCTGAAGGTATCTTGTGACATGTGTCCAGAGATCATTGGGTGCTCTAGACCTTGTCCCTCACTTGACCCTTGTTTTTTACTTTTCAAATGTTTCTCAAATTTTTGCTTGCTTTTTTTCTCTTCTCCTCCTTGATCAGTTTTACTTGAGTGCTCTCTCAAATGTTCAGTATTTGAAAATTTGCCGTTACAAAGTTCCTCTCCACTACTAACCTTCGTGTTGCTAACCTTTCCCTTTTGCTTTCCATTAGGCAATGAGGACAAAGAATCAGATACTCCCTTCTTTTGTTTTGACAAGTTTTTGTCTAAGCCATTCTTATGCTGATTTCCCTTCCGAGCCATGACACGTAGTATAATACGTTGCTACCATTCAACAGATATATTTCTAAGATTTTTATGTATGGTCAAGCTGCCACCAGAAGATAGAAAATTAGAATGTCATAACCTCGTACATGAAAAATCTGCCTACGCTGGAACATCACAAAAATTCCATTTTGAAAACTACATTTAACAAGAACCATACATAATGAATTAGGAGTACGACGCATAAGATGTAGCAGAAGAAAGAAAACTTATATCTGCTCATGAGTGTATTTGTATGTTACTAATATATTCTTTTGTTGCAATTACCCCTCCGCCCACCCCCAAACATTATACAGCATGACAATTTTGAAATCATCAAACTGGTGGCACATATTTGCTTCAGTGCAAGTTAAACCAAAAGTTTCAGCATGTAAACCTGAATTACTACTAGAAGCATAAAGATAGTTCCTCAGATCTAATACTCCTATAACTAAGCAGAACACCGAAGTCACCAAGTGATCAATCAACCACTAATAATTTTATGAAACAAGCAATGCAATTGCACAGTAGGAGCAATACAGTTGAGCTAAGGGATATAACAAAAGGAAACAACCAATTAATAACAAAATAACATAAGCCCGTATTATTATTAAACTTGGGTGAATCAACAACCGCCACAAAGTTCAGATATAAGACATTACAATCAGAGCATCAGACAAATTACAAAATTAACACCTAAATTATGCCCAAAATCAAAACATAAAAACAAACTCACGTGAGAAACTAATTATACATCATAAAGGTCACAAATTGTAACCGAAAAATCCAACATACAAATATTTGTCACTTAAACTATTTCATGTCAAAAAACCACAAAATATAACATAAATGCACCTCGCAAATACATATAAAATATTCAAACAACCAAAAATTAACAGAACAAAACACTCAGTTCATCGAATCGAATACTAAACTAGTAACTAATTAAAGCCCAAAATCAACATATAACACATATATATAGCCTCAATTACAAATGTCAAGTCACAAGGGGCTTTCGAGTTTCAATTCAGTTTCAACTTACAACAACACACCTTATCCCTAAAATTCCAAAATTTATATATACACATACATATATATACCGTAACAAACACACACTATTCAATTAGCCGCAGGCCCTAAATATGTATGAACTAATTTAGGTTCCTAAATTAGACACAAAATGAGCATATATATACATGTGTGTGTATGTATATGTGTGTGTATAGATAGAGAGCTTACAGTTAAACGACGAAGAAGATGACAAGTGATCGAGTGGAGAAAAGAGCATACAAATCCAAGCTAAACTGTATGTATATATATATATATACACACCATATATACATATATACATAGACATATTAGCGGGTTCTCTTCCGGATCTATCAGGCCCAGTCAAGTATAGTGCCTAGTACAGATGTATACCCAATCTAAAGTTATATAATGTGAGGCCCAAGTTAATAACCATGTGGCTGTAAGGTTAATGGGCTGTTTAATATAGGCCCGTGATAAAATTGTAGTGTATGTATGATTCTTTTATGGACTTGATTTGGGTTCAACTTTCAACCAGCGGTAATCATGATTATAATCTGGTTACATATTACATTAGCACATGGCACCTATTTAGACCCGTTAACTTATCTTAAATTTCAAAATTAAATAATTTTTTTAAAAAAATATATACTTTTTTTTAAAAATAAAGACTTGTTGTATTTTCTAAATTTTAAAAAAGCCAAACACTCCTTTAATTAGGGACAAAATTTTGATATAAAAAAATTTATATCAAATATCAATAAAAACATAACATAAAATATATTTATTTAAATCTTAATTAATTCGTACATCGCACGGATTATAAATTTATATAAATATATTTAAAAACTATAAAAATGGAAAATACTGTAATATGTTTAAACGAAATAATGGGAAAGAACTGTATAGGCTAAAAAATTGATACGAACATAACCGATAAGAAATTAAATTTTATAATTATAATGGAACCGTTAATAAAGTTATTTTTCTACATTATAATACAGTACCTAAAATCAGCAGTTCAATTATTAGTAATGAACGGCCAATAACGTTCTTTACCTTACCTATCTACATCCATCCAAAAAATTTTGCGACACCGCAAAAAAATAAAATAATTAAATTAGAGTGAGTGGTCCATCTGGTCACAGATGAAATTGTATATATATACAACTTGTAATTTGTTTGATCGAAAAAATTAAATTACTGGTCATGTGCTGTAATCATTGTACTAGCTAGTTGCCTAGTTTGGGGAATTTTGAGAAGGAAAGTAACGGGTCATTAACTGAGAGTCAAATCAAATATTAATTTGTCATGGTCCTAAACATCATTTTCTCGAACGAGTGTAATACAGTATTGGCGTATTGCAATTGTATACAGTATAAACAAGTTTTTTGGGTTGTGCAGGAATAGTAGCGCATGCATGTGACCTTTCATGGGTTTTAACCTTTCCCGAGGACAGAGAATTATATACAGTACCAACTTGAATGAAGATTCAATTGAAACTCATGGAGATGGAAGAATTTTTAACTACTCTAATCTATATGCAATAAATTTATAACAATTTGAATATGTTATTTAAAAAATTGTTCCAACTACTCTGATTTATAAATTAACATATTCAAATTTTAATACAAGAATTTCGCAAACAACAATGAGACACCACAACTGATATTTAGGAGTTTAGAATATTGAGATTAATGTTCTTGAATTTATCTCGTGTAATTTTCATGAGATTAAAAAAAATTCTAAACACGCAGG
This sequence comes from Oenanthe sinensis, assembly GCA_028671895.1. Lineage (NCBI taxonomy): Eukaryota > Viridiplantae > Streptophyta > Magnoliopsida > Apiales > Apiaceae > Oenanthe > Oenanthe sinensis. Next base: position 48,004,590 of record CM053811.1, on the reverse strand, counting down.
TATTTTTTGTTTAATATTTATATATAAAAACTTTAAAATAATAATTTTAGCTATATTTAAAATTCAGTCAAATTTTGATTCCATCAGTGTCGAGTACAATTTATACATAAAAGAAATAAGCACGAAATGTTGGGGCACCAAAGAACTAAAACTAAAAACATTGGTTTGCTAGACCAAGATTGTTTACAAGGCCGGTATGCCGATTTGATGTTTCGTTGTTTACTTCTCATTATATTTTGACACCTATTCTGACTCTACTTAATGAGCCGACTCATAAAAAATTAGTGGTTAGACTGTGATTAGAGCACATGAAAGAAGACCCATCAAGTAATCATTCTACAAAGATGGCATAATCATTCATTAATTATCAACTTAACCTTAACATTGATTACCTAGACCCAGATTGGGTACAAGGTATGCGAAGTTGGTATTGTAACCTTGAAATGAGAATTTACATATATTGACATTGAAATGATCGATATACAGGTACATTCTTTCACGCACAAACATGCACAAGGATCTAAATTCAGCAAGGAACAGTATCAACGGGACCTTAATTTTACATGCACCCGTTTTTCACTCGTGTGCCTGCTTTAGCTCAGTACCCTCGCCAAGAATTAATGTGTGAGGGTAAGATCGAGTAAGTCGAACAGTTTATATAAATGAAGTTTTAAATTTGTCGAAAATGAAGATAATTTTTTTCCCTAGTGAGTTCTAGAGATTGATTAATTTTCACACAACACTCTTGAATATATATTTTTATGGTTTAATAATGAGTTGAAAATTATTTAAATTATCAGGAATTTAAAAGGTAAACAACTAAAATGTACATATAAAAAGTCTTAAAACATAAGAAACTTGGTAAATTCAAAATATCAACATGCAGGGTTCCAATTGATCATTTAACTAGAACAGGCCACCGGGGTTGTTTTACAGCTTTTTTGTTTTTGTTTTCTTTAAACAAAGAATGCATGCCACTCGCATCTAGCTCGCACCCCTTTATAATTATGAACCCACCAGTCTCAACTTTTCCCTAATCCCTAGTGCTACTTCCCATTCTTTCTTTTCTATTCATCTCTCTCTTCAAACTCTAAACCGGCCTCGAGGCAAAAGTCCAAAGATGACTAGTTTTATAGCCAAGTGGAACAAGAATTCAAAGCAGAAATCAAGGCATAAATTTTTACAAGGTAATGTCGTAAGCTCAACTAATTAGACTCTTAACCTTTGATGTATATATCATATATGTACACACACAAGTTGACAACTAATACTGCATTCCCTTGTTATTTTCAGGACAATTTGAAGCTAAAATTGTACATGTCTCTCCCATTATCTGTACAAACGAAACCTTTCGTAGCGAAGATGATGAGGAAACCTACGGATGTGAGTCCATGAGTGCAATGGTGGCTCGTTCATGTTAGAAGAAATTAGGGGCTATCCTACCTGAGCTTTTCTTCCACACCTACCTAGTTCCCACGTTTTTTTTGTTTTTTGACTTGTTGCCTTTTCTATCGGCTTCTCGGTCATTTTTCTTGACCTTGTAAGACCTTTTCTTGACCTTGTAAGACCCTGCTTCTCGTCTTCTGCTCTTTCTTCTCATCGTGTTCCACAACATACATCGCAATTTTACAATATATGTTTGTTTTTTGTGTTTCTCCGTTTCTCCCCAACTCTTATTCTCCTTCCTTGTCTATCCCTCCTGAGCTACTACATTTTTATTTTAATTATTCACATACATTGTGGATATTTTATATGTATCTCTCCCTTCTATTACAGCCTCTCATTAAGAACTCCATCCTATCCATTTGATGCATCTCTCAAACTCAAGGGCTTGGTGTTGTAATTAATTAACATTTTTAATATTGTAATTATTCAATATTACATATTTAAATTGTATGATTGAGAAGATTTCTATATTTATTGACTTTAAGGTAAGGTTTTTACCTTTTTTAAAGTTATTATTATTGTGATTCAAGTGTAACGGTAAGAAATTATTACAGAGGCGGGGATGGTACGTGCATGTACAGTTAATTCTGCAGTAGCATGTGTGTGTGTATTCATATTCCCTTTTCTGTTAAGGTAGGGTAGCATGATCATTATGAGTTTCAGAAGTTTGGTTATTTTATATGTTGTTGCTCATGTTGGCTGAGCAGCTCGGTAGATATATATTCTTACAGGGGTACCACTTACCAGTACAAACCTTTTTCTTCACTCCACTCGTGACTGCACCCCGTACAAAGCACACATATGTGTGTGTTTTTGTGCGTGGATTTATGTGTGCAGTATGCGCACAAACACATAGTACAAATGTGTGTGTGTGTGTTTGTTTAGTTTTAGGTGAGCTGTATTATTGAGCCTATAAACTCCTTGCATTTTCTGTAAAAGATAGCGGGGAAGACTTTTATATGTGTATCGTTTTGTTTTTTTCTAGATTTATATTCTTGTGTAGTTGTGTACTACAAAAGTCACTGTTCATACAAAAAGTTTATTGTTCGCCTCTGTGAAATTCTTGCTCTCTCTAGGACCATAGTTAGCTGGGAAAAGGTCAGAGAATTCCATTCCATTTTATATAAAACAGCAAAAGAGTGAGAAACAGTTTAGAGTAATTGTTTCACATGGCACTAATTAACTCACTATATGCATGTACATATACCATTGGACATGATATATTTGTTAGAATAATATAAAATTCTGATAAGTTAATTTTTGAGTTTTTAGGAGAATCGGTAATTTATCGATATTCAATGAGCATCTATAAATCTAGCTGATATAAACATTAACACTCACTCATCTTTTTCGATTTAATAGTACGTAATTAGCGAGAATATTCATATATAATAATAATAATTTCACTTATTTTAAATAAATGGAAGTTAAGATCTTCACAAAAGTCTGGGCCAGCTTTCGGCCAATATCTTGAATATCTCAGAGTGGTTGTTTAAATCTGGGCCAGCGTATTAAGATATTCAGACCTCACCGAAGGCACCAAAAACCACATTCTTGTAAACAATCTGATCAGTAGGCACTATCTAGGTTAAAAGAGTTTTTTTAAAAAAAAAAATCAGATTTCTCATGTTCTAACATAGAAAATCTGAGAATTTGTTTATTCTATTTTATGTAAACTGGAGTGCTCGAATAATTCATTTTCTTGGCAAAATGGCATTCGTCGTACAAACGGAATCATAAAACTTAATTTTGTCTATATTATATATAGTGTATGGGTTTTGTTTTATGAAGAAGTGAAATATTAATGGAAGAATATATATGTTTCTGTAATATATTATAAATAAAATATAATACAGCACATATATGTTCATAAATTAGTACTCCATTGAAGTTTTTAGATAGAATTTTTGCCTATTGTGTATAATCATAGAATGATGAAGTTAATAAAATTAAATTTCAGTCACACAAGACATCACAAGCCACTTTACAACATGATGAGAATATAATCATAAGTTTATATACTAATTATAAAAAGGAATAAAAAGAGAGAGTACGTACCAATAATATGCAACACTAGCTTCTTATGTATCCTAATAGTGAATATTAGGCCACGTTTTCAAGTAATTACCAAGCTACAATTTTTTCTTATGCTTAATCTAGAAGCAAGAGAAAAGTATTTAGTGGTTTGATTCGGAAATTTCTTTAATCTTCTAAAGTAAGAAATAAATTTTAGTTATTCTGATTATTACAAATAAAATATTAGTCAAAATAGCCCAATTTGAACGTCATTATAGAATATTTTAACTTTCTCTATATAGCATGATTAAGTTATATATAAAATATATTTAAGGCTTTTATGTTCCATATATGTTGCATAAAAGCAATATCTAAAATATTAAGATAAGTAAAAATTATGTCAAAAAATTCAATATAAAGTGTTAGGCCCGAAGTGGGGGTATAAGCTAGAAGGGGGGTTGAATAGCTTAATACCGTTTTAAAAATTGAGCTTGGCGTTTTAAAATTTTCTTTTCTCTTTTTAAAATATTACCAGTCAACTAGTAATATAAGTGCGGAAAATAAGAGTAGAGAAAAAAAATAGAGTACACAACGGAATTTTTATCCTGGTTTGCGATGACGCAATCCCCTAACGGATCCGCTCACCCCTAGTCCAGTCCCCGAGTCCCTCCCTGAACTCGAGATTTTATACTATAAAAAGATGTACTCCTTATAGTGGCGGAGAAGCCTTTTACAACACTTAGTATTTATCTTGGACCTTAACTACCCGTTAACCCCTCAAAATACAAAGCAAAACCTACTTGATTTATCTTGGAGCGTAACTCCCCGTTACCTCCTCACAATCAAAGTAGAACCCCTACAAGCTGGTCTTAGAGCGTAACTCCCCGTTACCTCTTCACAGGCAAGTAATACTCCTACGAACTGGTCTTAGAGCGTAACTCCCCGTTACCTCTTCACAGTCACGTAGTATCCCTTACGATCTTATCTTGGAGCGTAACTTCCCCTTTACCTCCTCAAAGATACGTAAAATTCCTGCGTAGACTATGTTCCTCTACAACAATGTAGGTCTTGGATCTGGGTCTTAGGTCTTGGGTCTTTCCTTTTCCTCACGGTGCAAAGACACCCAACTCCCCGTCGGCGTGTCTAGGACTTGGGTCTTAGAACAAGGATCACCTCACTTCACTTTCACCTCACTAACAAAGTCTAGACAACAAGTACTACGACTTTTAATATCCCTGTTTCAGAAAAGAAAGTAGTGGACTAGTATGTTACAGTACTAGACCAGAGTGACAAACAAATATATATAAAATAGCCGAAGCAACAGTATATATAAATGTGAGTCGGGGTAAGTCACCTAGAGACAAGGACGAACCACTCGAGAGGGTGAGTCACTTTGTCAAAAGGACGAACCACACGTTGTGTGCTAACGTGTATGCAATAAAATAAATGCGTATGCTAAAGTAAATTGCGTTATGTAAAGCGTATGAATGCAATGCAGTGCTTTAAAGTAAATATGCTAAAGTAAATTGCGATATGTAAAGCGTATGATGCAATACAAGTACGAAATGTAAATATATATATAATATTTATAAGGAATATAAGGTCAAGATATAGACCAAATATTTTTGACTTGAATGTGATCAAGTACGTTTTCTAACTACTTTGTTATTAAAGGCCTTGACAAATAATAATATAACTAACCTATGGCCTTTAAAACAACACAAACCAAACTCACGAAAATAAGACTCGACGTGTGAGTTGATTTCTTACACTTTATAAATCAAGGAGTATTTATGTTTATGTCGTACCTCGACTTATAAAATAAAAGTGAGTTACCTTGCAAATATTCGAGGAGTCTTTAGCTTATATCTCTATATGAGATTTATATTAATCGACTCAAACTCGTAATAAGAGCTTGGTTTAGATACTAAAACTCAACAAGGAAGCCTTTTGCTTATGTCGTATATATCGACTTATACAAAGTAACTTCGACTCGGAATTAAAGTAAATAGGTGTTGTATTTAATCCCTAAATAAATTAAGGATATTAACAACCAACTAAGGAGAAAGAAAAACTACTAACTCACTTAGTTTAGTTCACTCTTTATATATACGAAAAAAGAAGAGAAGATTAAAGCTCGTGTATATATAAATCGCAAACAAGACCAACTATATATATATACTAAAAATCGAAACAAGCAAGATTTATATATATATAGTATAGCCGAATATTATATATATAATATAGACAAGAAGTAACTAACTTATGACCCTTGTGCTCTATAGTAAGAGACAACAATATTTCTTACGAAATCAAGGGATACGAGTTAGGATCTTGTACAAGAGTTCGTATATACACTTAAAAATCAAATAAGTAAGGTGTATACACTACTAAACATGCACCTACTGATATTATATATATAATATAACTAACCAACTTATAACCCTTGAGATCTAGGAAGAAATCAAGAGAAAACGCTAGTTTGAAGCCTAAATCACACAAAAAGGGTCGCCGGAAAAAGTCGCCGGAAAATGGTCGGAATAACAACTTTTGGTACAACTTTGGGGGCAACAAAACAAGTCGTCGGTGGTTGTCTTACATATACTTCTTCTTCTAAGACACCATTAAGGAAAGCAGATTTAACATCCATTTGATAGACTTTGAAACCTTTATGACAAGCGTAGGCTAAAAACATTCGAATTGATTCAATTCGAGCTACGGGAGCATAGGTTTCATCAAAATCTATTCCTTCCATTTGAGTATAGCCTTGAGCAACTAAACGTGCTTTATTCCTTACCACTGTTCCACTTTCGTCTAATTTGTTACGAAAGACCCACTTTGTTCCAATGATGGAAGTTTCAGGGGAATGTGGAACTAGTTCCCAAACTTTATTATGAGTGAATTGGTTTAACTCTTCTTGCATAGCAAAAATCCAATCCTCATCTAATAAAGCTTCCTTTGCGGTTTTGGGTTCTATTTGTGATAGAAAGGCCATGTGACTCACAATGTTTTGTACTTGAGCACGAGTTTGAACACCTTTAGTTAGATCCCCTAAGACACAGTCAATAGGATGATCTTTAAGCAACGGTATTTCCGTAGACAATTCAAGTTCGTTCTCAACTTTTTCAAGAGGATTCTTTGGAATTGCAAGTCCAAGATTCATATCTCCAATTTGTCGAATAACATTTTCAACATCACTTGGAATTTGACCATTTGAATCTGGTTCCTCCTCTATTAAATCTTTATACTTTGAGTTTGGTTTAGATTCATCGAATACTACATTCATTGATTCTTCCACAACCAAAGTATTAAGATTGAAAACTCGATAAGCTTTGCTATTACTCGAATATCCTAGAAAGACACCCTCACCAGATTTAGGGTCGAATTTCGTTAGATAATCCTTAGTATTCATAATATAGCACTTACTTCCAAAAACTTTGAAGTAGCTAAGCTTAGGAGTTTTACCAAAATAAAGCTCATAAGGAGTCTTCATTTTGATAGATCGTAGTAATACTCTATTAAGAACATGGCATGCAGTAGACATAACTTCGGCCCAAAAATATTTTGGTCGACGATATTCATTAAGCATAGTCGTTGCCATTTCTTGTAACGTTCTGTTTTTCCTTTCAATTACCCCATTTGATTGAGGTGTATAAGTAGCAGAAAAGTTATGAGTAATACCATACGTCTCACAAAAATCAACAAATTTTGCATTTTCAAACTCTTTTCCATGATCGGTCCGGATATAGATAATCAAGTTATTGTGTTGATTTTGTATGTGTTTGCAAAGAGCTGCAAAAGATTCAAATGCGTCACTCTTTGACCTTAGGAACTCAGTCCACGTATAGCGAGAGTAGTCATCAACTACCACCAGGGTGTATTGACTTCCTCCTAGGCTTTGCACGGGAACCGGTCCAATGAGATCCATATGTAATAGCTCAAGTGGTCTAAACATAGACACCATAAATTTGGCTTTATGAGTTGCTCTTATTTGTTTGCCAATTTCACAAGCTTCACATATGTGATCTTTAACGAAATTGAGTTTCGGTAATCCTCGTACATGTTCTTTCGAACATATAGTCTTAATGAGTTTCATGTTTATATGACCCAACCTTCGGTGCCATAACCATGGATCATCATTAAAGGATATCAAACATATGTTCTCATATTTCGTAGTGTCACACATATATACATTTTTGTTACGTGGACAATTTAAGGCTAGTCTTCCGTCTACATTGTAGATAGAACAATGTGTTGACCGGAAGACTACTTTGCAACCATTATCACATAGTTGACTTATTGAAAGCAAGTTGTACTTTAGTCCCGTGACTAATTGTACATTTATTATTTTAAAGCTTTCATTTCCAATGTCCCCAATGCCAATGATGTTGCCTTTACTGCTATCTCCAAAGGTTACACTTTCGGCGGCTACTTTTCTAATGTTGTTCAACAATGACTTGTTACCGGTCATATGACGTGAACATCCACTATCAAGATACCACACATCTTTTGCAGCAGTAAGGCATACCTACACAAAGGATTAGTTAAACCTTTTGGTACCCTTTTGTCTTAAGGGTCCTTGGGTTAGTACATCATGAGGCATATATGAACTAGCATGAACAAATCTAGGCATAGGATAAGCTTGCATATAATCATGTATGCTTCTAGATGCTTCATTCCTAGTAGAGGCGTGATATGGTTTTCTTCTAGGAGTGTATCTGTTATGTCTGACATATTCATGATTATTTCTTAGGGGAAAGATGGTAATAATCGAATCTCTAGAATTAGCATTGGCATTGTATTTCGAATTATTACTTCTAACATGAGCATTTGAAGTACTAGGGTAATCATGATGACTCATATTAGCATGATGACTCGATCTAGCGTGATAACTCGTATTCCTAGGCATAGGTGCATTTATTTTACGAGTTTGACCATAATAGTTAGGATTTTGAGTCATAGAACCTTTTCTTGGTCCATAGGGGATTGGTTCTTGATGATACCAAAACCTTGGTTGGTTTTGAACGTTCACTTTAGAATCATTTTTCTTTTGATATATTTTCTTTCCATCTCTATTTCTATAAGTTGATCCTTTTGGAATCCACTTGTACTTCCCCTTAAGTTCACCTTCTTTAGCTTTGCAAAATAGACGAATATGTCCACTTACATTGCAATATGTACACTTAGGTGTAGGTGATTTAGGTGGAGTACTAATTGGAGGATTAGGTTTATGATCTTCCTTTTTAGTGGAAGCTTTATGTTCATAACCCAAGCCTTCACGATTAAATGATTCCCTAGAGCCAAATACCATCCTTTCCAAAATAGCATTGCTCTTAGTGAATTGTTTTAAGGTGGATTCGAGATCTTCCTTTTCCTTAACCAAGTTATTAATCTTGTTAGTTAAGAATCTCTCTTTATCCATAACTTGAGCCAAGAGCTTTTGATTTTCATCATTAAGCTTTTGATTTTCCAACTTCATCGTTTCTAATTCCGAGACAAGTCTTTGACGACTTTTGAATTCAACATTGATCTTGCCTTGAAGTTTGGCATAATCATCATCTTTATTCATTAATTGAAGTTGGTAATCAAAGTCAAGCTCTTTTAAAACTTCATGAAGCTTTTTCTCTTTATCTCCCGTAAGAGATTGTTCGAGGTCATTTATACGTTCGCATCGTGAAGAATTCTCTTGAATCAATGATTCATTTTGAATTTTCAGATTTAGAAGCTCAACATGGAGCTCACGATTACATTCGTTTAAATGAAGATTATCATTCTCAATCTCTTCAGCTTGCAAAATCAGAGACACATTTTCGACTTCAAGAGTACGAATTTGGTCATCCTTTCCGTTTGTCTCGATTTTCAAGCTTTCATTTTGAGAGAGAATGTTAGTAATGTATTCCATGTCTTTGACATGTACGTCGGTCAAACTAGTGACCTCTTTTTGAAGCTCAAGACACAAATTCTCATATTTATCTTTTTCGGATTTTGTCTTAACATAACTTCGATTCAATTCATCATAACCAATTTTTAAATCTTTGGCCAAGTTTCTAAGCTCAGAAATATCCATACTATAATGATCTACTTTGGACAAGCTAGCATCACTACTATCATATGATGAAATCAAGATTGGTTTAGATGTTACCTCTTGTAGAGAAGTGGAGCCTTCCGTTGGAGTAACTTCATCTCCGATTGCCATCAAAGCAAGGTTTACAGTTTCCTCATTTTGTTCAGAAGCTTCCTCATCTTCGCTTAGATCCCATCCACTTTCAGCTACAAGGATTTGTCCTTTAGACAAATTTGGACATTCCCTTTTAAAATGACCCGGTTGTTTACATTCAAAACAAACAATCTCGGTTTCCTTGGGAATTGCCTCTTTAGGCTTAGGTGCATAATTACTCGTAAATTTCGAGTTATTATAATCATTGTTTGCTTGTGGTTGTTGCACACCTTTGCCTTTAGTATAGCTCGTAGTAGGAAAATTGCTCTTATAATTCGGCCTACCTTTAGAGTTAAAGACTCGTTGTTGGTTACCCGATTTAAGAAAGCCCTTTCCGTATCTTTGAGCTTTGCTTTGTAAAACGCGACGGAGTTGTCTTGATAATAAAGCAATTTCATGCTCATCAAGATTTTCTAACTCTTCGTTCAAATCGTCGTCGTTTTCATCTTCATCGATAAGTATTGCCTTTAAGGCCATACTTTTTCTCTTCTCTTCAACTTTAGGAAGAGGTTTATCCGGAGCATTATCTTCTTCGTAAGCACGAAGGTTGCCGAATAAACTATCGATGGTATATGCGTTTAGATTATGCATTTCTTTGATTGTGGTAACTTTAACTTTCCAACTCGGAGGTAAGGCTTTTAAGACCCTTCGATTTTTCTCATTAATAGAGTATACCTTTCCGAGTTGAGCAAGTTCATCGATAATACGAGTAAATCTCGTTTCCATATCGATGATGGTTTCACCCTCGAGGAGTTTAAAGTTCTCGTATTCTTGGATCAACGTATCCATTCGAGAGTCTTTAATATCCATGGTTCCCTCGTAGGTGATAACCAATTTGTTCCACATATCTTGTGCAGACTTGCAGTTATTAACACGTTTGTATTCTTTTTCTGCATGTGCACTAGTTAAGACCATTTCCGTCTTAGCGGCTATGTTCATTAACTCTTCCTCTTCACGGGTGTATTCACTGACTTTCTTTTCGATGACTATTTCGTCAACTACTTTTGTCAGAACTATAACACCGTTTTCGATAGCCATCCATACTTTGACACCTTGGGATTTAGCATAAATTCTAAATCTTGTTTTCCAAGTAGCAAAGTTGGTGCCATCGAATAGAGGGGGTCTCGAACTCGAGAGACCTTCACCACAACCAATGGTACTCAAATACGCCATAAAGATCTACTCTTTGTTGCGTTCGTAGGCACTGAAAAAGGCCACGGAACACGATTAAGAGCACTGTTCTGATACCAACTGTTAGGCCCGAAGTGGGGGGTATAAGCTAGAAAAGGGGGTTGAATAGCTTAATACCGTTTTAAAAATTGAGCTTGGCATTTTAAAATTTTCTTTTCTCTTTTTAAAATATTACCAGTCAACTAGTAATATAAGTGCGGAAAATAAGAGTAGAGAAAAGAAATAGAGTACACAACGGAATTTTTATCCTGGTTTGCGATGGCGCAATCCCTTAACGGATCCACTCACCTCTAGTCCAGTCCCTGAGTCCCTCCCTGAACTCGAGATTTTATACTATAAAAAGATGTACTCCTTATAGTGGCGGAGAAGCCTTTTACAACACTTAGTATTTATCTTGGACCTTAACTACCCGTTAACCCCTCAAAATACAAAGCAAAACCTACTTGATTTATCTTGGAGCGTAACTCCCCGTTACCTCCTCACAATCAAAGTAGAATCCCTACAAGCTGGTCTTAGAGCGTAACTCCCCGTTACCTCTTCACAGGCAAGTAATACTCCTACGAACTGGTCTTAGAGCGTAACTCCCCGTTACCTCTTCACAGTCACGTAGTATCCCTTACGATCTTATCTTGGAGCGTAACTTCCCCTTTACCTCCTCAAAGATACGTAAAATTCCTGCGTAGACTATGTTCCTCTACAACAATGTAGGTCTTGGATCTGGGTCTTGGGTCTTTCCTTTTCCTCACGGTGCAAAGACACCCAACTCCCCGTCGGCGTGTCTAGGACTTGGGTCTTAGAACAAGGATCACCTCACCTCACTTCACTTTCACCTCACTAACAAAGTCTAGACAATAAGTACTACGACTTTTAATATCCCTGTTTCAGAAAAGAAAGTAGTGGACTAGTATGTTACAGTACTAGACCAGAGTGACAAACAAATATATATAAAATAGCCGAAGCAACAGTATATATAAATGTGAGTCGGGGTAAGTCACCTAGAGACAAGGACGAACCACTCGAGAGGGTGAGTCACTTTGTCAAAAGGACGAACCACACGTTGTGTGCTAACGTGTATGCAATAAAATAAATGCGTATGCTAAAGTAAATTGCGTTATGTAAAGCGTATGAATGCAATGCAGTGCTTTAAAGTAAATATGCTAAAGTAAATTGTGATATGTAAAGCGTATGATGCAATACAAGTACGAAATGTAAATATATATATAATATTTATAGGGAATATAAGGTCAAGATATAGACCAAATATTTTTGACTTGAATGTGATCAAGTACGTTTTCTAACTACTTTGTTATTAAAGGCCTTGACAAATAATAATATAACTAACCTATGGCCTTTAAAATAACACAAACCAAACTCACGAAAATAAGACTCGACGTGTGAGTTGATTTCTTACACTTTATAAATCAAGGAGTATTTATGTTTATGTCGTACCTCGACTTATACACAAAAACTCAACTCAAAATAAAAGTGAGTTACCTTGCAAATATTCGAGGAGTCTTTAGCTTATATCTCTATATGAGATTTATACTAATCGACTCAAACTCGTAATAAGAGCTTGGTTTAGATACTAAAACTCAACAAGGAAGCCTTTTGCTTATGTCGTATATATCGACTTATACAAAGTAACTTCGACTCGGAATTAAAGTAAATAGGTGTTGTATTTAATCCCTAAATAAATTAAGGATATTAACAACCAACTAAGGAGAAAGAAAAACTACTAACTCACTTAGTTTAGTTCACTCTTTATATATACGAAAAAAGAAGAGAAGATTAAAGCTCGTGTATATATAAATCGCAAACAAGACAAACTATATATATATACTAAAAATCGAAACAAGCAAGATCTATATATATATAGTATATCCGAATATTATATATATAATATAGACAAGAAGTAACTAACTTATGACCCTTGTGCTCTATAGTAAGAGACAACAATATTTCTTACGAAATCAAGGGATACGAGTTAGGATCTTGTACAAGAGTTCGTATATACACTTAAAAATCAAGTAAGGTGTATACACTACTAAACATGTACCTACTGATATTATATATATAATATAACTAACCAACTTATAACCCTTGAGATCTAGGAAGAAATCAAGAGAAAAAGCAAGTTTGAAGCCTAAATCACACAAAAAGGGTCGCCGGAAAAAGTCGCCGGAAAATTGCCGGAATAACAACTTTTGATACAACTTTGGGGGCAACAAAACAAGTCTAGGGGCTGCTAAGATATGGTAAGTGGGTAGCCAAAAGATACTTGTATGGTGTGTGTGTTATTTGAGCATGCAAATGTGTTTATAAGCTTGATAGGGGTTAGATCTATGAAAGAACTAAGCTTATAACTCAAGAACTCTTAGAGATGAAATATATCAGTTGTGTAGAGCTTCTTGGGAGAGAAATTTGCAGCATAAACTTGGCTCAAATGGCTTGAGGAGAAGTGTGGGGGGTGGGGGTGTATTTAAAGAAAGAAATTAGGGTTTTTGGTGGGGGATGAGGGGACAAGAAGTACAAAGGGTTAAGGTAAGGTACAAAAATTCAAATTCATGTTCCCTCAGCAGTACTAACCCACTAGGATGCATGGAAAAACGTGCAAACAACATTTAGTTAATTAATAAAGCTAATAAATGCGAAACCGAACGTTACAATGACGAATATGACGTTTTTCAAAACATGCACAAAAAATTATGAAAATTTGGGAACCATCTGGAAATATTCCAAGTAGGTCATGGTCAAAATCCTACTCAATTTGGAGTTGACCTTCATTGACTTTTAATTAACTGAACAATCAATTACGTATCGAAAGTACGGGCCAAAAATAAAAGTCACCCAAAAATCATGAAAAAAATCCTAAAATTCTTTTTAAATATTCTAGTGACATTCCCCAAGTTCAAGTCAATTGGACATGTTTAACTATTATTTCGAGAAAAGGATCGTTTCGTTGTCCCTACAGCCCGAAATAATATTCGATAGCCATTTATCGGAACTAGTCGACGTTTGGACTAAAGTTTTGACTTGAAATATATTCAAACATAATATTCCTAAATTAATAATGACTATGAAGTCCAAGGAATATTTATGCTTGAATTAAAATGCATTTTATCCGAATAAATAAGACAGTTAGAGACTTTAGGGATAAAATCTGCATTTTACATATAGGCAGGACTTTGTTGAAGATAAATTGAACAAATATATTTAGAAAATATATTTAAAATATATTCCCTTGAGAACCTTTAAAACAAACACTCTTTTAATTTAATAAAGCATTTTCTATCTCGTAAAAGCAGTGTCAAAAGTATAGTCTTTGTTCATCTTCAGTCTTTGCCTCAAAATAAATTAGATTTGATTTTATCATTATTTTGATAAATCTCATCTAATTATATGTCGAGAAAAAATCATTTTGTTTCGTTTATTAAACGGTTTGACCCAGTTTGACTTTCCACTCGTTGACTGTTACTTCGAATATCCTAAGGGAGGATTACTATGTTAATTAGTAACTTCCTAACCCTAATTTAATTTACACTTATCGTTAAGACAAAATTAATCAAAATCTAATGAAAAGGCTGTATCTCACATAAAGAAAATTATACCCTTCAATTATAAAAATTCTACATAAATCAGAAGAAGGGGTACGTGGAGGATGCAGCACGTTCTATTCCCTCCATTATAAAATATTAGTATTTTCAAAAAAAAAAATCATTTCATAATAGTTGTTTATTTCTGTTTTTAATATGAAAAATTTTAAATTTATCCTCTTATTTTATCATATTTAATATGAAATTTATTTTATTTATATGTAAAATTATTATAATAAATACGATAAGTATGAAAAATTATTGTACATCTAACTTCTATTAATATATATTATTTTTTCAAAAAAACTAATAAAATAGAAGGGAGGGAATAACTTAAATCGGATTAATTGATAGTTCTGTCACATTTTTATACATACATAATCAATAAATAGAAAACTTGAATACCCCTGGTTCAGGGCCCATGCATAGACTAGGCTTAAAAAATTCCACGCTTTAATACATAATAAAAAGAAATATGTCACTATAAGTCTATAATAACGACATATAAGTAAAGATGGTGGAACCAATTATGCACATCTCTGTAACTTTATAATATAAACTTGCAGCAAGCTAGTTTCTAAAGTCCAGATCGACTTTAAAATATATATGCAATATTCACTACTTAATTTATATAATTAACCTCTCCGAGAATGAGATTAAATATAAAACCTCAATCATAATTAACAAAACAATACCCCAATCAAACCTAAAAAGAAAACATAAGAAAACCCCATAACTAGATTAATTTAGATCTTTCACTTCTAAATATATCCTAGTTTAGTTATATTAATTTTGATGAAACATATATACCCTTTACAAATTTTAGGGTTTCTATATGTTCATCATTTAAATGTTGTTGTTTAACTGCTGGTTTAGTAACCAAATGTCCTCAGCACTCCACAAGTTATCCGATAATTCCCCACCTTCCATCCATGGATTACTGGTCTTTTCCTCCATACATTGATATCCTATTAATCCTTGGTTATAATAACCCATGGGGCTAATCAGGGTATCTGTGAAATCGAGCTGACCCGGAAAATAATAATCTTGATTAGGATTCAGATTAAGAGAAGGATGATCGTAGCAATCAGTTATGTCAGAGACCGGAGATACTTGTGATCTTCCAAATGAGTCCGACGAGGCAGTGGTGCTCGAATTTTCGGGTGTGTAGCTACTAGAATTATTTGTTGCAGATTGAACCATACCCTCCAAACTGTCACATATTATACTATTAGCCTGTGGCATCATCATCACTTGGCTTGGAACACTAATTTTATCAATATTGTTGCTATTGTAGCAAGTACTGGCTCCGGTGGCCATGCCAAAGGTTGAATCTCCGGTGGTGGCGATAGCACCGTTTGTGCCACTAGCGGCTTGAATTCTTTCAACTAATCTAGGCATCCAAAGGTAACGCATGGCATCTTTAAATTGCTTGCTATTCACGTCACATTTGAGCTGCTTGGCATGTTTTTGAACTCTTGTCCTCCAATAATTCTTGATCTCGTTATCCGTTCTTCCTGGCAAGTGTTGAGCAATTTTTGACCATCTGTTTCAAATAAATAGCTAGCAGTGAGAATGGGAGCAGAACTGTAAATACATACAAAAGATCGAATGACTGCTACATAGATATATCGTAAACGGACAATATAATACTAAGTGTACTTGAGAAATGTTGCCCGGTCCAACAATAGATACGTACCGGTTACCCCAACGAGAATGAAGTTCGAGAATCAAAAGCTGTTCTTGAAGAGTAATATTTCCGCGACGAACATCGGGACGTAAATAATTAAGCCACCTTAATCTGCAGCTCTTTCCGGTTCTCTTTAATCCTGCAATTTCATATTCAGTATCGCTAAAGTTTGTAAGATATTATGCACTTTACAATACAGAACTATACGTGTACGCAATAGCAAAAGCATCATATTTATTCGGATCTTTGCAAAAAAAAATAATCTTTCTTTAATTATTTAAAGTCATTCCCTTTAGTGATGGTGGCGCTGCCATGAGGTACCTATCAAACCTGGTATAGTATTATAATATTGCTATTCTATAATGCCACTATATATACAGTAAAATGAGGTTTCTTCTTTTCTTTTGAGAACTATCGTCTATGCACAACCATTAATATCTTTTCTTTTGATAACTATGTATATAAAAGGAACCTTTTTCTGGAAAGTCTATTATTGAAGTTCATTAACTTTTGTAAGATTGTGGCCGGACCAAACAATTATTTAAAAAAAATTAAAATCAATCACAAAAATTTCAATATTCACAAAGATTTTAGTACTTGGTCGAGAATCATCTACCTCGATTCCATAGAAGACGAGTATTAATTCACTATAATAAAATGTCAGCCTTATTTACGGTAAATAATGAACAGAATTTATGTTACTCGATATATTACATGTGTGTGTGATCGAAATTACCTGCAGAACGGGCTAAAGAATTCCAACGGCCTTCACCATGGTGAGAGATGTAATTCATGAGAGCAAAATCTTCTTCGACAGTCCAAGGGCCTCTTCGAAGATCTTCGATCATCATCTCTTCTTCTTGATCATCGTAACTATTCATCATCATCTCAACTACTTTTTCTGATTTTTTTACATTTTTAGCATCCATTTATGATACTTCCTTGTTGACTGATATATAGTAAGAAAAGTTCTTGATTGATAAATATTTATCGACGAGAGAGAGAGATTGAGAGAGAGAGAGAGGGGTAAAGGGGGAGAAAATATATGTATAGGTAGAGAAAATGGATTAGTACAAAAGGACAGGGAATGAGTGGGGTATATATAGATGGATAAGTTAAGAGAATTGATGAAGAAGCATGTGAGAGAAACAGAAACAAGCCGAAACAGATGAAGTTTGTTTAATTAATTAATCACTTCTTAAACACTTGTGTGTAATTATGGTTACCAAGTGGCTTTGAAGTTTGACACTTTTGACTTTATTGCCTTTTAATATTAATTTTCCCTTGGAATTTGTTTTTTATTCTACTTTTTGCTCTCTAAAACAACTTGCTACTATTTTTTTCGTAAAGCGAAAAATTCAATAAAATATTGAAACTCAGCCGGGACAAACCTCCGAACTGTCAACTATAACCTGATTGTGAAACAAAAAACGAGCTAAATAAATAGTCATTTTGTTTTCAGATCGCTTAACACATATAATATCCAAATTTTTTAATCTAAAAAGTATTTAAATAACATCTCGAGCAATCCAACCTACACCAGTTGTGAAACTAGTAGCATCACAATTGACCTTCACATAAGTACCATCTGTAGCCCAATATTTATAGTTATTAGTTACATCAACTGATATTGGAGGAACAAATATTCCAAAATATGAACAATTTTTTGTTGTGAAACGTGAGTTCTTGCGATATTCACCACCGTCTCAGATTCGATACAAGTCTTACAGATTTCCCAAAATACCATATAAATTCTTCTCAAAAAAATTATCGAAATCCATAACAAGACACACAAAAATATCAAAATATAACAAACTAACATTTCAAAAAGATAACCATAACTAGCAATCTTGATAATAAGGTACCCAAGATCTTATCCAAAAAGATTAAATTTCAATTTTATTTAAAAAACTGATAAATAAAAGAGAGTATGTGAGATGGAAGGGACTTAATCAGTTAATATGATAAAGTTCTGAAAAGTGGAGAAATGACGGCTAAAAGCCTAGATACGAAGTCGACTCACAAAACGGAATCAGCTTATTTTGAACTTGCTACTGTTTTAATTCACTTTTCAAAAGTTTCACCCTGTTTTCATCATTTCTCTCGGAATTTATTTTAATTGATTTAGCAATTATACATATTTGCTGTGATTGATTATTAATATTGTTATGCATCAGTTGCTTGGCACATGTAAGATTAGCCCGCCTAAGTTCGATTAAATTTATTTAATAAATAATGATATTTTAAAATATATATATATTTAAATTTATAAATTATTTATCTACAGGAGAAACAAACGGACTTATTATCACTCTCTTTTTCCTCTGCTTAATAATATTAAAGCAAGTTGCCCTGTGATTTATATTTTTTTTCCTTCAACTTGTTGCGAAGCGATCAATGACAAGACTAGCCACATCATTAGCACTTATTTAGTAAAACTAGAAACCATCATTTCTCTCTCGTGTTCATATTACGTATTCATTCACCTTCATCTATTTCTAGCAAGGAAAAGAGAAGGAATTATATGTAGTTAACTAAAATGCCGCTAACTAACCAATTTTAGGGTAAAAAATTAGTTGTTTAGTGAAAATAAAAAAGGGAAAAACATATATTAAGGCAATCCTTTACACGTGAGGGTAATGTTCTAGTAGATTAATACCTGAGCACCTTATATCAAATAAATTCAATCGTATATAAGTATAAGAGTGTAATACTTGGACAATAACAGATAGCATCATCTATATATGTCCCGTAAAGCACTAACACTAAAATATATTGTAGCTTCTCTAAAATGAACCTTCCTCGAATTTAAAGTAAAGAACGGTATAGTTAATCATGACTAGCTAAATTATAAGCCTACTATCAAGCACTCTAGTTCACAAGTCACTCACCGCTGATAAACTACATCTATATCTTATTTGATTTCAACATTCTTCCCTAAACTATGTGTCTAAAATCTAAATCTAACTGCAAAAAAGAACGCCCACACGGCTCTTTGTCACACACACACTCTTTTCGGTATTCCCCAACTTCACATATGAATGCAAGTGCAGCAAAATACGGGATAAAAATGATTAATTACATGTAAAATACTAAAATTCTATATTAATACATTGGGCACCTTGAGGTTAGAGACAAGATGTTAGAAATAAATTTTTAAGTCAAAGGAAAAAGGAAACTGCAAACATAATGAACAAATAGGCCCTAGCTTGCCCTTTCATAAAAATAATAAACAAAAACATATGGCTGCTAGATGTATATTGTGTATGTATGTATGTGCATTATATATGTATGTATGTATATGGCTGCTGCATGTAAACTATAGTGGACGACTGGACGTTAAGAGAGTTCATATATGCTACTATATCCTTCTCTTTCAATTTTTAGGTTCGTTTATCCTTTAAAATAATTCTTAATTCTTAGTGGTTTTATCACCAAAATTTTCAACACTGCTTAACCAGTCTGACTAACTTTCCGCAATGTAGCTTATTTAAACTATATAGGATCCTTACGTTTGATTAAGAAAAATTAATGTAACGCGTTATATACTAGCGGTTTCCCACAAAATAATTAAGCACTTAGCAGGCATATATATATGTTGCAACACGGACAACTAAATTATGTATGTTCAACGCTCACGGATATATAGTTAATCAATTACAAATTGTGAGAGATGATAAAAAATTACAACATATATATAACTAAATGACGATCTCATTTATAAAATCTCACTATACAGCTACATATTTTTGTTTATTCGGATAGCTTTGTGAGTTTGCATGAATTTTTTTTACCAACGGGATTGTTCGATCAGTAAGCAACAACTCACATATTACATGAGAATTTTAACTTTTCAATAATTTTTTATATTTTTCCTGTAGTAATTACATTTAGGGTTAATTAAGATGTTAATTAAATAAGTTGTAGTATATTTAGTTCGGTTTTATGACTTGATTAATAATCGATTTCACCCGTGTGTGGCCGGTCTGTCATTGATACAGTAAGTATGCTTATCTTCTAATTATTTATGTTCTACATTTCTATTTGATGAGAAAAATAACCAACAATCGACTTTTTGTCTGGCTTTATAACTTGGTAGCAGAAACATCTCTACGACAGCACATTGATCTTGTAACCTTAAAAGAGCAACAATTCATACAGAAACTTTTGAACATGTACATACATATGACAAATCATGTGTATCTATATATGCATTGTTATATATATTACCTTTGCACATACATAAACGTGCGACATTGGAGTACTTTATTAGCTAACTAAATAAGTGTATCTTCCTATGAACATGACCTTAACTAAATATATAGCGCGTTGTGATCATGAAAGAAAATATAAATATCCAGCCACAATTGTTTAATTACTTAATTACCTTTTGATTATTCTATCCAGGTGACGACTATAGAGAAATATAATAAAAAATTCGATGACATGAGGATCATGTTTTCTCGGCCCAATTGATTACATTCCCGGCCAAATGCATGCACTTGAGAAAATGTGATGATTTGATTCTTACTTAACAATAAACTCAATCAATTATATATACTTAGCAGAGTTTTATATAGTAATGGCATCATTTTGTTATATGCTTAATTGTCACTTGATGATTCATGATATTCCTTTACCAATAAAAAAGAGAGAAATGATTCAGATTTCACGCTATGCTGTTTTAGTGCAGTATCAAATGTCATAAAAAACACTTTGCAAGTATAAAGGAGTAACTAAACAATGGAGGGGTAATCGACCACCAAAAGCCCTTTTTGATGTGTGGAGTATATTTACTTGTCACTTGTAGAACTTAATGCGGGCCAATTAGTGTGAAACATAACTGCAATATTGTAGCTTCCTGTGTGAGAACTTTTGGATTTTAGTACATGAAAAGTGAGATATATATATATATATATATATATATATATATATATATATACATGCAAAAGTTCAATAAAATATTTAAGTATTAGTTGAAGTACTAGATATTCTGTTCTATTCGATGTTTTGATTATAATATATTGTAAAATATATTATATTTCAATTAATACTCCACTAAATATAATTCATATATTTACAGAATAATACTATATATATATAGTATCACGCTCACATACATTTTAATTAGCTTATAATCACAACGTTTCTAAATGAATGTTCAATTTGTTGGCCTGAAATGACATTAGATACCATAACCCTTATATTGACAATTACCTAAAGAATTATACACAAGTAGTTATAGGTAAATCAGAATATTTTGGTCGATAATGAGATCACAGTTTCATTTTTTCTTAAGTTCTTTTTTATTCGTAATTAGTAGTAGAATCAATTCGCTCTTTTTCTTTAACTACCAAGTTGTAAAGTGATTCCGTATCGTAGCGGAGAATTTGATCATTGGTTCGTGCAGTTCATGTTGTGTTCGTTGGCAAAAGTTGGCTTGTGAAGCCACGGGGAAAATTTAAATCATAAAAATTTATTACTGTAATATAAAACAAATATGAGTACGACCCGCTATTATAAAAAAAAAATATGATTGTATATATGCAACGACCTTTTTGGCTATTAATTATTGGTTATCTTAAAGAAATTTCTACAATTTTATTTTCGAATGTCAAACTTAATTTCATTAATCTTCATAATCCTAAAATATTATTTAGATAATGTTAGTCTTTTGCTGGCTGCTGCCCAATGCTTACTTTTTAAATGTATCCTTATTAAAGTTTTATATATTATTGTTACGGGAAAATATGATAATCGACAAAACTTCAAATTTTTTATTTGAATAAAATTTAAAAAGGCTGAAATATAAAGGAAAAGTCGTCAGATAGTGGTGATGAATGAATAGTAGTAGCTGAAATTATATGAAATTGAATTGCTATTATATTGTTTCAGACAGAAATAATAGGGTTTTCTCTCTACGAACATTCTATTTCTATTTTTTTTAATTTTTTAATTTTTTAATATGATGTATTTATGTGTTCTTGTTTATAAACAAGATGGAGGAGAACTCTAAGTATAATCTCAATAATTGTTTACTCTTTGATATCAGTTTAAACATCATTAATAAAGAAATATATAATTGACCAAATGTTTATAGAAACAAGATCAAAGTATTATAAACATCTCAAATTAAAATACAAAAATCTTCAAATTTAGATCAGGCCACAAATATCTCGAATCAAAATACAAAATCTTCGAATTCAATGACAGGGAATTATTTTTAGGCGGTTACCAACAAAAATAAAATAAAATACATGTACTACATTGCAACTTCTCCTAAAATTTTATTAAACTAAGAAATAAAACCAAATTTCTATCTCAAATGCAAAAGTGAGAATTGACTGTTGTGCCAAATTCTACTTTGAAGTCATGCCATTTTTTCGACCACTTTTTCCCCTTCCATCATTTTCAAGGTTTTTAAGTTCTTTTCCAACTCATTCATATATCTCTCTTCAAATCATAACCAACTAATATTTTCTTCTAAAATATGCTTTTTTAGTCGAATTATCTGTTAGTGCGCAACAATAATGCTATCTTATCAATATTTTCCTAACATAAACAACCAAGCTCACTGTCAATGTCATTGCTGTCAAGAATGTTACACTTACAAACTAGCTCTAGTAATAAACAAAGAATAGTGAATAGAGTCGGCTAATACTATCACGGCCGACCTTACCTCTTGTATAATTTTTGTGTTCCACGCATTTACCCATTCTATTCTCCGCTTACTTATGTCTAATATTTAAAAGAGTTCATTAAAAAGAATTTTGTTCCTTTTACATTTTGAGCTCAATCTCGATAAATCCGTGAGTTTAGAAATTCATTTTTGACAATTGAACTTTCTCGAATTGTATTTTTTTAAGAACCAAAAAGATTTGTGCCAAAATAAGTGACCAAGACAACCGCCTAAAGCACAATCATCATAGGGGCACCAAAAATTTATATATACTAGATTATTGTTCGTGCTACGCACATGGGTAATTTATAATTTATATATTAATAAATATTATTATTATTATATAATAATAATATATAAATAATTATATTGAATTATTTAAAATTTAAAATTTAAAATTTTAACATGATAACTTTAAACTTTTTTTATTTATTTTTATTTTTTTCTTTATTATTATTTATAATATTTATATGTGTTAATTTTTATTTATGATTTACTCATACAATAATATTTTATGTATAGTAATTCATATTTTAAATTATGCACATCTTAAAAAATTTATTCAAAATTAATTATTTTCAAATTACTTATAATATTTTATATATGTTTTTTAATAATTTACTCATATTATATTATTTCTTTACGTTCAAATATCAATTATATTTAAAATTTGTTATTTACTTATGTGTACATCAATTCTTACGTAAAAATATTTATTATATTGTATCAGTATTTGATATTTGATAACGTCATTGGATACTAAATTAATACTATGAATTTTATTCATATATATATATATATATATATAACTTATATATGTTATACGAATATAATTTACATTAATGAACTTACCATAATATTTTAAATTTTAATAAATGAAAATTACCATAAATATTATATATCACATTAATGATATTAGTCAAATGAGTTAATGAGTTAAATAAGAATATGAATCTTATCCGAAGATAAAGAGCCTGCAAATGGATTATCCAATGAGTCAAATTAAAGTTATAAATTTTATCTGAGCCTAAATATGGATACCAAATATAAAAAATGGGTTATCCAACAATTTATAATATATAAATATATTATATATGTGTTTCAATTTCATTCAGAATCTTAACGAAAAAGTGCACCATTTCGAAATTTCGTTTAGGAGGGTCTTGAATACTATATTAATTGTTCTAATCATACAGTGTGAACTCGTATAACTTGTACGAGTGGCTTAGAATATTTAATTTACTTTGAAGATAAAAAAAATATTATTCTAGAAACACTCTTACTCCCCAAAAGGAGACTGCACGAAAAACAAAAGCCATCGCCAAGTAGATAGCTTTCTATCGTTGACACGTTTACATTGAATCAAATCTTATTTCTTGCAAGACCAAAACTCCAGAAAGCCGAAAGAGAACATTATAACCAATTGCTCACTGCCATTAGGATAATATATCTATATATTTGATCGACATCCATAGTGTGAGCTGCTTAGTGGTGTTTATATAATGGTATCTAGATCAAATCAGATTATAGTATTAGTACACAAAAATTATATTATTGTATATAGGGTATGATTAAATATTTAAATGTCGTGTTTAAAAAAAAAACAAATCTAGCTGACACAGGGAAGGATTTGGTGTTTGAGATTTGGTTCCGATTAATGTATGAAATTTATCCTACATATCATTAAAATCTTCAAAGAAAACAAACATTATTGGCCAAATGATAATTTATAAATTAAGTTTTATACATCTCTATATAATAATTTCACTCTCATGGAATAATTTATAAATTAAGTTTTATACATCTCTATATGATAATTTCACTCTCATGGAAAAAATCCGAACTGGTCAATGAGAAGCAGAGAGAGCGGTTAATTAAATTTAGAAATACTAATTATTCTCATTGTCGAGAATGATTGGATAACCCGACTCTCATTCATTTCGAAATTTTTTTAGAACAGATATTCAATTATAAAATTATTTTTTTAGAACAGATATTCTAATTGTCAAAAAAGATAACCGGAAATTGAGGGCGACCAATAGAGTTTGAAGTTGGGGTTGGACGGACAGTGTTTTTGATTCTCACTCAATCTAGTACTGTGACCTGTCTACTCATTTAGCTACTAATCTCTTCGTTGTACATAAAGTAACAAACTACCACAGTACCACCACACACGTTCCCACTCTATATATGTATATATTCATTATCACTATTACGGAGTATATTTTATTATTTATATATATGATGATTAAAATTTCTCTCTCTCTCTCTATAGTTGAAGCGTCTTTGACTGTACTAGCTAAACCGTTGTATATTGTTACCACGTCGTATACTACTCTTTTTCTTACCATTGTTTTGACCTATCCTTACATGTATGCATGTATATTTCCATTACTTTAATTTTGTTAGGTATCTATAGAATTTTACAGTTTCTTCAACTGCACGCTCTGCTTACTTTACGTACAGACATTCATACTTGTCTATATTTACAAAGCGGATTACAAATATTCGATCTTATAATCATAAAAATATATAAAATTACATAGAGTCACAGATATAAAGAGTAGAGATAAATGTAAACTTTTATTTTAGATATATATTAGTGAAAACGAACAACTGCTGCATGGTCATGCTAGAAAACAAAGATAAATGTATTTATCTGGTGCCAGAGATCGATAAGTCCAATTTTGTGTCCGAAGATAAATATATATTGAAAAACACTAGCAATATTACTAAAAAATCGGAGTGTGAAAAATCACATGATCTACATAGAGTATACTGTGCAGAATTTGAATAATGATGATCAGGGTCTAGAAGATACTACTAACTAGTATTATTAGCTCAGTAACTTGACTACAAAATGAGACTCGCAAACCTTAATTGATTTATTGACTTGGCCAAGTCATATTGATACTGAATCTACTAATATTAATGCATTACGTACTGGTTAACGAGTGGGATTACAATTTCAAAACACCTAATCCTGTATACTTTACGACCTAGCTTGTAAGTTGTAAATGTAATATATACTTATAATTAATGTGTATAGTTCATCATCGTATGTATGTTTCAGTTCTGATGATCACTAATTACTAAGTTATTTTACTTCAGTAATGAATTTTAATTTATTCGACAAATTGACTCGAAGATAATATCTATATATTCACACAGCAGAAAAGTATTGGTTTTGAACTTATGCATCTTCTATATATAATAATTGATCATGTGTCTAGGACGGGCCAAAACTTTCCTCTAAATTAAATTAGATTAAATTTATTAAGAGCTAGGCGCCAAAGGTAAAGCAAGACGGCAAGAAGAAAGAAACGAACGACCACACCAATTATATATTTTTGTCTCATCTCTGTTAAAATAATATAAGATTTTGGTAATTCAGTCTCTTAACACCTTGAGGTTTTAGGAGAACTGATAACTTAATAATCTCTTAGATGCATGCCCATTAAATTAATATATGTATATATTGTATTTTCTCCTCCTCTCACTACATGTAAAACCTGATTAACTTGACCCGATTTCCCACGTATACTAAAGGGTATTTATATATTTATATATGTGTTTGGACCCACAAATATATATGATAATAATGAAAACAACAAACCAACAATATATATAGTAAAAGAGATAAAAGATTTTACGTAGTTCGGCAAACTTACATCCACAAAGATAATAACTTCACTAGAATAAAGAGATTACAATATCCGGGTATACAACTCTGAATTTTATACACAAATTCAATCAAACATACCTATTATGTATATCTCTTACTTACTGAAATATTTCCCTTTAAACCTCCCCATATTACTATTTCCCGGCAGCCTTTCATTCTCTCCCTCTTCCAACCCGGACAGTGTCACACAACCCGATAGAATGACCCCCTGCAACAGGACCACCTCTGATGGCTACAGTCAAACCCGAATGCTCATAATGGTAGTTTAGGCACAAAAACCTTTTATCCCGACACTTCATGAAAGCGGGCTAAATCGGCTTTCCTACTAGACTGACTATCTAGCAGCTTTAAAGAGATGAGAGAAAAGAACGGTGTATTTAGTAAAGAGAGGAAATGAGTTTATTTATAGGTGAAGGAAAGTGGGTGCTTCATTTGCTTATCAATGTGGGACAAAGAGTGAAAGTGAGGAAATTGGTTTTTGGCCTAAAAACCCCAACAATCTCCCCCTTCCGAACTTCCGTCTCAATCCTTCCTACAATCCATGCCCCCGCCCATAAAAATTTCCAAAGCTCCCCCGATTTAAAAACTCCAACCTATACCCCACCACATTTATTCTCAAATGCCCACTTGTATACATAAATATATACCATTGACCTTTATTTGTCCAACTACATACATGCGAAGCAATCTGTTGCATGCGCACATACTCACTTGATTTTAGAATATTTGAGAATATGTATGTATGTATGTGATGTTCTGTTTTTATCACATTAACATATTATGTATGTATGTATGTGATGTGATGTTCTGTTTTTATCACATTAATATATTATTATTTGAGAATGAAAGGCTGCCGGGAAATATTTGAGAATATTTGAGAATATGTATGTATGTATGTGATGTTCTGTTTTTATCACATTAACATATTATTATTCTTGGGTGGATTATGAATGCAGACGTCTCAAATTGAGGCTCTCTATGTAATGAAATGTGATGTACTAGTATCGGTTTTTTAATTTGTCATGTTGAGTTTTCGCATTATATGTGGTTTTAGTTGAGAGTGAAGGAAACTAATGCACATTATTAGATGAAAGTCGAATTTTGCGTTATTCAGTTACATATATTGAATTATCTTTTATCTTTTATCTTTTATGGAACCTATCATTGTCATTGTTCACTTTAAAATTTTAATTAGATAAAAAGGGAAGTTAAAGCACGGAGAGATACCTGATCGGGTAATTTTCTGGAAGAAGGCTCGTAAGCCAATGAATGAGAGCTTGATCGATGAAGATTTGGTCATGATAAATGCCAGAATTATAAGCTAATTTATAGGTTTTCTAGCTAGTATCTGCCTGCTTTATTTATGTGCAAATATTAAGGTTGGTTCTTTGATGTTTGGCAATTTTTTGTGTTGTTGGCAAAATGACTTACTCGAAAAAAAGGAAAAGGGTGAATTTCAACCATCCGGAAGTAACAATGTATTGAGTGTGGCACTAGAAACTCCAGATCGTTCAAGTAGGGTTCATGGAGTTGGAGGATTTGTCTCCCCAAAATTATTCTTTAATTTGCCGAGACAGGGGATTAGAGTTTCAAAGGCTCAACTGTCTGAGGAATTGGCAAGACAAAAGAAAGAGATTGTTAAACTTAAGGCAATGATTAGTGCGGTCAACCTTGGCTCGTCAATCGTCTCTGACAAGTAAAGTTGCCAAGTTGTTGTAGAAAAAATCGAGACTAAATCAGCTACCGCGAAGGAATTGATTGTGGATTTGGATGATGATGATCTTGACCCGTTTACTCCCAAAACAGGAAAAAATGTAAAAATTATAAACTCATCATATGTAGAGATTCATTAAATAAACTCATCATATGTAGGGATTCATTAAATAAACTCGTTGTATATGTAGGGACCATGTGAGCTGGCAATGGATACTCAAAAGAACAAGGTTGCATTCAGTATGGTTTTTAATGAGGAAGAAATGAATGGTTTAATACATGGAGTTCGTATGCCGCCTGGATGCATTCGTGTGTCAATGGACGGAGCCATCCAGCCAGACGCCTTGCTTCCAGTGCCGGTACGTGGTGAAATGGAGAAGGTCCACCAGGCTGTTGGCTCTCAAATAGCATGGCCTCTAGACTTGGTCATTTATCCAGATGTGGCAGCGGTGGTATGCATCTCGTATTATATTTTTTATCATCGTAAATTCTTATTCTTATTTTTGTTCATTATTATGGAAAATTAATCGTGTTGAATAATTATTTATAGAAAAAGAAAAAAGAAGATTTGTCAAAGTTATTAAAAAGTGAGTTGCATGCACTTCAGAAGTTATATAATCAAGTGGAGTTGAATAAATACGTGCCGAACAAATATAAGTTGTTGTATAAGCATGCAACAAGATATATGAAAGCTACTGGTGCATCAATACATATTCCATGTGATCCAGAGGTCTTTGGAATTGAGAAAATAATATATATATTGGATGAGGCTGTAATCGCTTTCTTACATTTTGAGGAGATCGGGCAATGTGCAATATTTTTTCTCTTAATATATAGGTACTTGCAAACTGTGATGAATGAGAATCGGAAGAATGATGATGTGTTCTTGTATAGCTTCTTCGATCCTGGTGCCTCATTTACCAAGAAAACTGAGTTTCAACTTTATGTGGTTAATCGACTGATAGAGGGTAACAATCGCATATTCTTAATGCCACATAATGAAAATTAAGATTTTCTAATTTATACTATTAAAATAATTAAGATATTTTTGTGGTTTTTTCAAATTCTAACTTGTGTATATTTTTTTTATAAAAATAGTTCCCATTGGATTTTGCTTATGATGTGGGATGGTGATATTTACATTTTGAATCTTTTGTCTAATCCGAATCATTTTCCCGAACTAAAAAAAGCATTAACAAGGTAATTTAATTTATTCATGCTAATAATTTTAACTGGTATAGTGCACTTTATTTAATTCATGCACTTTATAGTGAACTGATTATGACTTGTATATTCTCTTATATACAGTGCCCTGCTATCTTACAATCCTCAGACTGGAAGGTCAAAAAGAGCCCTTAAAATAGTCAATCTTTTAGTAAGTAGTTTTCATTTTAAATTGGAATGCTAGTTCAATTTTCCCTTCTTTTTAGACTGACTTATATATGATAATTGGAATTGGAATAAGGATCTCCTAAACAGCCCGGGGCCCGTGAAGGTGACTATGTTGTCATGCGATATATGAGAGATATAATTTTTGATAAGGAAATGTCTTTTCTTACCAAGGTACGAGATAATTATACAAATTTTATTCATGTAAAAATAGTCAGTCCTTGTAACCTGCATGCACGTATTTGTTTTCTTTAGTTAGTTGCATTTATAATTTATTTCTTCTATTTTGTTATATTTTAGTGGGCGATGAAGACTCGAAAGTCTTACACAATGGAAGAACTAGATGAGGTGCACTTGGATACCATCGCATATATTGAAGACATGATGTAAAATTTTTAATTATGTGTATCTTTGAGCTTGACAACTTGGTTCACTCAATTTCATGACTAGTTCCAGTACTTAGGTGGTTTTATTTTGGATGTTGGTCATTTTATCGCTATAAGTATTTGGCTAGTTCCAGTACTTATTTTGGAGTATGGGGTTGTTTTGAAATCATGTTTGGATTGAAGTACTTTTAGCTAGCCGTATATGTTTATTTATGTGAATGTGTTACTTTGAATTGGTTGTTGGTAATGATATATATATATATATCAACAGCAATTGGTTTGAATTAAAACATTTGGTTTCAGTTTCTTTTTCTAGCAGCAGTTCTTTCTCTAACTAGTTTGGTTGCGGTCGAATTGATTTTGGCTAATATCATTGTACACATGACACTGTCATATGAACCTAAAGAAATAACATCACAATTTTTTTAAGCGATGTGTAATAGTGTATCTAACAACATTTTACAAAAGAAATTTGATGTCTAAAATTACAAAGACATCAGTTGGCCTCTAAAAATTGATATGCTAAGGTAAATACTACATCGATTATATTGTCATTAATAAAAAATATGATGTCTCAAATAAATTATTACATCATTTAAACTAAAGAAACTGATGTTAAATTTGTAATAGACGCTAGACATCAAGATAAAACATGATGTCTTAAAGAAACTAGTAAATCGTCTCTATTAAAACAATCGATATTAAAGATAGCTATAGACATCGGATTTTATAAGAAACTTGATGTCAAAAATAACCTACTAAATCGATAGCAAAATTAAAGAGATGTTAAACATTACTATAGACATCGATATTGTTTATAACAATGATATTAAACATAACTATAGATATCGATATTTGTTATAACTAGGATGTTAAACATAGTTATAGACATCGAATTTAGTTAAACAATGGATGTGCTAAGACTCCTACCAAATCGTTTCTATAAATATAGACGATATCAAAAAAATTAGTCACTTAGGTTTTACATCGATTGTAGTTAAGGTATGATGTTATAAAAGAGTTTTAACATTGGCTTCACGTAGAAGGTGATGTGTTATATATGTTTTAACATCACATTCTTTTACGGCTGATGTTAATACCTTTCTTAGACATCAATTTTTTTAATCAAAGCGATATAATTGCTATTTGGTACCTTGTAAGGCAATATATTAATGGGGATTAGACATCAAAATATAGTAATATTCAAAAGGAAATCATGTAATATATT
Source organism: Oenanthe sinensis (assembly GCA_028671895.1). Taxonomy (NCBI): domain Eukaryota; kingdom Viridiplantae; phylum Streptophyta; class Magnoliopsida; order Apiales; family Apiaceae; genus Oenanthe; species Oenanthe sinensis. The sequence goes on along the minus strand of CM053811.1, from coordinate 47,973,357 downwards.
TAAAAAATGGGGAAAAGACATCAATATTCATGAAAAAAACGTTGTCTAAGTGTAGCCTAAACATCAGTCGAAAACCGATATGTAAATTATATATTTTTAACATCATATACGAAGATATCGGTCAAAAATTTCTCAGATATCAATTAACAATTGATGTTATATGGAGTTTTTCTAGAAGTGATTGCAACTTTCTAGATTATTTAAGTCCATGCTCTCTCTAACGACTTGTCATTAGGAATTTTCATATGTTCTAACTTGTTTTGAATTTGCAACTTAACAAGTGTTACGTACTCGTCAGTTTTCAATAGCTATATTGCACTATTATACAACTATCTTTGATCCGGACAGTAGTGTATTTACCCACCTACTACAGTAAAAAATGATGTTTACTCATTATTAGCATAGTGTTTACAAACAACTTGCAAAATTTTAAAAAATGCACTGTTAATTATTATAACTGAGTATTACCAAGTTAACTCAAGTTTATTATCTTTACCTAATTGACTTTCAAATTTAAAAATCCTTTAAATATATATACGTTATTGTTTGTTGTTGACCATCATCCGTGTTAATAATCCATGTCAACAAAAGAAGCTTTACAAAAGATATATTAAAAGTTTGGTGCTTTTCTTTTAAAGCGTGCTATCATTATTACTTATTATTTCCTTTAATATTACTGTCGAATACGTAAATTATTTGTGTATTAATTACTTTTTCCCTTACCTTATAACCAAACATATTTAAATCCATAATGCGTAGTTATTCAAAAGTACTACTAATCAAAGTGACTAACGTATTATAATTCAAAGGCTTGGTAGAGTTAAATATTCGATTTTTGAGTACATTTTCAAATTTAAATAGTGTTTACAAACAGTAGTTTAATTGGAGTAATGAGGTTAAGAAGTCAAAACTAAACATGCTTTGAATCTGCTCTTACAAAATTTGTCAAATTACTGATCTAGCTTCCAATTAAAACGTTCAAAGTAGTTACATATCTACGCATAGTTGCTAACGTTGAAATTAAATAAGTATATAAAGTACTGTACTCGGTAGTATATACATTAATTATCTCGATCAAGCCAATACTACTTAATTGTGGCAGACTAAAAAAAATTAAGAGTTGAAATCGCGGTTTAAATCATGGCAAGTGTAGATACAATTTGCAGGAAAACCTAATTCGAGTTTGACATTTTTAGTGAATGGATTTATATCTGTTTTTTACGAAAATGCTTATTCAGGTTGATTTGTAATTAATGTACATAGTTTGATTAAAAGTTGGAGTGTTCTCGAAAAGATTGTTATTAGGTTGCTTCGAACGTATGATTTCTACTGTACCAAAAATGAGGTAAAATGAGAATATATTACCAATGTTATACTCCATATGTTTAGTTTAATTAAGCTAAAATTTGTACTAAAACTCGTGCAAGACACTGAGTTCTTGCATTATTTATACTAACAGTTAATTAATGAAACGGTTCACCTAGGATATATGATCATCTGCCTGTGGAGATGAAACGATTTATTAATTAATGACTCCCATTTTCTTGTTAAGAAAAATAACTTATAACCAAACTTTCTTTTTTACTGAAATCACACATGCATGTACATGTATGCCGTTGTGCACGCTTTGGCCTTTTAGGTAGATAATCGACAATCGATTTCAATTAAACATAAGCTAAGAATATAGTTATATATGTACGCACCCAGAAGCATATATCTTGTAAATTTTTTGAATTAATTTCATGTTATCCACTTGAGTTGGTTTAGCTAGTTATAGCTAGCTAGGATGGTTGAGTTCTTGTGTTCAAGACTTGAAGCATGTTATTAATTAAGTTGTAAAACAAACGAATGCTAGTTTAAATTGTGGAGAGCCTAATCACAAGAATAATGACCTTATATGTCATAAATTGGAGACAAAATGTCTAAAATGACACAACTTATAAAAATTACCCTAAATGTCATTTTAAAACTCAACATAGTGTAGCGTTTTGTTGTTTTAATTTTTGATACAAAACGTCGCTTAATGTCACGTTTTTCACAAATATTTTAAAAAATATATGTGCAAGACTCAACTTAAAGTAGCAGTTTGCCCTATAACTCTATTTCATCTTGCGTTTTGAACTTTAAAAATTTAACAAAAAAAATTTGCTCAAGACGCGACACGATATAGCGTTTTTGTGAAAACTCAAATTCATGTAACGATTTGGGATGACATTTTGAATTATTGTACCCGATTGCCCTAATCACAACAAACGTACATGTTGAAATCGAAGATTGAAAAATCTTTGGCTGCAAAACAAAAGTATCGAGACTCGGGGACAATGTGCAAACAAGCTCCATTCACTGAAAAGAAAACAGAACAAGTCCACCATAGGTGCGAGTAGTCACAGATCCAAAGACATGAGAGATATATATGTAAATGTAAGTAGTCGGCATTGCAATTTTTATTTTTGCTTCATGTTATTCTTAGTATACTAATGACTTTTGTTTCATTATGTATAGGAAATTAGGAATACTAGCTTGTGGATCGAAACCGATGAATTATCATAATAAAAACCAAGTGGATTTTGCACTAAATTATTGACTTATCAGGTAAGCTACTAGTAACTACTAACTAGTAATTAAGTTGCTCGTTAATATGGTATGAATTATGTATATATTAGATAACAATGAGTTTTTTTTAGTATGTACCCATGAGCACACATTAATAACTACTTTTTTATGAATTATCAAATTTTTATTAACTCCATTTTCATCAATAATAATGACTCTCATGTATGTACAAAAAATTTCATCAATAAAATTTTGTCAACTTATAAAAAAAATAGTTATTAGAGTGTGCCTATGAACACAATTAGAAAGATCCGATAACAATATATATGATGATAAATTGGGAGCTTCTAATTAAATGTTTAGCAGAGAACTATGACATCAAAGAATAAAAAATAGATAAATTCCGCCTCTGCAACACTATGGCCTTGTTTGTTTTGCAAGATATTTAATTACATTGTAATTCAGATATCGGTTACAATATGTAATCCCTGCGTGAAAAGAAAAAAATAAGGTTGATAACCGGCGAATGATACACCGGTTATAAACTACTTCAGACTGTTTGTGTGGTATAAAGAATCTATGGACGACTCAATATACATCTGACCGACTCGGATAGAAAAAATATAGCTGAACAGTTCACAAAAACAAGTTACAATATATATGTATATCCTGTAGGTGCTTTTTTCTATTATTTTTTATTCTTCATATTAGCTTTGTTATTATATTATAAAAGATATTAATTTTAAATGTTTTACGAGTCTATTATTATTATTCACTACAAGAAAAACGGTTAAATTCGACTAGAATAATGCGGTCGTATTTAGCTAAATTTGATTAGATTCGGTCGAATATAACTAAATTCGACCGAATCTAGTCAAATTTAGAAGAGTCACTTTTAGTAAAATCGATCGAATTTAGTTAAATTCGACCGGGTAGATTCGACCGGTTAAATTCGACTGATTAAATTCGACCAAAATTTTGAAATTTCAAATTTTGATTTTTTTAAAATTTGGCACCTAATTTCGGTCGAATTGATAAAAATGACCAAATCCGGTCGAATTTATAAATGTGACCGATTTCGGTCGAATATATAAATGTGACCGACTCCGATCGAATTTAATGCGCCATATTTAAAAACTCAGCAGCAGCTTTTTGCAACTTTTATTTGCAGTAATATATGCCCCATATATATTATTTTGCTACATTGATTAATATATTCATATAATCAATTGAAGAACATAAATAATTTCATATTTATCAATAATATTTTTGTTACAAATAATTAGAGTCATAAGAATTCAACTCAAATATTTTAGTCGGATTTCATAATACTACTATCATTTTATCATCTACTTGGAGGCAAACATTTGTCATTGCCGAAATTTTTTGGGTTGCCAGAATTTCTTCATTCGCCGGAATTGCTTTTGATGTCGGATTTTCTTTCGTTATCCGATTTGGCTTTATAACTGGAATGACTATTCTCCGAGTTGATTTTCTTGGTGTTATTCTTGTGTGTGCCATTATTTTGTAATAAAGAGATTATATATATAATTTGTGTATGTTTATATAAATATATGATATACAAAATTCTTGTATTTTGGGGGAAAGAGAGAAAAGAGGATGAGTAAAAAGAAGAAGTAGTAGAATGATAGTGATTTAAAATGTATGTATATGTATATATATAAGTGAAATTTGGTGTTATAATTTTCGGACTATTGGATTTGTGTTTAGTTGGTCAAATCTGGACCATTGGATACTTTTCACGCAGATCACTGACCTGACACTAAATTTGACCGTGTTCGGTCATATTTAGCTAAATTTAACTAGATTCGGTCACATTTATAAATGTTACTATTGCCGGTCACATTTATAAATGTGACTGTTGTCAATCACTATTATAAATTCGACTGGATTCGGTCACATTTATGTTTTAAGAATTTGATAAAATCGGCGGGAATTTTCTTTTTTTTTTGCCTAACATAAATTCGACCAACAAAAATTAGCAGTCGAATTCGACCGATCTTAAAAGTGACCAGATGTGGTAGAATTTAATTCTGAGAATTGTTTAACTAAAATTGGTCTCAAATTCGACCAAAATCGATCGAATTTAACTCGGTCCAAAATATTCAGTCACATTTAACCGATTTTTCTTGTAGTGATTATTATTATGCATAAATTATCATTAAAATTTATAACTTACAAATTTTTGATTATGTTTAATAATGTATCATTCATTAATTAAAAATTAGATATAATATAATTTTATCTAATATATTTGAGATAACCAAAAATTACGATTAATCAAATCAATTACAAAATATATCAAGTTTGATTATAATAATATATTATCTTATAACTAACCCATGTGATGCACAAATTTCTTTTAATATTTTAAAATATTTTATTATTTATAATTTAATAATACCTTTTTATATTTTTTGTTTATATTTTGAATAGTTGTTCTAATTTTATTTAATTTTAAAATATTTTTTTTCTAAATAATTTATCAAAATACATTATGCATGTAACAACAATTATAATTTATTTATTATGTACTTAATAGTTTTGTGATTATTTTAATCCATTTAGATTTATCAAACAATTTATTGACTATCTATTTTAATGGTTCAGAATTTGATTGATTCAGAAAATTTAATTATTCAGAAAATTTGGTTCATAACTAACAAATGAGCCCCAAGTGTTTGGTTCATGAGTATTTAACTATGTAACTCATTTAATCTATAATTTATATACATAACAAAAATTACTTATATATATAAATAAATAATATTATAAAATATGCAATACTAAAAATATATATTTAATTTATGAACTAAAAATTAAATAATTAATTGTTCATATATAATAATAAAAACAAATTATTTATACAAATAAAAAATAAAATAAAATAAATATACAATATTAAATTATTTGGTAACCTCTAAATCAAAAAATATATTGAAGATTCTAAAAATTAAATTAACCATGAAAATGATTTAATATATTAATATAATGTTATTCTATTTCAAATAAAAAATAATAAAAATAGAATAAATAATAAAATTATATATGTATATATATATATATCATAAAATGTATAAATATATGTATGTGTTTTGCGTGTAAAATATTATAAATAATTTTAAATAATAGTTGACTTACTTATCTTAACATTTTAATAAGAAACTTAATTTTTTCATTTCAATTTTCTTTTACGATTTTATGGTTAATTTTTATTATATAAACATACAACAAATACATTATATATTTGTGATACAAAATATTTTTAACTTTTAACTTGAATTTAATACTCTTTCTTTAGATTTTGATATATATATATATATATATATATATATATATATATTATAATTTTAGTAACTAGTATAATTTAATATTAAATATTATGTTATTTATTAAAAAATAAGATTCAGTTATGTAACTCATAAAATCACGTCATAAGTGGGTTACGATGTTTTGAAATAACTACGTAAAACCCACCTCTCTAACTTAGAGTTCCATGAAACTTGGATTGGTTGTACAAGTTTTAAAGTGAACAAAGTAATGTGTTAAGATAAAAAATTACACTAGCTAAATATGTAGATTCATAGGAAGTAGAAATTAATGTGTTGGGTTATATCAAACCAAACCACGCCAAAATGAAATGAATATAAGAACTGGTTTTGGGCATATTATTTGGTTATTTGAAGACGAAAAACATTGAAATTTTATAGCAATGTATCGCTATTTTTAAAGATTAATGTGTCTTTAATAAATATTATAATAAAATTGAAATAAATTATAATAAAATAAAATTTACACTATCTACATATGGAATATTTATGAAAAAAGGAAACATATTACTGTATTTAATAGGACTCTACTAAAAGGTTAAAATAATATAATACTTTATATAAAAAAAGACTTTTGGTACTTAAACATGTATATATTGAAATTAATTAAACAATATATATTATATAACTTTAGGTCCTATCGAGTAGTCTAGTACTGTAAAATGTAAGGAGTAAAATTTAAATAATTTAATAAACAACAGATTTCTTAAATTTATCAAATTACGGACAAAATATAAAATTAAATTGTTTTAATATAAAACTGATATATATAAAATTATGACCCAGGACTATAAGAGAAAGGCCTTATTTTTAACAGTTAAAAAATATAAAAAAATCTCGTTCTAAAAAAACAAAGGCCCAACCAAAACATCGACAGACCCGAAACCGACATTTCCGTGACTCTTCCGGTCTTCTAACACCAAACGACCCGACCCGATAAGCCGCTCCATAACTCACAAGTAACAATTACAAAAAAATAGAGTTATATTTCCCCAAAGCTCACATTCTACATTTCTCGTTTCGCCTCTGTTGTTTAACCACATAAAACCCTAACCAATACAAGTTTCTCACACACACTACACACACTGATATACACACATAACAAAAATGGTGAAGGTACGGATGAACACCGCTGACGTGGCAGCCGAGGTGAAGTGTTTGCGTCGATTGATCGGAATGCGTTGCTCTAACGTCTACGATTTGTCTCCCAAGGTATCGATATTTTATATTTAATTATACATATATTTATGTACTTTTGTATGTATTTCAGCAATTTCTACATGTTTTTTGATTTGTATATGTGAGTTTGGAGTTTAAAATTCGAGTTCTGCTGAAACTATTTGTATAAATTAATGATGTTTATTGATTTTTATAAGTTAGTTTGGTTGATGTGACTTAAAATCCGAAAGAGTCGTGTTTAAAAAATATTTGTGCATGAATTTCGACAATGAACATGTCGAAATTGATTTATGTTTTAAATTAATTTGTTTGATGTGGAAGAGCTGAGAGAGTTTTGTTTGTGATTTTGATATTGGTGTACAGACGTATGTGTTTAAGCTTATGAATAGCAGTGGTCAAACTGAATCGGGAGAGAGCGAGAAAGTTTTGTTGTTGATGGAAAGCGGTGTTAGATTGCATACTACGGAATACGTACGGTAAGCCTATTAGATGTTGCTGTTTGTTATTTTGTATAGTTTTAAAATATGCCGATGCAATACAATATTTTTGTCAATATGTTTATTTAAGGTATGCCTTTAATTCAGATGTTGCTGATTGCAATTAATGTAAAAGTACGGTGTACGGAAATAGAATAGGATCTTTTGATGGTGTGGATATTTGTCGATACATACGGTAGAGGCTTAAAGCTATTTATGACATGGCTTATCACTTGCTCTCTAAAATCTCTAAAATTGAAAGGCTTCGATTTTTAGTATATGTAGCAACACCGTTGGACACTTATATGGTATTTGATATATGATCATGTGGGGGCATGGAATTGAATATTTCTCGAGGTCTGAGGGATAATTGATGGCATCTGGATTTGGGTTTATATATTATAGAAAATAATACCTTCTAAAAGAAGAAGGTTATGTAGTGATCTAGTATAGACCTGATTTGTGTTGTGAGAACAGGTAAATTAAATTCCAAAAGAAGAACGATAAGGACCAAAGGAGTCATCGGATTTCACTTTGTGTTTTTTTTTATGCAGAGACAAAAGCAATACGCCTTCTGGGTACACACTCAAACTGAGGAAGCACATCAGGACTAGAAGGCTTGAGGATGTGCGGCAACTTGGATATGATAGGGTATATAAATTTTAAGAAACTTTAATTAGTATACAAGCTACCCATATTTTACTTATCTTTTGTACTGCCACTATCGTGTTCACTTCAGATAGTTCTCTTCCAATTTGGACTGGGCGCTAATGCACATTATGTTATTTTAGAGCTGTATGCCCAAGGAAATATAATTCTTACTGATTCTGATTACATGGTCATGACTCTTCTCCGGTCACACAGGTTGGTAATTTTTTATCTATATAATAACATTGTCATCCTTTATTTTTCTTTCCTAATGTTTTCCAGATTCTGAATTTTAAGAAGTACAGGAATCTTAACACAAATCTCACCATTTCATTTCCAATGGATTCATTAGAACAATGAGCGACAATCTACATTATGCAATACGGAGTATTTCTGTTACTTGGATTGAATTCTGTTTACTTCTAGTTCTAGGATTGTGACTAGCAATTGTTCATATGGTAATAAGATTGTTTTATTAATATATATTGTTTATATTGCAATGCAAATGGAAATATGAAACCGCTAGATGAATGCCTTATCGCCTTGGTCACTTTATTCGCGCGGAGCTAGCACTAGCATTGACAGTATTGCTGGTGGGTTCTCCGTTTTAGATGACTTCTAGGTCACTGTGTCAAGCATATAAAAAACATTGTATTCTTTCACATTTACTGAATTGTGAAGCAAGCTAAATAAAGAATAGAACTTCTGATCACACTAGTTTAGTGTAAATTGACGATTTAACGCTTTGTTTAATACATGTTTTCCTGTACAAATTCTAGGTAGTTTAACCAAAGAGTTAAATTTGCAAGTTTTTTACAACAAAATATATACAACCATTTTCAAACAAATTTAAAAGGGATAAACCTTGAAGTAAAAGTGTTTCGAAAGAAGCCTTACACAATTTTAGCATACCAAAAACTATTAGTATATTACACATGTGCTATATATATTTATATATGTGTGTGTGTGTGTCTGACCTTTTAATAATACATATTGAATTTATACAAGTAGTTAAAGGATATTGATAAAGCTTGGGGACTGCAGCTCACCCTCAGGCTTCGACTCCGCCCCTGCAAATATAAATACACATATATTCTTCTATTCTACAGTCTACACAACCTTCAAAATGTCATGCTACTCCCTTAACAGAATCCTAGATAAGCTTACATAATGTCCCTACAGATACCTGCCTGTAAACAAAACATACCTGATGTGATTAGTTTCTGTACTCAATGCTTTGTGATTACTCAAATTGATGATAAGAAGTCACTAATGACAGGGATGATGACAAAGGATTGGCAATTATGTCACGACACCAATATCCGTTAGACATGTGTCGAGTTTTTGAGAGGACTACAAGTGCAAAGGTACAGGATGCCCTTGCATCTAAAAGGGAACCTGAAAACAGTTTACATGCGGAAGTTACTGAAGTGGGTGATACTGTTTCTGATGTACCTAAAGGAAAGCAAAACCGAAAAAATACAAAATCTACTCATTCTAGTAAGGAAAAAACTGGTGCCAGTTCCAAGCAACTGACCTTGAAGGTTGCTCTTGGGGAAGCATTGGGTTATGGGCCGGGAATATTGGAACATATAATTCTGGATGCTGGTTTGGCTCCAAATTCAAAACTCACAAAGGATTTCGAGCTAGACGATACTGTTCTTCAGGCTCTGTTAAAAGCTATTGAGAAGTTTGAGGACTGGCTTGAGGACGTTATAAAAGGAGATAAGATCCCTGAAGGATACATCTTAATGCAGCGGAAAGTTTTGGGGAAGGACTCCAGTAATTCCGAAACACAAAGCTCTATTCAGGTTTTATATTTTGCACATGTATAATCTTTTGTTGTGAATTGAGATGTATTATTTTCTTCTCCATTACCGATTTTGTTGGATATCTTAAGATGTAGTGTTATGTTAAAAGGACTGGAAGCAACCTTGTTTTTATGTAATGATTCTTGTTCTACTTACAGATCTACGATGAATTCTGCCCGCTAATGTTGAACCAGTTTAAGTCGAGAGATTCTCTGAAGTTTGAGACTTTTGATGCATCTCTGGATGAATTTTACAGTAAAATTGAGTCTCAAAGGTCTGAACAACAGCAAAAGGCGAAAGAGAGCTCTGCAATGCAGAAACTTAACAAAATACGCAATGATCAGGTTCACACCTATATTTTGGCTTGAAAGACCAAATGTATTCCCTTCCCCAGTTCCTAGTTTTTGCACCAGTCTTTCTTTCTAGTTTAATAATTGGTTCATTTTGTTGTATCTTCATACCCTGTAGCTTTTGATAAGATTAATTCGGCAAGGATAAATTAAGTGGGTATGTAATTTATTGTGGATAAATTAAGGTTCGAGGGTAGGCCTGTTGGGTTTTTTTAGGTATATCACTAGTACTAGTGTAATGATAGGCAGTAATCTTTGATTGATTTGGTTATGCAGAGTTTATTAGTTCTGAATATAATTTTCATTAATATTGATGCATATTTTTTATGAGTCGTATTGAATTATGCATTTGAAATTTGAAGTTTATGCAATGTTTTAGGAAAATCGTGTACATATATTGAAAAGAGAAGTTGATAATAGCGTTAAAATGGCGGAACTAATAGAATACAACTTGGAAGATGTTGATGCTGCTATATTAGCTGTTCGTGTTGCTCTTGCAAATGGTATGACTTGGGAAGATCTAGGTCGCATGGTGAAAGAGGAGAAAAAAACCGGAAATCCTGTGGCTGGCCTCATTGACAAGCTCTACCTTGAAAAGAATTGCATGACACTTCTTTTGAGTAATAATCTTGATGAAATGGATGATGACGAAAAGACACAACCTGCGGATAAGGTATCATGTGAAGGTTTATATTTAGTTCTCTATTCCCCTTCCCATTTTTATATACTGTGGTATCCCTGTAGATCAAAATTTTGAACATGCAAGATAGGATAATTTGTTCCGTTCTAATTATAATACGATATAACATGATGTTAAACACTTCTGTGCAAATAATGTATATCAAATTTGATGTTAGAGATCATCTGATCACAATATCAGTATCACTATGTTCTACATTTGAGTGTTTGAACCAAGTCAAGATGTTATATATTGTTGATATTTGCTACTATTGGGTCTTTTTGTAACAAGTGGCTTTCGCTGGCTCCATAAATCTGAATTTCAACCACAACTTCCTCATTTTTTATTCTTTAGGTGGAAGTTGACCTGGCACTTTCAGCTTATGCTAATGCAAGACGCTGGTACGAAATGAAGAAAAAACAGGAAAGCAAACAGGAAAAGACAATATCAGCTCATGAAAAAGCCTTCAAAGCTGCCGAGAGAAAGACCCGGTTCCAGCTTTCACAGGTACACAGTACATGAACATAAGAGTGACTTGCATTGGGACTTTATTTATGAAAGTAGTTTTAGATACTTGAACAAGTCACTTATTGCATAATTATGTGATCTAACTACTTGACAAAAAAACAATTTATGCGATCTAATTACTAACAGTCAATAATGCAAGGGGAAGCCTTGTGGAGACTGAAGATAATATCTTTCCCCCACTAGTCTTTAAACACATGTTTCTTTATTCTATTTCCAGTAGTTTAAGTGTCCTGCTGGGCAGTTTTATACTGTCATGCAATGCCCTTTACATATTAAGTCACCTAGTAGAATTCAGTTCAACTCCTGTTTAACAGAAGTATTATGAGCGAGATTCGTGGGTTACAAACATAATTTATACAGCCTGCTATGAATTCAATTGTTTTAGGTGAACTCGATGATCTTGTGCTGCTTTTCTTATTATGATTGGAATTCATGATATTAACACATCCAATATCTTTTTATGCATGCATTCTTTTATTGTAGTGAATCAAAAACAGTTTTCATTTGCTGCAATAATCATCTTATTCATCCTCCCAGGTTTCATAGTCTCAAATGTGAGAGGATGCAATAGTTCTTATGACTTGTATACATGCTCGGTGTGTCGCTCAAGTGCCGGCCCCAGAATGTTAATTTTACATTGCATATATGTTTGTCATACTAATGCCTTGCTAGACTTTCTGATGTGTCATGGCACTGACTTTTTTTTATAATTTATTTTTAAGAATGTAGAACCCATAAAATGTTAATTAAAATATCCATTTTATGGTGGTGAGCCATCTTTTGTAGCTTATATTTGGTAATTTCCGTCGAACTTGTTTTAATTTCCGTCCAAAAAAATGTAGGGTGGACAAGGAGTTACAAGTTGCATGATTATATAGGTTTCTAGTATCATTGTACCTTATAATTTATCTTTTGCATTTAGTTATATACAAATACAATCTAGATTCTTGAATAACATATATTAATCTCTTATTGCAATTCAATCTTGGAATTTGCAGGAAAAAACCGTCGCTGCAATAACACATATGCGCAAAGTTCACTGGTTTGAAAAATTTAACTGGTTTATCAGCAGTGAGAATTATTTGGTTATCAGTGGACGAGATGCACAACAAAATGAGATGATAGTGAAGCGTTATATGTCAAAAGGAGATTTGTAAGTGAATGCCGTTGTAGATTTGTTTTTATAACTTTAATTGTATGAATTAGGTTTAGGGCTATACATATAGGAAATAATCACTAATAACTGTTGCGCTGTAATCATTAGAAGTCAATGGTATAATTTTGCAACAAAAAAATAAAGTCAGCTGTATAACAATTTCATTGTTAGTTGATTTACGTTGGACTTTAAATGTAGTCCGAATCAGTGAGCATAACAGTATATGTGTAATAGAGAATCAGATATTAGTTGTAAATGTGGAATCTTGCATTTCAGGCGTTTGGTTTTCATTACTTCTCATTGATAAATCTTTACTATGCACTTGCATCAATCACTATTAGCAACTTCCATCTTCTTGATACTAGAAATTGGATAACCTAGACCTCTGTTTAATAATATATATAGAGAGAGAGGGGGGGGGGGCTAAAGTTTAAAACGGAACTACTTATTAGTCAGGAACTCGGGGAACCTAGTCTTAAGTCACCCTATTAAGGTTCAATTATCTAGTTTAGATATTTAATTGGGGATTAGTACATGTTAATAATTATTGAAAAAATTTGAAGTACGTTCTCTAAAACTATAGTAGTACAGAACACAAAAGAGAACACATTTAAAAATTTATGTTTAAGAACATAATAAAAATTAAATTACAGAACATATGTTGAATGATATAGTAGAGAACAAAGTATAGAAGATACTAACATTATAAAATATGTTAATAATTAAGTAGTTCCTCATGAATGAGAGTTCCCATTGAATCTTACCTATATATATACACTATTGCTAATATTAAGAGTTTGATGATGAATCAGGTATGTCCATGCTGAACTTCATGGAGCTTCTAGCACCATAATTAAAAATCATAAGCCCGAAAATCCTGTGCCGCCACTTACTTTAAATCAAGCTGGCTGCTTCACTGTAAGTGGGTGTGCTGCTATGCTTCTCTAGCCATTTTCTACTTTTCTCTCTTTGAATAGTGAAAGAATTAAACTCCATTTTTTTGTTGATTAGGTCTGCCACAGCCAGGCTTGGGACTCCAAGATTGTAACAAGTGCTTGGTGGGTTTATCCTCACCAGGTCAGTAAAACTGCTCCCACCGGAGAATATCTTACAGTTGGAAGTTTCATGATCCGGGGGAAGAAAAATTTTCTTCCTCCACATCCTCTTGTCATGGGATTTGGAATGTTATTTCGTCTGGATGAAAGTTCTTTGGGGTCTCATTTAAATGAAAGGAGGATAAGGGGTGAAGAGGAAGGAATCAATGAAAAGGAAGAAACTGAGCAATTTAAAGAACTCTCAGACTCAGAGTCCGAGGACAAAGTTTCAGAGAGGAAGCATGATTTACCATCTGGAACTACTCCAGAGTTAACAAGAGAAGAACGAAAATTGGATGAATTATCCACTGCAGGTGGCATTGGCAGTAGTCCAAATTTATCTAATGTCGAAGCTATTAATAATCCACAGTCTTCTGTAGACGCCGGGGCTACTTTGTATGACAAGCATACTGGGTCTGAAACTTCTGGAACAACTGTTAATTCTGTTACCCCACAGCTCGAGGATCTTATAGATAGAGCTCTGGAGCTTGGGCCTGCTTCTGCGTCTGCTAGAAATTATGGGTTTCAAGGTTCTCATGAAGAAACTGCGCAACAAAATCTTGAAGATGGAAAAAGTACACAAAGAGAAAAGCCTTATGTCTCAAAAGCCGAGAGAAGAAAGCAGAAGAAAGGCCAGAAATGTGATTTTGTAAATGGGTCTGTTGATCACGGAAAAAAACAGGCTGTTGAAAATAATAGCGATACGTTAAGCGAGTCTGATAAACAAAATCAATTTTCAAGGCCAGGTGTTGGTGGTGGAAAATTGAGCCGTGGGCAGAAGGGTAAACTGAAGAAGATGAAAGAGAAGTATGCTGATCAAGATGAGGAGGAAAGGAGAATTCGAATGGCTTTACTTGCTGTAAGTACTTGCCTTGACAGTTTCTGCAGTGATATCAATTTGTTGCTCCAGATTTTTGCATCGTTTTACTCACTCTTGCCTTTGCATTTTATTTTCTTTCTTGTTTTAACACCAAATAATTTTATACGACGCTCTGGGAAATCAGAGTATAGTTTTCCCCAAATATATTTCAAAATGAGATTGCTCTGCCCTGCTTCTGATATATTTCCAAGTAGCTATATGAAATTCTATTTGACCCGTGCTTATGCATTTCATGCTATATTTGTTATTAAGCTTTTTAATTGTTGGATTGATGCACACAAGTATACATGTGTGTGTGTGTGTTTGTGAGTGGTGTTAGAGAATCTCCAATGCTAGCAACGTTGGAGCCTGCCAAAAATTTCCACATTATCGTTTTAATATAGTAATTTTATTAGCATACATGTGTGTGTGTGTGAGTGGTGTTAGAGAATCTTCGATGCTAGCAAAGTTGGAGCCTGCCAAAAATTTCCACATTATCGCTTTAATATAGTAATTTTATTATTCCTCGTCCATCTCCTTTTTGACAACTTTGTCATTAGAATACTCCAGGGTTAAGCAACTAGAAATGTTGCCAAAATGGTGTCACGCTCTCACAGATAAATTATTTAATATATTATATGTTTTAAAGTCATGTAAATTAGAGATAGCAAGGTTGCCCAAAAGTAGTAACATTGCTTAAATTTTAAAATGCAACCAAGAAACTCATTGCACAGGCGATCACATGGCACCTGCCATGTCACTGAGAAATCAATATGGCAACTCCTGTTGGAATCTACTGACAAATGTTCAACAATGTAGCTTCATAATTTGATCGTCTACACTGTTGATTAGAGCACATCATCTTAGTAGTGTACTTAATTGTAGAAGCTCAAATATCTGAATACACTAACTCCTTTCCATGTTGAATTCTCCAGTCTGCTGGAAAAGTACAAACTAGCGTTACGGAGCCTAAGCCTCAGGCAGTAGCAGTTGTGGCGAAACCAGTTACTGGTATGTCGTATATATGCTATAGTGAACGGAAATAAGAAAGTAAAAAATTGACTGTCTTGTATATTGCTTAGTCTATATCATAAATTCAGATCTTGACATTTACAAATTGCAATTTTACAAATACTATTTGATTCCCTGGTTGTTGGTAAAGAACTTTTCATGGCGGGCAAAAGTATTACTCATTTTAAAGATTTTATTTTGTCTTCTCAGGTCCTGAAGATGCAATAAAAGTATGCTATAAATGTAAAAAGGCAGGTCATCTGTCTCGCGATTGTAAAGAGCATCCAGATGAAGTTGTGCAGAGTCGTGCAAGTACTGGACCGCAGAACAATTCCACCATAGTAGATGTAGGTGGTAATGAGATGGATAGGATAGCCATGGAAGAAGACGATATAAACGAGATTGGGGAAGAAGAGAAAGAGAAATTAAATGATGTAGATTATCTGACAGGGAATCCATTGCCCAATGACATCCTATTGTATGCCGTACCTGTATGTGGCCCTTATAATGCTCTGCAATCGTACAAATATAGAGTTAAGATAATCCCAGGCACAGCAAAGAGAGGGAAAGGTAATAATATGTTAATAATATTAATAATATATATTCTCTAGTTATATCATTTAAAATATGATACATAATAGTCTAAATATTTTCTACTTGGAACATTTAGTAAAGTTGTTTATTCTCGAACACCAACTAATTAGCAACTTCCTTAAGCATTGTATTATTGTAGAGCTGACATGTTTTTCCCTTTTACTCTCTCGTTTACTTATTTGTAGCTGCCAAGATGTCCATGAACTTATTTAGTCACATGCCTGAGGCAACACAGAGAGAGAAAGAACTGATGAAAGCATGTACAGATCCGGAGCTTGTTGCTGCAATTATAGGCAATGTTAAAGTGTCTGCGACAGGCCTAAATCAACTTAAGCAGAAAGAAAAAAAGGGAAAGAAAGCTAGCAGACAAAAGAGTTAGTGATTTAGCATGTCTGGAAAGGTTTCATTGACAAAAGATGTCCCAAACAAAGAACTGGGAACTTTTATAAAACATGAAGATCATCCTTGTGGATCATTTGCCCTTTTGGTTGTTCCCGCAAAAAGAGTCCAAGGTGTCAATTATGAATTGAAAATTTTATGAAGTTCGATAACAAAATTTTGTGAAGGTTTATTATATGAAGAAAAAAAACTAGTAGGGAGGAACTGATGATATTTAAATATCAGCAGATGACTATAAATAGAGATCATAATATCCGATTAATGATTTGTATGTACTGAGATAAAAAGATAAATGAGAACAAATTTGGATTATGCATCATCAATCATGTATCTCCTATCTTATTGATCTTGTATATGGTTAAAACTGTTTTCGTGTTTCATAGTGGTAATTTGGAAATTATTTATTCCTCGTCCCAAATTATTTTTTGTGGTCAAATTAATCTGGCTGAAAATTGTAAATATTATTATATAATTGAAAAAAATTATATAGTTAGAAAGTTTATATATTTTATTTTACTTGATCTTGACTGATCTCATACTATTAGTAATTTAATTTTTGTTATGCTTAAAGTTGGGTTTAGTTAGTGTTTGTGATGACTATCTAGGGGCGTCACACTTGTCTCGAAAAAGTTTTGTTGTTTTTTCAACATCTTCTTTTATGAAATGCAACTCAAACTTTGACAACATGTGAATTACTCTGTTAATAAAGGGCCAATGGCACGCTAGTGTCGGTTTAAATGAATTCCGCGAGGACGTTGATGGTACAGTATATGTACAATGAGATCTACGATGTGTCTGTCCATTGAGTTCTTGCAATAAGCTTAATAAGTTAATACGTTGGCTAGAAGAAAAAACAAGTGAAATAGTTTAAAGGGATATCTAATAGGGAATTAGGGACTCTTCCCAACATCATGTGTAAATTGTTCATAACCAATCTAGGTGAACAGGGGTTATGTTACTCATCACGAGAAGTTAGAATCTATAGTAATTATAATTTAAATCCCTTGCTGATGGAGCTGGAGAGATTTATCTGGACAGATTATCGTTTAAAATCATTTACAACTGAATTAAGCATTTGTAGAGTTACCCCCCACACCCCCCTTTCGATCTTCTCTCATAGAAAGAAACTAGCAAATGGGTTTTCTTTAAGTTTGGAGGCTGTCCAGAGTTATTTTAATTTTCAAGGTTACTGTGAATATCTAATTTATGCCTCGTCAAGAAGTTCTTGGTTTTTTTTCTTGCACATTACTACCAAGAACATATTAGCTGATGCATAAATTAGAGCTCTTGTATTCATTTACCGTTTGCGGTTGTACAGTTACACTATAGCATTTGCAGAAGTTCTTTCAACTTATTAAAAAGCATTGATTTTGTGATAATAAGTTATCTATATTAGCAAGTCATCCATGGAGGAAGTGGTTATAGACTTATTGCTCACCTTGATCAAATGTTCAATTTTTTCATATATATTTGTAACAGCCAGGTAATAGGAGTCTGAATTTTTATGCTGTAGGGGCAAGGATGTGAGCAAGGAGAACCTGCACCAGGGTTTCACCCATGTGTTTGAGTCGACCTTCGATAGCACAGAAGGTATTGCGGAATATGTAGCTCATCCTGACCATGTTGAGTTTTCAAATATTTTACTCCCTAAACTGGAGAAAGTAATTGTTGTTGATTACAAACCCACTGCTGTTCATCTCTGAGCTGAATGGAGGGCACCGTCGTCTTACAAGTTCTGTTCACTTGATATGTGTGTGAATCAGGATGTTATATGTCTTGTTACTTTGTCAAAAATATTATCTCTGAACTTGAATTCTCATATATGAGGAATCTAGTATGAAATAAACTCAAATACTTCGCTTAAAAGAGTTACGGTTACACATTCAATCTTGGAATCTAGCAAGTCTTACTGTACTTTTAAGTCTTAATCACATGTAACAGGGTTTTCTTTCCCGATAAATGTCTGCATTATCTAAGTTCTTTAATTAAATAAATGAACAAAGAGAACAGAAAATTGAAATGCTAACAAAATGCTTCGGGAAAACTTAATGGAGATGGAATGGTTATGAATGAAGGATTGTGTAGTTCACTTCTGGCGAGGCAATCTCTACAGACAGCTACAACTATGCCAATAAGATTTTCCATAATAATATTGTCACAAGGATGAAGAATTCCAGTTTGTTATTAACGAGTAAACTTTAAAATGGGCAGGCAGTTTGCCTCGTAACCAGAACCTACCGGTTAACCTTAACCCCCCTGTATGGTAATTTAGTTCATCTTTTGCTTCTTGAAGTTCCGAAGTGGCTATATCAAACTACATTCGAGTTTTTGTAATACTCTAGCAGTTCATGATCGATATCAATGCCTAACTATGTTAAACTTTACTGACAATGATGACAATGTATCTCTAATAGGCATGCCTGCGGACAAAAATATTTTGCCTTTTGCAAATATGAATCACGCGAATGAGCAACCACATCCTGTATTAAGTGGTAGAATCTAAGCTATGGTTAAAAATGCAAGAGATAATAATACTTGATGAGAAACAGACTTATCAGATTCAAGGGGTTAAACTAAGAAAACAATCAAAATGCTGCATTAGAAATTCTAAAGGATTCAGTATCATCCATATATTTGATAATTATTTCCTGTTCAAATCTGAATGGTGCATCGTTAAATTAAAAAAAAAAACTGTTTGAGGTCCAGGTCCTATGGTGATAAACACAGTGACCCCCAAGATGCAACTATGCAAATGTTGAGGTCATACAAATTTTATATCTGGATTCAACTGCTAATCTGTGAAGTGTCCAGTTGCAACGTGTAAGATCAGAAATATTTTGTTGCAACGTGGAAGATCAAAACTTAGTTTCCACTCACACCTGTGTAGTATCCAATCTTACATATAGGAATACAGCAAAGTATAGAGTTTGCTTAATAGAGCTTAGAAAGATGGCATGATATCAACATCAAACTCTGACATTATTGTATGAACATGCAATCTTACATATAGGCATACAACAAAGTATAGAGTTCGCTTAATACTCACACGGGATTAAAATTAAACAATGAAGGATGACCATTCTCCACCAAAGAAAATTCTACCTCAAATATATTGAGGAATCAGCTACAGTTTGGGAAGAGGAAACACTGCTTCACATCCTCCATGAGTCCTTCAATTATCAGATTTCACCAATTACCTTCTCACGAGTCTTTAGTTAAGTTCCCACAAACATTGCACTCCATCAAATCTGAAGATGTATTCGACAGCGGCTGGGGAGGCAGGGGAGCCAATGTACCACCACAACTGTTTCTATTACACATGTACTTGACAAAGAAATACGCGTGTGGAAAATCATTGTCTTGACCATTACTCTCTTCTTCTGCCATGCCGTCTTCCACCATTTGCTCATCTTCATTCCATTCCTCCTGCTCTTCCTCCATGCCATCACCATCACCATCACCATCACCATCCTCGTCATCATCTGACCAATTCGCCTCAACCTTACAACGATCACAGTCACACTTAAAACCATAATCCTCCAATAACCTCTTTTGCCTATCTGCATACTTAAAATTCACCGGAAAATAACTCAAACAAATTTCCCTCCCAGACGGAACATCATGAATCATCCTAATAACCATATCCGTATTATCACCACCACTATTCTTGTCAACATACTCAAACCTACAAGCATTCGGAAGACAATCATGATTAAAAAACGAAGCATTCGGATAAATCCCATACGCCCTAACCGACCTCTCCTTATCCTCATCAAACGGCTCCATCAATCCAAAAGCATTCAACTTATCCTTGACCAACAATGCAGCTACAACCTCCATCGAAACTACAAACCCCTCAGCAGGAGGCCTAATATCCTTGATCACCTCATACAAAAACCGAACCTCATCGCTATCCATACCCTCACCTTGCAAAGAAACAAGAACACGGAACAACTCGGGAGAAACAACAGCTAAACAAAAAGCAGCAACCAAAAACCTTGCTTGCAAATGAACCTCCACATTATCCGGATATTGATTAACAATCGGGTTCGCGAAGCGCCTCAACGCTTCGCAAACCCAAGGCGAATGAAATGACTGAATAGCAACAGAATAACACTTTGGACTACAAAAGAGAGTTGAAATATCAGAAGATAAGCAAGATTGACAAGAAACAAGTGATGGGGTTTGAGAATTGATTGATTTGAAGCAATGAGAGCAGAAAAAATAAGGGGTTTTCGATACGAAAGACTGGGCAGAGTAGAGGAGAATTGGGGAGTCTTTGAGAATGATTTCACCGGCTTTGAGTGGACGAGTGGAGACCAATGATCTTCCCCGGCCTTGTATCTCCGTCACGGTCATCGCCGCCGACATTTTGTAGGTGAATTGGGGGAAACACTTAGGGTTTAACTAGGGTTTTTATTAGGGTTTCGTCCAAGGCTTTAAGGCCCAAATAAACTTCCATTTTTGAATATTTATTTATATATTTTACTACTATTTTTTTAAATTCACACTTACAAGTACAAGAAAATTTTGACGTATCATAAGTTTTAATTATTTTTGTTTAAACAAATTAAGAATGAATATTAACATATTTTTATATGAACGAAGCGTTTCAATTTTAGCCGAATGCTGATATTATAATACTTGGAAAACAAAAGAGCATTAAGTTTTATTTAGAAAAATACTAGTACAATTAAAAAGACCTGGGCTCCCCTGCCTGCATGTTATATGTTACGAGGGACCGACATGCGCAACTGCCATAACTATTTAATCCTAAACTTTGGCCATCCGTGTCACAGGTAGTAATATCAGTTGGAACTCCCGAGGCATTGTCAAGTGCATTTTCGAAGTCATTTACACTGAACAATTTCTTGCACTCTTTAAGCTTCTTTAATGAACTTTGATAGAGTTCCAAGCATAACTCATATTCATTCTTTTCCTTGGTATCAGTCGCTGTTTCCGCAAATTGTTTTGCGAGGGATATCGCTTTTTGCACTTTTCGTATTGCTAGATCGGTAGAGTATTCTCCGAGGCTTCGACGATCAGCATTGGGTTTGTGTTTGAGAACTTGTAAACATTGGGTGTGATTGCGCAAATGGAATTAATCAAGGCTTGATCAGCCAATGCAATGGTGATTAGTGATGCAGCAGCTAGTAAAAGAACTAGCCACTTGAAACCATAAGAAAAGGCCATTTCTTTTTCTCTCTTTTTGAATATGTGATTGTGTTTATGTGATTTTCGTCAGCACTAGTAGCATCATTATATAGGGGATCAGAGGGAAAAATTGTAATATCCATAATTTTTAAAAAAATAATAGTATTAACAATTAGAATTTGCAATATTAGTTTTAATAATAATATTTATTTATATTAAATTTGATTTAGAATAGAATTGAGTATTAAATTAGTAATTAGATTAGAAAAAGGATAATTAATATATTCAGTATATATATACGGGTCAGTCATAAAATATATTATAGTAAAACCCTAGTTTTGAGAAACTGCGGAGGGAGACGGAAAAAAAAAAATACTAAACAGAGGCGCGACGCAAAGAAGGAACAGAGTAATAAGACGAAACAAGATATATTCTCTGCAAATTAGGTGTTAACACTGAATGTATCATCAAGTTAATAGACTTGGCATGTGCAGGGAATATTTAAGTTAATAAATATATATAATCATTAGTTAGTACTAATACGACTACACATGCTAGTGGTAGTTTATAAAATGAATAATATATAGGATATCATGGTCATGTTCAGGTGATGAAATCAGGGACTACTGTATATGGTTATGGTACAAGTTTTATAAATTGAATTGGTAGCATTGGTCAGTTTGTTTCGAGAAACAGTACAAGAATACATATGGTGATAGGGTAATAATAATATTAATAGAAATAAGTTTTGATTAACAATTATATAAGATTAAAGAGTGGTCCCATGATTTGATCTACACAGGTCGAGTACACAAATTTGTGACCGAAGAAGTTAAGATATAAAGGGTTGACCTGAACAACAACTTAAAAGCATTATAGCCGAAGATCGGGAATTGAGTGTTTAGTGGGTCATTTGCGGATATTGTTAGTATTTGAAATTACTATTTTTAAGGTACGGATTTTCGTTCCCTTTTCTCTTCAGTGCTACTCTTTTTAGGATTAATTATATTTAATTCGTTCCGTTCGTAATCTGTCTTTTCTGTTATTATTCATTTTAATTGTTTTGATCTTCCAAAAATTATTTGAAAGTCTGTTTCGAAAATTTAAATATTTGTTTCCGCGATTCTCAAAATTTATGTATGATACATATCTAATCTGTTCGGGTGATTTTAAAATTATGAAAGTTATTTTATTTGAACCCTTAGAGTGATATAGGGTATACCGATTTAACCAGCTATAGGGGTACTACAGCCATGTCATTGCGGCACCAGTGGCATGACACTTCCGTGACAGTGTGATTAGTCACGGCGTATCCTTCTGATAGCTCAGGTGGTGAGCTTTGCGCATTTTGATATTTATTTGAGGATACGTGGGTGCACCCAGATTTGATTTGATTTGTGATTTGATATTTGACGGTGACGTTGTATATGCCGTACACGTTGTCCGGTTTGTTGCACGCATTAGGTACCCTATGATGTGTGTATCTGTTATCTGTTCTGTATCGGTATGAAATATCATAACCCCTCGTTGCTTCAGCCTTGTTTTAAAAATTAATATTTATTTATAACTGTCAAACTATATATTTTCTTTCTGTTCTATAAAACTGTATTCCAATCCGTACTGGGCATTTGGCTCATGCCGTATTCTTTCTTCTGGCAGGTACTTAGGGGGATGTTGGGCTGTGTGATGGAGAGCCACCCTTACTTCAGTTATTAGGACATTTGAACTTCTCAGATTATTTTAGTCATTTTCATTATTATAGATTTTGGATTTATTGGTATTTATCATTTTGAATTATTTTAGAGGTTTTAATATTATTTTAGGAGACATTGTTGGACCTATTTATTTATTATAAGGGGGATTTTAGTAATCTATATACAAGTTTGTGGTTTGGAAGTAACCCCTCATCTCATTTTGGGAAGGGGGTGTTACAGAGATGGCATCAGAGCTTAGGTTCTTTCTTGTAGAAAACCTATTTAGGTTTGACCTGTGAGTTTGGGTAGCCATTAGGATGAGTATTCTATTTTGAGACTTCATGTAGTTGCGTTCATTTCAACATTATGTCACAACTTTTTTATTAAATACTTCAGCTTGTCTTTTTCTGCGAACTTTATTCATATCTGTATTTGATATTGTGAATCCTTTTTCAACGTGGAGCTTTGCCATTATTTGAATATGTTTCGACTCATTTTGTTGTTGCTTTCTTATATTCAAAATCTTCTAATTTAGTCTTCGTAAATGAACCTATGTTCCTTCGTGATAATTATCAAGAGTGTTTAGAATTTATGGGATATACGTATTTAGGCAATACTTGTTTTCTATAGTGATACATGACCTTGATTTTAAATCTTATAGATTTATTGATTTAACATTTTGGAGCAATTGATTGAAAAGGAAAGCGAACGATCTATGAAGATGTAAGTATGTTAGTAACTGCAGATCAAGATTTTTAAATGAAAGGTTTATTTAGAATTATTTTGAATTTATGAGTAAGATAACTTTTGGCTAAGGATCGTATGGATTTTAGACTTCAACTAGGGATATGAGCTACATATTAAGGATTATTGGTTATCAATGAGTTAAATGCAAAGAGATACTAGGTTCGCTACCATGGTAGGATGTGAAATCAGATATATAAAATTTGAAATGTGATGCGGGAATGTGAATGCGACTAGATGAAAAGATTTCAAGATGACAATGGATTGAAAATGATTTAATAGTGTGTGTAGGAGACAATATTTCTCAATTGCGTATAAGGAAGCTTATCTTAGGATGTTATATTTAATTAGGTGGAATGATGATGAGAATATTTTAAATTATAAAAAAAAAAAAAGTTTGTTAAGTTGGATTGCTCGAAGGGTTCGTGAGACATCTTTAAAGTAATGGGAGATTTAAATATGAATTGAGATCTAACCTAAGTGATTCCATATAACTAGAGATGTTGGAGTATAAAAAGAAAGTAGTGGATGAATTTTATAATTGTAGGTTTGAGAATACTCCAGAGACATGAAAAGATGTGTTATTTCACAAAAGCATGTATATGTTATTCTTGAATTTGTCATCAAGGCTGAAGTTATTTAAAATAATTGTATACGATGACACTAGTAGAGTTATAGGGATTAAAAGAATAACTACAAGACTTGTTGGATAAGGGATTTATCAGACCGAGTGTATCTCCATGGAGTGCTCCATTATTTTTTGTGAAGAAGAAAGACGAGTCTATGAGATTGTGTATTGACTACAGGGAGTTGAATAAGATGACTGTTAGAAATAGGTATCATTTGTCACGCATTGATGGCTTGTTCGATTATTTGCAAGGGAAAAAAATATTTCTTTCGACGATAGATTTGAGATTGGTTATCATCAGTTACAAGTAAGAAATGAAGATATTCTGAAAACAACATTTCGTACTTGATATGGTCATTATGAGTTTCTTGTGATGTTTTTAAGTTGACGAATGCTCCAACAATATTTATGGATTTGATGAATCGGGTGTTTCATGATTACTTGTATAAGTTCGTTGTGGTTTTCATTGATGATATCTTGATATACTCTATGAGTAAAGAAGAACATGATGAACATTTGCACATTGTACTTAAAATCTTGAGGAAAAAGAAATTGTTTGAAAAATTTTCGAAGTATGAATTCTGGTTGGAGCAGGTTGCATTTTTGGGCATATTGTGTCTGGTAAGGGGATTGAGTTGGATCATGCGAAAGTCGAGGCTATCACAAATTGACTGAGACCTTGTACTGTGACAGAGGTGAAGAGTTTATTGGGTTTGGCAGGCTACTATAGGCGCTTTGTAGAGGTTTCTCATCCAAAACTTTGTCATTGAATCAACCAATGAGGAAGGGTGTTAAGTTCGAGTGGAATGATGATCTTGAGCAGAGTTTTCAAGAGTTGAAGAAGAGGTTGGTGTCAGCTTCTATACTTATTTTACCATCAGGAAATTGAGGATATCAAGTTTATAGTGATGCTTCTAAGAAAGGATTGGGGTTTATTCTTATGCAATAGGGGAATGTGATTTCGTATGCCTCTGGGCAGCTTAAACCTTATGAGGTAAACTATCATACCCATGACTTGAAATTAGCAGCAGTGGTCTTTGTCTTAAATATTTAGAGGCATTATTTGTATGGAGAAATTTATGACATATTCAATGATCACAAGAGTCTCAAATATATTTTTACACAAAAAGAGTTAAACATGAGGAAAATGACGTGGCTTGAACTTATTAAAGTTTATGATGCTAAAATTCAGTACCATCCAGGAAAGACGAATGTAGTGGCAAAAGCTCTTAGTAGGAAGAACTTATGAAGTGTTGCATCTCTTATTACTCAGCAGCACCTTATTTCAGATATGGAACGGTTGGGTGTAGAGCTGTATGTTGGAGGATCAACTGCAAACATGACAAGTTTGAAGGTGGAATCAAATCTAGTCTCAAGGCTTAAGGAAGCTTTAGAAAATGATACAGGGATAAAAGCTGTTAGATCGAATGTGGCAGATAATAAGCAAATGGAGTTTCATGTTGATGATCATGGTGTGGTATGGTTGGGTAATAGGTTGTGTGTGCATGCGTACGAAGTGATTCGTGAAACAGTTTTGACTGAGGCTCATAGTTCTTCATTCCTCATTCATTCAGATTCTACTAAGATGTATAGATATTTAAAGAAGCACTTTTGATGGAGTGGGATGAAGCGAAACATGGCATAGTTTGTGGGGAAATGTCTTACATGTCAACAGTTGAAGATTGAACATCAGAGATCTAGTGGAATGTTATAGCAGTTGGATATCCCAGTTTGGAAGTGAGAAAACATTACCATGGATTTTGTCACTGTTTTACCGAGGACCTTCAAGAAGAATGATGTTATTTGGGTGGTGGTTGATAGACTTACAATATCAGCTCATTTCTTACCTATTAGAGAGACTACTCTTATTCATGATTTGACAGAGATATTTCAGCGAGATATTGTTAGACTTCATGGTGTGCCTCTATCGATAGTTTTATACAGGGATACGAGGTTTACTTCACATTTTTTTTGAAGGGATTTCAGCAGGCTTGGGGTACATGCTTAAGTTTCATCCACAAACTGATGGATAGTCAGAGATGACGATTCAGACGTTAGAAAATATGTTAAGGACTAGTGCTTTGAAGTGTTCTGGTGATTGGGATAAATATTTGTATCTTGTGGAGTTTGCGTACAATAATATTTGGCAAGCGAGCATTGGCATGCCGCCATTTGAGGTGTTGTATGGTAGAAAATGTAGAGCTCCGACTTGTTGGAATGAGGTTGGAGAGAGAGTCATTGAAGGGTCAGAATTAGTTCGGGTAACTAACGAGAAGATAGAGCAGACTAAAGAAAACTTAAAAGAAGCTCAATCATGTCAAAAGAGCTATACATATCACAAGAGGAAGTTTGGTGGATTTGAGCCTGGTGATCATGTATTTTTGAAGGTGTCTCCTTGGAAGGGTGTTAAACATTTTGGTATGAAAGGGAAGCTTAGTATAAGATATGTTGGTCATTTTGATGTCATAGAGAGTGAAAGAAGTTGCTTATAAAGTAGCATTGCCACCACAGTTATCTCATGTGCATAATGTGTTCCATGTGTATGTTCTAAGGGGCTACAAGTATTATCCATTGCACATAGTTCAATATCCATTGCATAATATTAGGGAAGATCTTTCTTGTGAGGAGGAGACTGAAACTATCTTAGTTTGAGAGGAGCGACTTATGAGGAAGAGAACCATTCCGTTTGTTAAAATCTTGTGAAAAATTTATTTTGAGAGAGAGGCTACTTTGAAACTAGAAGAATCTATTCGTGATAAATATCCGCACTTACTTGATTCAGGAATGAGTTTTAGTTTCGTTAGATTCCGGGGACGGAATCATTTTTAAGGGGGTATATATGTAATATCCATAATTTTTTAAAAAATAATAGTATTAACAATTAGAATTTGCAATATTAGTTTTAATAATAATATTTATTTATATTAAATTTGATTTAGAATAGAATTGAGTATTAAATTAGTAATTAGATTAGAAAAAGGATAATTAATATATTCAGTATATATATACGGGTCAGTCATAAAATATATTATAGTAAAACCCTAGTTTTGAGAAACTGCGGAGGGAGACGGGAAAAAAAAATACTAAACAGAGGCGCGACGCAAAGAAGGAACAGAGTAATAAGACGAAAGGTGTTAACACTGAATGTATCATCAAGTTAATAGACTTGGCATGTGCAGGGAATATTTAAGTTAATCAATATATATAATCATTAGTACTAATACGACTACACATGCTAGTGGTAGTTTATAAAATGAATAATATATAGGATATCATGGTCATGTTCAGGTGATGAAATCAGGGACTACTGTATATGGTTATGGTACAAGTTTTATAAATTGAATTGGTAGCATTGGTCAGTTTGTTTCGAGAAACAGTACAAGAATACATATGGTGATAGGGTAATAATAATATTAATAGAAATAAGTTTTGATTAACAATTATATAAGATTAAAGAGTGGTCCCATGATTTGATCTACACAGGTCGAGTACACAAATTTGTGACCGAAGAAGTTAAGATATAAAGGGTTGACCTGAACAACAACTTAAAAGCATTATAGCCGAAGATCGGGAATTGAGTGTTTAGTGGGTCATTTGCGGATATTATTAGTATTTGAAATTACTATTTTTAAGGTACGGATTTTCGTCCCCTTTTCTCTTCAGTGCTACTCTTTTTAGGATTAATTATATTTAATTCGTTCCGTTCGTAATCTGTCTTTTCTGTTATTATTCATTTTAATTGTTTTGATCTTCCAAAAATTATTTGAAAGTCTGTTTCGAAAATTTAAATATTTGTTTCCGCGATTCTCAAAATTTATGTATGATACATATCTAATCTGTTCGGGTGATTTTAAAATTGTGAAAGTTATTTTATTTGAACCCTTAGAGTGATATAGGGTATACCGATTTAACCAGCTGTAGGGGTACTACAGCCATGTCATTGCGGCACCAGTGGCATGACACTTCCGTGACAGTGTGATTAGTCACGCCGTATCCTTCTGATAGCTCAGGTGGTGAGCTTTGCGCATTTTGATATTTGTTTGAGGATACGTGGGTGCACCCAGATTTGATTTGATTTGTGATTTGATATTTGACGGTGACGTTGTATATGCCGTACACGTTGTCCGGTTTGTTGCACGCATTAGGTACCCTATGATGTGTGTATCTGTTATCTGTTCTGTATCGGTATGAAATATCATAACCCCTCGTTGCTTCAGCCTTGTTTTAAAAATTAATATTTATTTATAACTGTCAAACTATATATTTTCTTTCTGTTCTATAAAACTGTATTCCAATCCGTACTGGGCATTTGGCTCATGCCGTATTCTTTCTTCTGGCAGGTACTTAGGGGGATGTTGGGCTGTGTGATGGAGAACCACCCTTACTTCAGTTATTAGGACATTTGAACTTCTTAGATTATTTTAGTCATTTTCATTATTATAGATTTTGGATTTATTGGTATTTATCATTTTGAATTATTTTAGAGGTTTTAATATTATTTTAGGAGACATTGTTGGACCTATTTATTTATTATAAGGGGGATTTTAGTAATCTATATACAAGTTTGTGGTTTGGAAGTAACCCCTCATCTCATTTTGGGAAGGGGGTGTTACAAAAATTGAGGTAATTAAAAAGAAGTTCGTTATTATAGGATATAAAAGATTATTATAAATCCTTTAAATAAATAAATTAAGTGCTATGTGATCATATCGAGATATTAACATCAATGCAGAGGCAAATCTGGGAGAGGATTAGTTGCAAAAATGTTTTTAAAAGTTCACATTAGAAGCCTAATTACTTGGTCGGTCAGTTGTGTTTATTTCAAAAATTATTGTTTTCTTAATATATGTTCCTAAATTATTGTTGTCTAGTGTCCTGGAAGATTGTAATGTGATTCGATACAATGATATTTCTAGTATTTAAACGGCGGAACGAAATCAGTTGTTTGACAATTTCCCATTCAAGATCCTTGAAATATCGTTTGTGTGATTCTAATATTGCAGAGTAATTTTGCATTGATTATTTCTGAAGTTTGATCAGATTTTGAATTGCGAGGTTGGCGCCACATGTGTCATATACCGTGGGCAGTGGAGGAGCTACACAGGGGCTAGTGAGTTCTAAAACCTCCACTCCCACTAGATTAAAAAAATTTAGTATTAATTAATATTAATTTTTTAGCCCTCTCTAAAATTTAAAAATAACTCTTAATAATTTTGTTATTCTATATTTGTTCAATATCCTTATTTAGAAATAACTTAGTTTCACATTAAAAATATAAAATCTTCAAAATTCCTAGTAAATCTTCAAAATTCTAATAAATCTAGTCTCATTATCCTTTTAACTACAATTCTGCAGATTTACTTTCTAGTGTCTTTTTTTCATTACTTTCTAATTTCTTCTATTCATTTGACACTTGTTGAGTTGCATTCCAAAGATTTTTCTCCATCGGATTCGGTGTATATTAGTAATCAGTTACAAACTTATATTCGTGATATTCGTTCAAAGGATGAATTTTGTCATTTAAACGGGATCGTTGATCTTCCAGAAAAGTTCGTAAAGACTATAAAGAGTGAAACCTATCCTTTTGTTTATAAGCTCCTTAAACTAGAACTAGTTCTGCCCATTGCAACAACGAGTGTGGAAAAGATATTTTATGGGTATTGTCAATTTCGTAATCGAATGGGAGACCAATGGATTAATTATTGTTTAGTGACATATATAGAGTCTGATATATTTAGAAGTATAAAAGATAATGTAATTTTAGAACGTTTTCTATGTATGAAAACCCGAAGAGGTGAATTTCTATGTTAAAATTGATTTTAATATAATAGTTTTTAATTTAAATTTTTTATTTTAAATTAGCCCCCACGATTATATTTTTCTGGCTACGTCACTGACCATAGGGCTACGCCACAGTTGTTACTTTTTTTTCAATTTGCTTTCAAACTTTTCTTTTGTTCAAGCTCACTTTATTTGATGATTTTCAATTTGTTTTTGAGATGCTAATTTTGGTTTTAAGTATAAGATAATCGTATAAACATTTTTTTTTATTGTTTGTTCAATTTTGATTCTAGTAATTAGTGTTTATATCATGAATAGAATTATTCATCGGAGCTCATTTAAGATGGATTGATTTGTACTCTTATGGAGTAATTTTGGACTATAATTGATAGCTAATAAGTACAATGTGTACAATTATAATGCGTCTAGGTAATATTGTATCATTTATGATGATTAATATATACCATATAAGAACGTTTGATATTTAAATTTGTAATTACATTTTTAATTCTTTAAATGAGTTATTAATAATGAGTGGGAGTTACACTTTATTGGTTTTAAATTTATTAGTCATTTTTTAGCCATGATTTAATTTTGTTATCAATATTTTTAATATTTTTAATGAGCATTGACTAAGATTTTATAATTTATATTAATGTTGGTAG
The DNA here is from genome assembly GCA_028671895.1 of Oenanthe sinensis. NCBI lineage: Eukaryota > Viridiplantae > Streptophyta > Magnoliopsida > Apiales > Apiaceae > Oenanthe > Oenanthe sinensis. The sequence goes on along the minus strand of CM053811.1, from coordinate 47,942,004 downwards.
TTAATTACCATTTTAATTTATAAGCACTCATTTTGTTTTAATATTATTATTATTTATGTGTCTAGTTAAAGAGTTTCTTTTTTAATATATTAGTTTAATTTTAACAAGATTTTGAATGATCGTTGGACAAATATCACTCAATAAATGACTATTATTTTTTAGATCTAATTTATACCAATAGTCTTGGATTATTGTTCGATAATAAATATTTAATATATAAATTTACCTAAAATATGTATATTATTATATATTATTTTTAGGCATCTAACCAAAGGGATCCCCTTTGATTAGATTTTTTCATTTTGATATTTAATTTATTTATTTCTAATAATAATATATTTTATATTTGTTATAATATATTTTCAATTATATTTTTCTTGTTTGATGTGATATTAATTATTATTATAATTATTTATTTTTTTGAATTTTGATGCAATATTAATTGTTTTTTTGAATTTTCATTACAGGGGTTTTATGTCCAGCCTTTAAAGTTTTATTGTCTAAATTTCCTGAAACATCTTGCATGTCGTTTGGTTAGATGATAAACCTTTTCGAATGAAATGAAAGGACTCCATTTTTACACGATTGTATTTCAGTACAAAGCATCCACGCGAAAGTTTCTCGTGACAAAAAAAAAGAGTTGTTTGACAATTTCCCATTCAATATCCTTGAAATATCGTTTGTGATATTCTAATATTGCAGAGTAATTTTGCATTGATTATTTCTTAAGTTTGATCAGATTTTTGAATCGCGAGATTGGCGCCACATGTGTCATATACCATAGACTAACATGTTTCTTAAAAACAATCCTTCCAGAATCCAGACCCAATAACAGCATGACGCCCAATTGAAGTAGAAGGGTTTGAAAATTTTTATAAACGTAAAAAATAGTGTTGTTTGTGACATTTTAACATGAAACCGTGTTAAAAGAGACTTTTTCTCCAATTTAGGCTCCATAGCTGATATTATAATCTTTTGAAACAAAATAAAAATGTCAGGGGTCTATTAACGATCTTTATAAAAAAAATCAATTCAGAAGATTACATAACTTCTTGTGGGGAATTAACATTAGAAACTGCCAAAACAATGTCAATATAATCTTCACTTTCTTGATTTGCTGCTTTGAGTTGTGGTGGTGCACTTTTGGCTTCATCTGAACAAGTATCAACATCAGTATAAGCTGCCGAGGCCTTCACATTTGCAGTGCTGAAGTCATTTTTACCAAACGATGTCTTGCACTCATTAAGGCTGTCCAATGCATCACCATACACTTCCATGCATGTCTTATATTGATCCTTTGCCCTCGGATCACTAGCTTTTTTCGCAAGCATTTTGACGAGATTTAATGAGTTTTGTGCTTTTCCCAATGCTGCCGCTGTCGAGATTTGTCCGAGGCCACCACGATCAGCACTGACTGAGTTTTTGAAAAGTTGTTGACATAGAGCCTGGTTGCGAGCGTGGGAGCAAATGGAATTAATTAAGGCTTGATCAGCTGATGCAATGGTGATTAGTGATGCAACAGCTAGTAAAAGAGCTAGCCATTTGAAACTATAAGAAAAGGCCATTTCTTTCTCTCTTCTAAAAAAATGGTTGTTTTTACGCGTTTGCATTAGCAGTAACAGAAGCAGCAGCATTATATAGCCGGTTCAGATCAGACTAAAAAAGAGGTATGATATAAAAGATTATTATATAACGGAATAACTGATTCGATATCTTTCTTGAATGCTTTTGCGTAGTAATATGATTTTATGAGTATAAATAAATATTCTAAATACATCATTTTTACAAATAATCTTGGATAATTTTCCTTTATTGATTGATTTTTTACATTTACTATTGTAATATATCAAATCCACCATTTAAATATATTACTTTTCGTTTAATATCAGGGATATGGAAGAATGTAACCAAATATCTCATTTCAACAACAATATATTTTGATATAGAATAAATCAGAATGCTATGTCAGCATTGAGTGTAAATAAGTTAAACTCTTTGGCAGCTATTTGATTTGGTTAGTAAAATATTTGAATTAGATATGATAATAATTAAGCCGAATTCGAACTTGAATTATTCAATATTTTACAGAGGCTAACTGTGTTTATAATTATTTATTATTTATATATAATTGTTCAATATTTATATATATTTTACATATTTAATTGAGTCGAACTTAAACCGAATTTATCAAATTCTAGCCTTTGTCAATATTTAGTAGAGTTGATTCGAGTTTACTAGTCGAGCTCAAATATATCAAACTATTATCGACCTCATGTTTGAGTTTCAAAATTATGGTTTGGTCGAATTCGAGCTCGAACTCGAACTCAAGTCCGACCTAGTTAATCTAGAATAGTACAGTCCATGAGGACCATAACACTATGATAAAAATTAAAACTATTCAGATAACAAGCACATTGTTCGAATATTCAAATGAACAATGTGAAGAACTTTGTGATCATTGGCCAAAGCTTGACTTAATCAAACCTCAGATGTTCACGTGAAAGATATTCTGGAGTCTGCTGATCCAACTCAAAAGCCATGATTCTGTCATATTAATTGAGGATCTTCTCATGTCATAAGCTACAAGGATACATATATTTGGGAAGATATGTTTCGGAATATTGTTAAACACAACCTCTTACAGTGCCTGTACATGGCTATGGAGCTGACACCTTCCTATTCATGGTGGTTCGTGGAGGCTAGACAAAACATGTGATAGAGGCAGAGGACAAACCCCGTGTTGCATACTATCTGCAAATTCTCTAAACCATCTCCTAGAACAATTTTCTCCTACCAATGTATCAAATTTTGCCCAAGACGTAATCTTTTCTAGACTATCAGATGTGTTTTCCTAAAAGTGAAGGTTTTCCTTCAGTGCCCCTGGGACTAAATGGCCGTCTTCCTCCCAACCGAGGACTTAAATCCTCTCTCATTTCACTTACTCGAGGATTGTATCCAATATCAGAGAAACTCTTCATGAAACTTTTCTTAGGTTTTTCGCTGCATCCTTTTAGATTTACACTGCACATACGTCTGATCTCTCCCCGGCTTCTGGTAATCACCCCATCGAAAATCTCCCTCTCATCTGCAAATGAAGCACTAGAACCCATCTCTGTGTCCTGCAATAAGATACATAGAAAAAATAGTAGAAATTGAGACTGGGTCGTAGAAAGAGAAAACCACAAACTACAAAATAAGCCTAATCTGATGAATTTTTTGTTCTCCTTCTATTTCTTACACCCTGTCTCTTTTTCACTGAATTTTGTTATGAACTAACAGGATTTTATAACTTTCAACATTAAAAAAAATGTGTATATGCAGAAAGACTAATTGTAGAAGATGACTACGAAGAAAGCTATAGAAGATTTGAGTAGATTCTATATACCATTGAGAGAATCAAAAGCTTACCATTGCAAGGTTATATGGTAAAGCAGATGCCTCTTCATACTCTGCTGCATCTAAATCTTGAAGGTGTTCCTCCTTGAAAAACTTGGGTAAAATGTATTGTCTAATAGGAACCAGAAGCATGATTATTAATGGGAACAAAACCCCAGCAAGAGGAATCCAGGTAATGCCAAAACAGATCAATAAATAAGCTGACTGGAATATTGTGAAAAGCGCGATTGTCTTGAAAGGTACAGTTTCGACGAAAGTTGCATGGTTGTCCTCCAGTATTCTGACAATGCATAATTACCAAAGCAAAAAACAGATGATATTGGTTAGTTGCAGAAAATCAATTAGAGGAGTTTAAAAATTAACTGAACTTGTAAGAATGTTTATATTGGAGAGTAGCTACTTGTATCTTCTACTTGGAGATGTGAATAGCAGTAAGATCCGCTCCCAAAACTGGTTTCCTGGTAAGCTTTCAACTGCCATGTATGCAAAGTATCCCCAGAGTACTGATGTTGGTATCTTTTTTAGCAGAGGCATGGCTGCAACACATCCTCCCACCATTAAAGATTGTAGTAAGTTACTGACTCTCTGTTCTTTCACTTCAACAGGTATCAAATCATCAATCTCTTTCTCAACATCAAATACCGACTCGTCAACCGGAGCATTAATGTTTCCCATGCTTGAAGCTGATTTAGTAGTTGAATCTTTCAATTCGTTTAATCTCTGTTCCAAGAATAAAGTTTAAATAATGTTGACTAACTGTACAAGTATGTAGATTGGAAAGGGAAAAATAAAGAAAAAATAAATTATTTTAATGTCATGAAAGCACCATACTCGAGCTGATGGCTCTTGGTTATGCACTGGACTCTGCATCCCTTCATAGGCTTCTTGTAACTTTCCATATACTTGAACCAAGCTAGAGTTCTTGCCCAAGTGTTCTCGTGCTGTCGTTACCAATCGATTACGAAGAAGCTACATGCAAAAGATGCAAAGCAGCAATGAATATGTTGAGCTCTGTGAATATGAATTTGATAAGCTGGAAGTATATCGTGTGAAACAATGCAAAGATATAGAGGTGAATATTTCCTGGATAATAGAGACAGCAGTGATAAGAAGTGAGTAATGGGTCTGTGGTAAATGTAAACCTGATGCTTAAGTGTAGCCAAACTCTTAGTATGCATTGGAGATTGTGGAATGACACCATTTGATGGGGGGATTCCAGTGAGACCACACAATATGACCTTCCACAATATAGCAAGTCATTATGAATTAGAGTTGAGGTTATGTTAAATGACAGAAAACAACTGAATTGTGAGTATATTAGAAGGATTTACCCCCATACCATGAATCCTAACAAAAATAAATCGTAATGAAATGAAGTAGGCTTTCTCAAGTTGAATTCGCTCTGTTGAGCAAGTTGAGATGCTACACTGTGGTCAAAATAATACAGAACTGCAATCATAGTGGCTGGAACAAAAGCCCCAATTATGTAGAGGACAGGCACTTGCATCATATGCTGGAAGTTAGAGATTACATACATATATGTTATCAAATCATTTTTAAGAGAAGGAAAAAGCTAATTGCTTTTGTGTCGAGAAAAAACATGCCTTGATGACTGTCCAGTTCACATATGCACCGTGGGACCATGGATTTGGGCTGAGGAGTCGCCTTGGAATTCCTTTTGGGACATTTCCAGATGGTATATAAGAGACAGCCGTCCAGACAATCACCAATAGTGGAACACCATAATCTGCTATAAGGCCCCGAAGCCGGCCTGTAAAAGGAGATTACATGAATGATGAATCATGGTCAGATTAGAGTGGGGAACATGATACATGCATCTTAAGGCTTAAGCTACCAAAAGAAATTGCAACTAGTGTTTTTTTCCCAGAGAGTGATACCAATTTCATTCGACACCCTAACTGCTGCTCAGGCCCTACATTTTAATTATTCATTATGATCTGATAATTTTTATTTCTGTAAAGAAGTTGGGGTTGTGCATGCTGAAGTTTTATTCGGTCCAAGATCATTAAAAAATATAGCGAACATGCTTACCAGAGCCATATCGCCAAGATCTTGCTTTTCGACTTTTCAATGCAGTGAGCAGGAGGCCAAAGGACATAACCAGGGCAAACATTCCATTTGCAAACCTCCATGATGGTAGAAATTCAGTCAATTGACGATTTTCTCCATTTGGTACATGAAATTCATCGATAAGGCCCTACATCCAACAAGTGATTAAGATATACCAGAAAGATGCTTTCATATAAAACAATCATAAAGACAATTAGTTATACGGAAAAAATGTCCAGTTATGATTTGCACTAGTATCTAGGCTTCTTGTTGCTGTATCAAAGAGAGAGAAAAGGCCCTGAATGTCACCATTTGGGAGGAAAATACTCTAAATGGCACAACTCGTAATAATGGCCCTAAATAGCACTCCAAAACGCTACATAGTGTGGCGTGCTGTAAAAGGGGTGAAAACGCTACTTCGTGTAGCGTTTTGAACTTTTTTTTAAAAAAAATCGGGGGGAAACGCTACTTCGTGTAGCGTTTTGAATTTTTTTTAAATTTTTTTGGGGAAAAACGTTACTTTATCTTGGGTTCTAGGCTAAAAAACGCAACTTAAAGTAGCGTTTTGGGGATTTTTTTTTTCAAAACTCTACACGATGTAGCGTCTTGGAGTGCTATTTAGGGCCATTTTTTTGGAGTGTGCCATTTAGGACATTTTCTCCCCAAATTGTGACATATAGGGCCAACACCCTCAAAGAGAGGTACACATTAACTTCCAGTGCTATTGTGTACAACACAAACAACCTCAATAAGGACAAAGACATTGTTAATCTCCTGCAAATTTTGTTGCTGGAAAATACCACACAATATATGTTTCTATGTCATAAAAATCTCGTAACTTACTAACTAACTCTGTACAGAAATAACAGTAGTGCCACATACTTTGATAGCTTCCTGCATGAAAAGCATTGCAATAAGCAATCCAAACAGTTCTCCCGCAAGACGAGTGAACCTATTGATGATTGAGCAAGCTCCTAAGATAGCCAAAAGGAACAACAAAATTGCAGTCCAAACGCATACCCTTCAAAACCAACATTCCATGTAGGCACTAACGTTATAACGGTGAAAATTGAACATATTTCTAAACTAAAACATCACTTATCAACAGAATAGATTTGAAAATGCAAATGTGCAATATCTTTTTGCAACAAATAAGAGGGGAATACCATCCAGTCCAAGCTAGGAAGAGCTTTGGTCCTAACTCTGGTCTATCTTTTGCAAAGTTGTACATGAATGTGTACATAAGTACAGTAGGTTCGGCAACTCCAAGAATAAGCAAAGGTTGACCTCCCATTATAGAGTGTATAATACCACATATTGCAGTAGAAGCTAAAGTTTGCACTGCCGTGAGTGACCCATCTGTCAAACCAAGACACCAATTTTAAAAGGATCAAATTTTTTAATGCCAATGAGAATAATGCAACAGAAGTAAGTTAGAGAGTATACCTGTACTTCTTTCCAATTGTTCACCAAATGAAATCACAGGAATTGCTGAAGCAAAAAATATATATGTTGTAGGGGCCAGAATCCTAAAAATATTAAAATTTGTAAGAGATCCAGATAGTTGAAAAATGATTGTTCCCTCATGATTCTAGAGATTAATGATAAGAATATTATAAACATACCTTACACCTGACATGAAACCACTAGTCCAATCTTGTTTATAGCACATCAACCTTCCTCTAACATCATTCTTGATCCCGCGAAACGGAACAAAGCTCTCTTCCATGTCTCCTTTCTGTTGCAAGTAACTCAGGCAGGTAAGCAACAATGTCTTTTAATGCCTAAATTTACTTGATTCTGAATCTTTCTTATAAACCCTTAACAAAATTTGATACTAAGAAAGGATGTCAGTCCAATAAGAAAAACTACAACAGCATTACATCCCAGACCACATTATGTATACAAAACAATGACTGATTCAAATCAGAAAAAAAATGATACTTATAATTTTAAAGATGAACAACAAAACCTTCTACCTAAATTCTAAAGAAATGTATGTATATATACACACACAGAATATCTGAAGAAGGTCTCCAGATATATAAAGCTCATAAAGGGGGTACATAAAAGGATATTCAAAATGCTAAAAGCAACTACAATGTGGGTCTAAAGAGAGAAAAAAAGGAACTTTACTTACAGACCCTGAACAGCACAAACTCAAAATCTTAAGCCTTTTTCAATAAAGTTGAATCTTTGAAAGAAAAACATAATGGGCACAATGCACATACATTTATGACAGATATACAAATTAGGAAACAACCTCAGAAATGGTTAAGAGCATACCAAATCATAAACACCTTAAGAAGATGAACAGCTGGCTAATGGTAGTTTCCTAGCTTATTTGAGTTTGGTCAAGCCTGTGCAATTCACTACATTATCAATTTGTCATTGCTTCCTTTTTCACAGTTTGTGTGAGTGTGACAACATTTATTGTTTTTTCTTTTCTTACAATGTGAAAAGATGAAATGTATTTTACCATTATACTAGGAAACAGAACATGTGCAGACCAGAACCCCACAGTTTGTTTAATTGGAAGAGAATAATTGTTGAATCTGCCACATTCATATAATTAGCAAATAGGTAAAATGTCATGTCAATATGCCAAGTGCTAAGAACAAATATTTTGTTCATGTCAATATGCAATGCATTTGTTTTTTATAATAGCACCTGTATTTTTGTTAGTTCTACACCGACACGGGTTTTTTTAAAAAAAAAAACAAAAGTCCGATCAGTGAACACGGGTTTTTTTTTAAAAAAAATATGAATAATACATATTTTTTAAGGAACAAGTATTTCATGATTTCAAAAAAAAAAGGAACAAGTATTTCATAATGATTGTAAGTTTATTCCATGATAATGGTTAAATATTGTGACAACTTGGGAGACCGAAAATTTTATCGTATAATTACTTATAAGTTGAAAAATATATACATGTTTAAATCTTTAAAAATGAATCTATGAGATTTCGAATTTGAGTTTGGTTTATAATCAAAACTAGAGCTGTCAAACGGATAATTCGGATCTGTCTATATCCGTATCTGAATTCGAATCTGAAAATCCGTATCCGTATCCGTATCCGTATCTGTATCTGAATCCGAAAATTTTTAAAAGTTAATATCCAAATTCGGATCCGACGGATACTATCCGGATACGGATAATATCCGGATCCGAATCCAATTTTTAATGAGTTTTTTAAATTTATATTAAAAATTCAAAAAAAAATTGCAAAAAAATATTAAAAATTTAATTTAATTTGTTTAAAGTGAGTTAAGAGTTAAAGAGATTTAAGCCTATTTTATTTTTTAAAAAATTAATTTTTATTTATCTTTTTAATCTAATTTTGTTATCTTAATTATATTAAACTCAAATGATATTTTTATATATGTTTATAATATTTTTACAATTATATAAAATTTGTATAAATATATTATTTAATGAATATATATACATACACTACAAAACTAATAGAATAAATTTTAAATTGTATATATATATATATATTATTTATGTGATATATGTGATACGATTTAAAATACATAAAATACTATAGACATATAAATTGATATATATTGAACATAGATTTTAAAGTATAACCATGTATAATGTATATATTAATTTATTAAATTAAAATAGACATTAGAGTTGAGCTAATTAAAAAATATAATTGAATCAAATTAAATGGGTTTATAACTATAAGTGTATATATAAAAATATATAAATGGACTTATAATTATAAATGGGTTTAAAAATATATAATTATATATTATTTATATATATTATATATAATTAATTTCGTATACAGATATTTTTGGATACGGATGTGCCTATATCCATCCGGTTTCTTCCGGATACGGATATTATCTGTTTTTTTCCGAATATGAACACAGATATTTCGGACGAATATCAAATTTTTCAAATTTTTTTGACATACCTAATCAAAACCTTTGTCATTTACAAAAGAGCTCAATTATGATGATTGGGCAACAGCCCAATGCTTTGAATTTGTTTTAGAAAGAAGACGCGTCCTTTATATTTACGTGTCACCATATCTCAGCGGCTCCCCCACTCAATATAAATGTGATTAATGACTGTGGTACTATTTTTCTTTACTTCATGTACGTTATATAATTCGACTATTCTGATACGCATGTTATTTATAAACCAAGGTCACCACCTGCATAATCCTGCATTCACCAGTTGTTTGAGCTCCATCTCCTTGCTAGTATGCTCAGACAAGCTTTGTGTATTAGTTACGACCCTATTAATTATTGTTATTGTTAAAATATAATTTAAGATTAGGTCTTCGCGTAACACTTAAGTTATAACCCGCTCATCTAAAATTTTAAGATATCAGAGGAAACCTCAGTCTCAAATAGATCTTATATTATATTTTAACAGTTGTTTGTCATACTTTCGTTGTATTTAAATTTGGTCACAAATTTGATACAAGAAAAGAGTTGCTGCTCAACACCAGAACTAATTTATCATCACTAGGAACATCAACAAGAAAAGATAAATATTCAAATTAAATGACATGTGTCATGTTTTGATAATAAAAAGAATTTGGATTTCATTTGAAATTCAAAATATTCAAATACTACTATAAATATATTTTTTTAGTTAAGTAAATAATAGTATAAATTTGAGAATTTGAAATGACAACTCAATTCATATGATTCGAAATAAATTACTTGGTCCCGGACACTATCTAAAGCAATTTATCTGCAAATTAAATTAATCCTATTTATATAGCATAATAGCTAAAAAGAATTTTTGTTAATTATAATTTCATTAATGGGAAATTTCACTTATAACCAAGACTAGGTTTTCCTTCATGCACGAACGAGCCTTCTCATTTTGAACTTTCCGTGGAGAAAGAGGTTACAACACTGACTCAAGATTTTTTTAAAAAAATGAGATCATACAACCAATCACCATGCTTCCTTTGTTCACAGTCGTCCTAGCTTCTATATAAACACTGGTGCTTATATATTAAATCATAAATCATAAATCATAATAATAAGTTTATATACAGCTTCTGTCTCCTTTGCTTCCTCCACTCACTTCTGTAATTAAGCTGTGTTTTTCATTAATTCGTTGTGTTACCTATCAGATTAAAAATGGGACTAACTTTCGCCAAGCTTTTTAGTAGTCTGTTTGCTAAGAGAGAATTGCGAATTCTGATGCTTGGTCTTGATGCAGCTGGTAAAACCACAATTTTGTACAAGCTCAAGTTGGGTGAAGTTATCACCACTATTCCTACTATTGGTATGCCTTGTCATTTTTAATTTTTGTAATTTTAAGCTTCTACCAAAAGTTATTTAAGATCGTTTCTTTCATTTTTATATGTTTTTTGATCTTAGAGTAAAATTTAAGACGTTTGGTCAAGATTGTTTCTTTCTTTTTATATTTGTTTCTCTTAGAATAGAATTTAAGACGTCAGGAGAAGGACTAAATCTTTGCGGCAGAAAAAACCGCCTTTGTGCTTAAATTTAATATTTGGGAATATGGGGGTTTACTAAATTTCAAATTCGAGACCTTAACTTTAATAGCATGTTAGGTTACCAGCTTCGCTAAATCCTAAGATATTAGTAAATTTGTTTATCAACTCAAGCTGTTGAAATTTCTTCTCTGATTCGAATCTGTTTGAATTTGTTAATCAAATAGATACCAGTTCAAATTCCATCTTAGGCACGAGTTTGATGTGTTGCAGAATGGCACTACCTTCACCTTGATAAAAAATAACCGTTTTTTGTTACAAAGTGAGTGAGTGTTTGATATTGATTGTTGTAATGGAACTGAATAACGGATCATTCCTTGCAGACTTTAATGTGGAGACCGTTGAGTACAAAAACATTAGCTTCACTGTTTGGGATATTGGTGGTCAGGACAAGGTAAGTGTTCGACCTTCTTGTTTCCCTATGTAATTGTTGATTTTATAATCACTCGATGCTACAGTGCGATTTAATACTCATTGAACCTATAATCTGAGGTTTTGTAATTATATGATAATCATAATCTAAATTAATGTGATCAATGTAATTTGACCTTCTTGTACTGGTTTACTGACTATCACAGAGCATTGATAAATTTGTACCCCCTCCTCTGAAACTCATAGTGTAAACTAATTGTGCAAGCTTCTTCTACCTATAATAAACACTTGTTTTTTACTTATTACTTTGTAGCCTTTATTTAAAAAGTTGGTTAACAAGGAAGCATACGAGTTGCTACTAAATGTCCTGTAATATCCTAGGAATATGCTTGCTCTGTGCTGCACCACTTCACTTCCTGTCGTTTTTGCACTTCACCTATTAAGTTTTTGTTCTTTGTGGAGGATGGTCATGTTGTTTTAGTGAATCAGGTTGTTTGTTGGAAAGTATCAGAACTTCTGTGAGAAACTTTAAGCTCTTAACATTTGGCTAGGATGATTCATTGATTTGTTATTTAGCATTAATATATTTTTCAGGGTTTGAGTTTTTTATCACTTGCGATGATTACCTAGTTGATTCACTTCAGTTTTATGATTTTTCGGTGTAATTCTTCTAATCCTATTATTTTTTGTACTTCTTTTCCCGTAACAATGTTCTGAGATATTTCAATACTCCTGAATCCTGAATGCTTATTTGAAATGGTCATGGTTTCAGATACGAACTTTATGGAACTATTATTTCCAAAATACACAAGGGCTCATCTTTGTGGTGGACAGTAATGATCGAGAGCGTGTGATGGAGGCGAAAGATGAACTGCACAAGATGTTGAATGAGGTACTGTTTGGTTCCTGCACTTGATTCTAAATTCCACCGATTACTAAATAAGGGATGCAGAATGCTCTTCTGTGGAGTATTGTCCTATGATGTGAAGGACTGTCATTACTTTTGCTAATGTTATAATTTCTCATATGCAGGATGAACTGAGAAATGCAGCACTCCTCGTGTTTGCAAACAAGCAAGATCTCCCAAATGCCATGAGTGCAGCTGAGCTGACTGACAAACTTGGCTTGCATTCTCTTCGACAGAGACACTGGTAAGTAGAATCATTCTCCAACATGTAAATGGGAACACAATATGTCGACATTGCTCCTGCAAATTGGTAACATATGACCTCTTAAAATTCTCAGGTACATTCAGAGCACGTGTGCTACATCTGGAGAGGGCCTATACGAAGGACTGGAATGGCTTTCTAACAACATTGGAGGTATAGTTTATCTAATGCTACAACTAATTATGTTCCCTTCACTTCAATTGGTATCGTTTTCTAATCCATCCTTTGTTGGTCCTTTTCAGGTTTAAGAGATTTCTTGATAGTTCTATTGCGTATCAAGTCGATCTAGGGTTGTCGTCATTGCAGATATTATTGTTTCTAAAATTATTACTTACCATAGGTGTTGTTCTGATGATGTAATGTTATACATTGCTACAGAGCAATTACATGTTGGAATCCTGTTTCATACATGCTGAATAAAGTTTATATTGGCCAACCTGCTTGTGCAAATTTACATTCCCAAAACAATTTCATTTCCAGCTGTTGATCAGAATCGAGATCTGTTTGTATATTTGTAAAATGCACCAAAAAAAAGTCTTCAAAATGATCCCCAACTTACCTATTTTCTCCGATTAAACTATGTTAATGTTATTAAAAAATACGAAATGCCTAGGTTAAAGAAGAGATCAAACCTATTTTCTCCGATTAAACTATGTTAATGTTATTAAAAAATACGAAATGCCTATGTTAAAGAAGAGATCAAACACAACTTACCTATTTTCTCCAATTAAACTATGTTAATGTTATTAAAAAATACGAAATGCCTAGGTTAAAGAAGAGATCAAACGAAATTAAAATAATAAGGGGTTGTTTGGTTGAAGTTAATGAGGAAAGAAAAAGGGAACAACCATATTCATTCCGTTTGACTTTTTTAACTCCTCCACTCCTATTCTCTACCTCTCCAAGGTATTTCCTTTCCATTCCCTTTTATTTCTTTTTCTCTCTAATACACTCACCAACTTCCATTCTCTGAATAACTATATTTTATATTAATCCCAAAAATAATAATATGTACAAAATAATTTATTAAAAAATAATTATCTATTTCATTTCCGGATTAAAACCAAACAAGAAAAATAATTGAAGCTCATTCTTTTCCTTTTTCTTTAATTCCCTTTCTAAACTCCTTTCCATCTCTCCAATGTAATCCAAACGCCCCCTAAAAGTTAAAAAAGTTGGTCGGAGGTGCCGGGAATTGAACCCCGGATAGTTGCATAACTACAAACAATATGACTTTATTCTCTACCATAGAGCTACACCTCCTCTTTCATCATAAACAAAGAACATTTAAAAAATATTAATTTATTAAACTAATTTTAAAGTTATTCAAAATATTCAAAATATATGAGCGAAAAGCTCATATACGGATATAAAATTATGCAAAGAGTTAGAACGATGACAATATGAACAAATAAAATATCTGAATAAAGAATGATGAAACAAACCGAAAGAGACAAAAGATATTGGTCATACTTAACTCACAATATAAATAAATAAAAAGACACGATAGATACTTATCTTACAATTTCAACGTACATACTTTTTAATCACAAATATTTTTACTCTTACTCATACACTTACTAGTCACATATTATAATGACCAAATACTGAAATGTAAATTACTTACTGAGATGAGAGACAATCTTACACTTACAGGATGTCCTACATTTCGGTTTTCTAGAATATGTAGTTATCAAAACTTACAGGGGCCTGCATAGAACAAATCAAATGTTACCCAAAATCTTACAGGAGTTTGCACGGTACAAAACACAATGCTACCCAAATGACCAAAACACACATACAAATTAGTCATGACTATACGTGTCCCTTAACTCTAGCGACACGCCCATACTATTTAAATACACCGCATAAGAGGTGCCAAAGCATGAGATTAATCCACTCATGACGAATTCTTACAATATCTCCCAAATCAAAATATAATCACAAATAACTTATGTAAGTTTTACATATAGCTTTTCGAAGTCTAATAATAATACATATATCACAAATCAATCAAAAATAACTTAGTCGAATATTACCAACCCAAATATCATATAAATTAGACTATATAAAACAAAATCAGACCTGACCAGTTCTAGAGAAAACCAATTAACTTTATTCATATGAATTCAAATGAAAAAGCGCAAAACACGAAACTTGTAGACAATTCTGAGACATTTCTAGAATGATAAGACTCGTAAAAAACGGAGAAATAACGAATGCAGAAAACAAATAAATATAGGCTGTTAGAACAGAATCAGCACTGATTACAGTAGTATTTTGATATTTACGATCTCAAAATCACAGAATCGAATAGATCTTTCCAGAATGATATTACTCACAAAAATTGAATACAATTTCAATTTACTATGAATATTTGAAGTTACAGCATATCAACCTGAATTAAACCATCAGATTGCACAAAAAGACAGATTTTGACATAATTGCATTGTTGAATTTCAGAAAACGCAAAGAACAAAAATTGTGGATAATTGAAATACCTTTCCGGGTAGTATAAAATCACAACAATCAGATAAAGAATGAATCATATACGAAGTTTACAAGAATCAGAATGGATACAAACTATGCACAATATACATACGATTTTGAATCACAAGTGGAGAGGAAAGATCTCCAGAGATTCTTATTTCATTCCATTCCAATGGCTCAACCAGTAACCAATGGCGAAAACTCAAAAATCCATGATTTCCCGGTAGAACCCTATTTCGCCCAAGTTGTTTCGGAACCGGAAAAAAGAAGCGGTTTTTCGCACAGCTTGCTCATAGTGCAGGTCCCACTTGTATATTGTATTTGGCCGAAGAAGCATCGGACAGGTTGGAGTTCTTACCTTCTTGGGACTCCATGGACCAAGATCTGCTTTTATTATATGGGCAATACCGATCTACTTTCACTTTAGTAGATCATATGGATGTAGAAAAAACTTATCATTTTGATGAATTGGAAACATCTCTTTTCAATTTCTATTTACCTAGTTCATATCTTTGTTTCGTGTGTTCCCGGGAGGAATTAATGTATTGAAGATATCCGTACATTAACAATACGAGAACAAAGATAGAGTGTGTAAAAATATCCGTACCTTAAGAGTCAAATATTATGAATTGAATGCTTAAGAAATCTAGATGTCTCAATTACAAGGGCTTTTCTTCTTCTCCTCTTCTCTTTCGGCTTCTCCTTCTTCTTCTTCCTCTCTTTCTCCTTCTCTCTCTTAGAAGTAACATAACTACTATTCCAAAACCCTAACTCTTTTTTTCTCTTTTCTATTCCTTTTCCATTTTTTTTCTCTTGTTGACTAAAATATCTTAATAATAAAATAAATATAAATATATACGACTAATAAATCCATAATAACTCACTAATATTATTCTTAATATAAAATAATATAACTAAATATATTCTAAAAAATACGGGATGTTACAGTGTGTGTGTTCGTGCGTTGATTTTGCCTATCTGTGAATGAAAATGAGCTATGAATTGTATTGTAATTGCATTGTTTCCGATTTGTGAAATGTGCTAATGTTTCTGCGAGTTTTTTGATTTATCGTGACGGTGTGTTCGTATAGAATTGTTGTTTCAGGTTTGATTAGGGTAGTTTCATCGAGAATTCTCGAGTTTATATGAAAAAAATAATTAAAAAATGGTTTTGTGAATGATGATTGAATGAAGGGAGTCCATCAGGTTTAGTACTGATTGGATCCGTTCGTCGTACTTGTAAGTTGAGATCATGTAAATGTTGTGTTCCATGTCATATTTTGATATGTGCAAGTGATTTTTGGACGTTTGGATCTAGTTGTACTTGTGGTTTACGGTTTATTTAGAAATAAGCATATACAGTAGTTGGTCACCTTAGTTTTCCTCGTAGATATGTAGGGGTATGGCTTAGGTTTAATTGTTTATGAATAAGGTATTTTGTTGCAACTGATAAGTAACTTTAAAATTAATTTTAATTTAATTGTCGTGATTGATTGTGTGTGTTGATCACCTTAGAGGTCTGGGTAGACTTGTATTGTTAATTGAAAATGGTTGATATATATTAAGATTTTTTCATTACTTGGTTGTGTTTTTATGGATGTATCAGATATAAAGATGGGGCTCTCTTTCACCAAGCTTTTTAGCCGTCTGTTTGCTAAGAAGGAAATGCGCATTCTCATGGTTGGTCTCGATGCTGCTGGTAAAACAACAATTTTGTACAAGCTCAAGTTAGGTGAAATTGTCACCACTATTCCTACAATTGGTATGTTGTTTTAAAATTTTGTTACTTTAAGCTTCTTATTCGTTGTGATAGAACTAAGATAAGGATAGCACTGCAACTACTAACAGAAGTTGACAGTGTTACTGTATTATATGCTATTCGATCTTAAAGAAGAATAAAGTTATTTAAGGTTTGTTAGTTTTTAGTGGTCTCCCAAATCTAACACCAAATCAAATAACCTCACCGTGAGTGTGGAGAGGTTGTAATCCCATGTCTAATGCATGTATTTATAATAGGGCATTAGTAGTATTTTGGAGATATATATATTAGAAAACAACTTATTGAGCACAAAACTGCTAATCTGTTTTATATTATTAATCAATTGAATTCAAATTTATGCTTCATCTTGAGCGGTTGAGCGCAAGTTTAATGTGTTGCGGAATGGCACTACCTTGATGTATCTGAAAATAAACATTTTTGTATTGTAAAGTGAGTTAATCTCTGATATATATCGTTGTTTTGAAATGGAATAACGGATCGTTCATTGCAGGCTTTAATGTAGAGACTGTCGAATACAAGAACATTAGCTTCACTGTGTGGGATGTTGGTGGTCAGGACAAGGTAACTGCAACTGATAAATTCTACCATGTGTTTCCCTATCTAACTATTTTGTGCGAGTGTAATACTCATATAGAACCCAATGACCCCATTATTTGACCTACTGTGATTGTTGTCTTCCATTTAACCTTTCTCATAATAAATATTGGGTGATGGTTACCAAATTTGTTGCTTCCATTATTGAGTTTTTCAGAATTTCATGTCTACTGTTTGTGCCTTTGGGATAGTAATAACAATTTTAAAATGCATTGCTGACAGCTTGGTACTAATTGCCTAGCTGATTTACTTAAGTCTTAAAAAGTGCAGTTGAATTGTTCTATTTTTTTGTTTTTTCCATATTAATGTTCTATGAATTTTCAGTACTCCTGAATGCTTATTTTAACATGGGTCATGGTTTCAGATCCGACCTTTATGGAGGCATTATTTCCAAAACACACAAGGGCTCATCTTTGTAGTGGACAGTAACGATCGGGACCGTGTGGTGGAGGCAAGAGATGAACTGCACAGGATGTTAAATGAGGTACTGCTTGGTATTGCACTTGATGTCGAGTTCCAGCAAATACTAAATTTACTAGATGCAGAATGCCCTTCCCAGAGTATAGCCCTGTAATGTGAAGGACAAGCATTATCTTTGCCAATGTTTTAATATCTCATTTTCAGGATGAACTGAGAGATGCAGTGCTCCTAGTGTTTGCAAACAAACAAGATCTTCCAAATGCCATGAATGCAGCTGAGATCACCGACAAACTTGGCTTGCATTCACTTTGACAGAGACACTGGTAACTAGCATCATTCTGCAATAATGGAACATAGTATGTTAGGATAATGGAACACAATAAGTTGACTTTGCTCCTCTTTGAATTTTTCAGGTACATTCAAAGCACGTGTGCTACATCTGGAGAGGGCCTATACGAGGGACTGGATTGGCTTTCAAACAACATTGCTAACAAGGTATAGTTATTAATTGCTACACGGCTTTCAAACAACATTGCTTCAGGTATAGTTATTAACCTATCCGTTTACTTGATTGGTATTGCTTTCTAATACATCCTTTGCTTTTTTCAGGCTTAAAAAATTTCCTGATGGTTCTATCAGTATCAAAGGCGATCTATGTGCACAGTCATCACCTGGGTGTCGGTGTTGCAGATATTGTTGTTTCTAAAATTACTCACTGTCGGTGTCGTTCTGATGATATGAGAATGTAAAATGGTGATGTAATATGTTGTGCTGATGGTTTTCATTGTTGAAGTTGCTAATAATATACATTGCTACAGAGCGATTACATAAAGGTTTCCTGCTGCATCCATTCTGGTTTGTATTGGGGACTTGCCAAGTTATCACATTACTTATCTGTTATTAATGTTTCAGTTTTTAGAATTATAATGTTTCTGACACCATCTTTGAAACATTATCAGTTTGTAAAGATTTCTTGTAAGGTGTCTAAATTTTGTAAGAATGAGTCTATCTTACCAAGATTTTTTTGCGCTTGCTTACACCACTTATCATCAATGTAGCAAATTTTTAACAGTATCTGATTCCATCACAATTTCAGAAAGCGGACTGATTTTTTTTCTTCAGGTACATAGAGTAACTCAAACGAGGTCAAACTACGTTGTTTGAACTTGTATACGTTCGAGTAAAAATATTTTTTAAGGAAGAATCATTCTCAAACTTCGAAGATTCCATTTGATAAAAAGGATCAAATGTTCAAGTACTTCGAGCCAAATTTATTCGAAACACGTACAAACGGAAGACCAGTTTAGCTCACTCCCAACTTTGGCATTAAACCAATAAACCCCACCAGTCTACCACTATCCACTCCCGTTGATTAGTGATTACGTTTAAGATATAGAGAAATCGAAATAATTACTCAATTGAATCTAGTGACTACCCTAGCCTTTCTTATTAGGTCCCGGTCCCTGACAATCGATTGTCTGAATTTTCTATCCGTATTTTTTTTTCACGGATAACATTAACACGTGAATTTTTTGTGAATCCAGGGTCTTGTCATCTATCCACGATTCTGGAGGGCTAGTTAGAGTTTTTTGCTATCCGCGGTTTATTTTTTGACTATTCTTTCCCCCTCTAAATTAAGCCTACCACGCTTAGCTTCGCTCATCTCCTTTCAGTAGGACTCCTCGTCTGCTCTCCAAAAAGCAACTCTTCTCAAAATCTCACTAGTCCATGGCTAATAAAAGTTTACCAATAGTAAATTTTATTTTCGAAACAAGAAATATATTTAGATAATAGATGGCCGACTAATAATTTTACTTCACCCCATGGTTAACTAAAGGCTAAAACATCGTCAAAAAAAAGAGAGGCTAAAACATCTCCAATACAACGCTAATATATAAAATAATTTTAATTTTATTCAATACAATATTATAATGACATAAAATTTATAACAAATGAACAGTGTAACACTTGCTCTATCCTATTTTCTTGCTCATAAATCAAAATCTACCTTTTATTTAATCATACTAAATTAATTATAAATTATTAAAAATGTATATTTACTTTTCAAAAAAAACAAATTTAATATGTAAACGGAATGGAAGGAGTATCAAATTTGGTGTTAAATATTTATTTAAGGTTAATTTAAACTGAATTCGATATCATTCAAAAAAAGTTTTATTTCTTTTATATTTAATTCATTTGCTACTGTATTCCAACAATATAATTACTTTAAAAAGTTTACAAAATATATCTATTATAAAAAATTTCTTTATAGTATATAATATATAATAACATTGAATAGAAATTTATTTTACAAATAATATAATTTTTATACTAATACGATGGAATGGAACGAGTTGCTCAAATTTGAAAAACAAGCGGGCTCATCATTCTATCTATCTATCTATCTAGCTTCCTCTTCAATCTCCTCTTGACTTTGAATTCTAGCAATGTCAGTACTCAAATTCTCACTACTTCACTCACACTTTTTCAACGCTTTCTAATTCTCATTCCTAATTCAAACACTCACTCCACCGATCTCAAACCCTAACATCCACTAAACCACATTCAAATCCATTCTAATCTCATTACTCGTTTCGTAAAATGTCCAAAGACACCTCTTTCTCTTTGCCTCGATTCACTTCTCGAAACTCGATAAAAAACACGGAGCCTAATGAGAATGATCTCGAAAACTTTTCGAGTAATTTTAATGTACATTATCCACCTCCTAGGACTCCTCTTAATTCAATTCCAGATCCGTGTCAGTATTTAGAGCAAAAGGCGATTCACGAGATTGATTACGAGGTATCGAGACTGGGGAGGTCATCGGATGCAAAGCTCGAGGCATCTGTGATGATGATGATGAGTAAGAGAAGTGGAAATGTTAGTGGTTATGATAATTCTAGGGCTTCGAATAAGTGGAAATCGAATTCGGAGCCTAATTCTGCAAATAGTACTCCTGCGAGGAGGATTTCGAGTGTTGGTGTGAATACAGGGCCTAGAGTTTCGGTTTATGGTGGAGACAGGGGAGGGAGTTCTTCTAAGGTTTCAAAGAGGCTTTCGGTTGGGAACTTTGAAGTTCCGGATGAGATTACAAAGTTCGAGCTTGTGGAGGATCCTTCGTTTTGGAATGATCACAATGTGCAGGTGAATTTTGTGTTTGGATGTTATATTGAGTTCTTTTTGTCGAGTTTCTTATTTTGCTCTTGTTTTGTATAGACTTTGATACGGATTAGGCCTTTGAATAATTCGGAGAAGGTATCTCAAGGATATGGTCGATGTTTGAAGCAGGAGAGTCCACAAAGCTTGATGTGGCTTGGACATCCCGAACTTAGGTTTACGTTTGATCATATTGCTTGTGAAACAATATCGCAGGTGCTAACTTTCGTCCTATTTAAAATACGATGTGCGCAACCTCATGCTTGTAATTTGTTATTTTTGTAAGCTACTTGGACTTGTTACTTTCCATTTATGATGGGAATACACATAATTAGTTGTACGTGTAAATGATTTTATTTTATGCATGAATATTTATGCTTAATAAAAGATATCATACATGTTGTTTTCTAGAATAGCATTGAAAGACTAATTAGATGTATCAAAAGTTTAGACAAGAAAAAGTACGAAGCATTTATAATAATTAACTAAAGAAGTTTGTACATGCTAACATGCACGAAGAGGTTGAACAAGGTGCTTTAGAGTAGACGGTTTACTATTATATTCTTCTACAGGAAAAGCTCTTCAGGGTTGCTGGTTTACCCATGGTGGATAATTGCATGTCTGGATATAATAGCTGCATGTTTGCTTATGGTCAGGTATTAATTGTTTCCGAAAATGGTGTATTGTTTATCATTATCAATGAAAAAGGAAGGAATGGTACTTTGATGAGGTATCTGTGATAGTCTTTATGGTTGGGATATTTGTTGTTGCTGCAGACGGGTAGTGGGAAAACATATACCATGATTGGGGATATCAGTCAGATAGATGGAAATCTCAATGGCGATTGTGGGATCACTCCTCGTATATTTGAGTATTTATTCAAGAGGATTCAACAGGTCTGCGATAGGTGTAATATATATGCATTTTATGACTATTGTACTGTCGCTACATTTAACTTCCTTGTTACAATGTTTTGTCTTCATTTTTGATAGGAAGAAGAGAGCAGAAGAGATGAAAGACTAAAGTACAGCTGCAAATGCTCCTTTCTTGAGATATATAATGAACAGATAACAGACCTCTTGGATCCCTCGTCAACTAATCTTCAAGTAATTCTTGGTTCACTAAATATATGCTGCAATTTCTATTTTAATCTTTAAATCGTAAGTTATTTAGTCAACTTTCATGCTGCAGATGAGAGAAGACTTGAAGAATGGAGTATATGTTGAAAACCTTAAGGAATATAATGTCAGAAATGTTACTGATGTGCTAAAGCTTTTATTTCAGGTGAGACTTAGTGCTCAATATCTAGCTTTATTATCACATGGTAATTGTGAATGTGCCTTACAATCATATCATGACAGGGCGTCGCAAATAGGAAAATGGCTGCAACTAACATGAATAGTGAAAGCAGTCGATCCCATAGCGTTTTCACATGCATCATTGAAAGCCACTGGGAGAAGGACTCTGTGACACACCTTAGGTTTGGAAGGTTAAATTTAGTAGATCTAGCAGGGTCAGAAAGGTAAAGTTCAGCATCCTGCAAAAGCATTTATACTTTTAAAATATATATTAAGAAAGCTAATTTTGTTAATTTTGTTAGGCAGAAGAGCTCTGGAGCAGAAGGAGATCGCCTGAAAGAAGCAGCAAATATTAACAAATCTTTGTCAACTCTAGGGTATTTAGATAATTGTTCAGCATCCTTCATGGTTGGTCTGCTACTTGTCTCACTGTCTTTGTTCCTGAAAGATTCAATATTTTTGTGGATGTAGTCTGGTGATAATGTCTTTAGTTGATGTTGCACATGGGAAGCACAGACATGTACCCTACAGGGACTCTAGGCTCACATTTCTTCTGCAGGTCAGACAATTATAAAGATGACTATTAACTTATCAAGCAACAAAACTTTTTAATTATTAGAAGGTTTCTCTTAGCACTACTCAATTCTTTTGTTTTTAATGTGGATGCAGGATTCTCTTGGTGGAAACTCAAAAACAACAATTATTGCAAATGTCAGTCCTTCTGTTTGGTATGAACCAGCATTATTCCTCTTTTACATCATACAATTGCAAAAATGTTTGTATGAATAGTTTATTAAGTGATTAATGTTTATCTTCTCTGCAGTTCGGCAAGTGAGACACTTAGTACTTTGAAGTTTGCTCAGCGTGCGAAACTTATTCAGAATAATGTAGCAGCTCTCGATTATTTGTTTATTTTGGCAAAAGTTACAATGTACATATTCGTTAACATATTTCTTCTGATTTCTTGTTACATAGGCTAAAGTAAATGAAGATGCTTCAGGCGATGTAACAGCTTTGCAGCGTCAAATTCAGCAATTAAAGGTATTAAATTGTTAATTTAGGTATGTTGCGGCGTATGTCCGGAATAACCCAAAAATAACGCAATGATTTATCTTAACAGGGTCAGCTGTCCTTTCTGATGAAGGCTGGTAACCATTCAAGATCTCTTTCAGAATCAGCGCCGAGTTCTCAACCTTCTACGAAAGACAATTTTCCTGAAATGGAGGACTCGGCAGGGGAAAGTGATACATATCATGACCAAAAAATTACACACGACCGAGATAGGAAGGTAACATTGTAACCTTCGTCAGGTTGACGGTTTCTCATGACCAGAGAATTTAACACTATTTCATGTGCTGATTTGGATATGGCAGCTGAAATGCTTGGAAGCTACTTTAAAAGGTGCTTTGAGGAGAGAGAAGTTTGCGGAGACTGAAGTTAAGAGATTAGAGGCAGAAGTTGCACATATGAACCGTTTGGTATGTATCATTATGACAAATGAGAATATATTCAATTTTTGTTTGTTTTTTAAGGATTCATTTACAGATGTAGTTCATGCAGGCTCAGCAAAGAGAAGAAGATGCTCAGCTTACTAAGATGATGTTAAGGGATTATGAAGAGAAGTTTAAACGCTTGGAATTACTTGCTGACGGCTTTGTCTCTGCAGACAAGTATCTAGTGAATGAAAATCAAACTTTAAAGGAGGAGAATGAGCTGCTTCGAGCAAGGAGCAGTAGAAATCCAGAACTGACCAGATTTGCGCTAGAGAATATCAAACTTCTTGAGCAACTGAGATTGTATATGCCGCAACCCATCTTTCAATTGCTTAAGAGGAATTTTCTTTTCTTTCCTAATGTCAATTGCTGTTGCTGCCAGGTTTCAAAATTTTTATGAGCAAGGCGAGCGAGAATTGCTGTTGTCTGAAGTTTCGGAACTGCGAAACAAGGTAGGGATAAATTATCTTCTCCTTTTTCCCCTATATATTATCAGAGCATTCTTTTATCCACAACATTTTGAATTTTATTATGTGAAGCTTCTGGAAGCACTTGAAGCTCAGGAAAACTATGACCAGTCTAAAATTCTCTCAAGAAGAGATGAGCAGGTAGCTGCTGACTATGTTCTTGGCTAGAGATTAATGATTTATTTTGACTTATAGTTGTTGCTTGATCTTGACTACAATATTATGGAATGCAGGATAACAATGTTGCAAAGGAGTTAGAAGGATGTAGAAATATGAACACCAAACTTATTAGGTATGTTTAGTAAAAGAAATTTTCTGATTCTGTTTATCAAGGTTCAGAAGTTCCTAGTTGTGTTTGCATTTTGGCCAAGCAAAGGCTTGCAACCTGGAATCATAACACCGCACATCCATGCAGTTACCTATTTCACATGTATATGTACTTATATTTCATCTTAGAGTTACTCTCTGGAGTCCAGATGCACTTATCTACTAATTGTTTTCTTATTCCTTGATCTCCCTCTGTGATACATAACTATGCAAGTACTCTGGTATCTTTGATTCTATTCATCAGTCTATGCTTTCCTTCTAATGGGAATAGAAGAGATATTCTAAGTTCAGAGATCCTTTAGAAATCCTGTATCCACTGTATATAATGTGTAGTTAAATCTGATTTATACCTTGTAAAGTTAAATCTGATTAAATTCGGTTTGTAGAAGTGGGAACATTTTTGACTTGAGGTACATTTAAACTTCTTACTTGCAGAAAATTTGAGGACTTACAAAGTGAAGTCACACAATACATGAATCAAGACCAAGCTGCAGTTGGCTCGGTATAACTTCGAATAGCTTGTTAATAATATTTATTGCAAGTTTAGGTGAATTAGTTTTTGTCTTCAAGTGGTTTAACTGTTTATTCTTTGCTAAATCCAGATTACATGCGACCTTCCAAGAATCCAAGAGAACTTAAAGAAATTAACAAAAATACGCTTATGAAAAATATTTGAACCAATTTTATGTTCTTTTATCAGATGGCTTTTGCCATATGTAAACTGATATCTTTTTAATATAATACGTTACTGTCAAGTTATCATTTCCTGCTTACTCTGCATTTATTGTATCTTAAATTGTGAACAGTAATGTTTCTGTCTTGTTCTGCTATTTAATTCTGAATCTCATCCATGCCGTAAAAATTTCAGCACATTCATAGTTATATTATCTCATGTACGATATATTTGTATACTCATTATTATAACATTTTTTATTTCTTAAAATATATGTAACTACATAATTACTCTTTGAAGCCTGTATGATAGACCAAGCAATTGCCACAACTTCCCAAATTGATAAAATTATGAATACTATGATAGTTATGATTACAAAATTTTAGTGAAACTGAGTGAGAAACTTTGCAATTATGAACTTTGAAATGATTCATGCTATAAACACACACACGTATACACACAAAATTCAGTAGCTAGGTTTATTGAGGCTTGGCTATGAATCACCCTTAGACCTTGTTTTATAGAATTCTTTGTATAGATGATAAGAAATGGAGAAAAACAAGTGGTTTTGTACTTTTGTTTATTATCACATATTTATGTGATGTGAAACCCCTTGGTCTATGCATTGATGTCTTAAGCTGTACTTTGAAATGTAAGCATGTGTGGACATATTAAATTCATTGTACATACAAACAACAGAAATTTACAATTAATATTATTAACATATCATCAAGCTACTTTCAATATGTATTGCTGGCTTGTTATCTAAGAAAGAAAGGATGATATTCCTCGAGATTTCTGGGACTACTATCATCATATCAGCGTACACAATTTAAACTGGTGGCTTAGCAATTAATATGAACCTAAGATCTTAAGTCCCTTTTAATGCATTTATGGCAACATCTAATTAGTAACTGTTATAGTGATATGTTTCTGCTATGTATTTATAGATGGACATGCAAGAGTGACAACTCAAACATTAGATGGTGCAAGTTGAAAACTTAATAATAACACTGTAATATTTTATATCCATGCTAAATCTGTTGTAGCAGCTGTGAAACAGATAAAACGCTAGGAAAATCTGTCTGAAACGAAATTTACTTAACGTAGGTAATTACCATAACTGCATATGTTTCTTAATCTGGTTGGACTTGGTTCCTTTCTTTTCAGGCTGAAAGCATACTGATTAGAAGCATTTATGGAGATACAGCATTGCCTTTTAGCCAAGAGGATGGTAGTCAACAGAATAAAAGTGATCATGACATGACTGTCCCATTACCTTTGCAATCTAGTGACACTGTGAAAGAGCTGGTGGATGCGAAAATCTTGATAGAAGCCTTAGAAAATGATCAGATTTGCCTAATTAAAGAATTAGAGTTTGCGCAACAGGAAAATAACAGGTTGATGGAAATTCTAAACAGTAAGGACAAGGTAGAAAGTCAAGCCATGATTACACTTGATGATCACTACACAAATAGAGATTTTATAAATCGGAATCTGGATGTTTCGACAGAAGACGATAAATGCATCATGACTAACGAATTCCAAGTGAAGTTGGATACAATGACTAAGGACCTTGAGGATGCCCGATTTCTTAGTAGCCAATATCTTAATAGTAATGCAGTAGACTTATCTCGGAAACACGAAGCTGAATTAATTTGTGCAGAGGCAGAGATGGAAGCAAGTAAGACCATTCTTCATTTGCAGGAAGAGGTAGCTACTCTTCAATTAGAACTTCAGGATACAGTACATTCCATGACTAAAGAGAATGACAGTCTGAGAATCAAAGTTGCAATGAAAGAGGATGAAAAACAGGAAATACATGCAGAATGGGAAAAGGCAAGTTTGGAGCTAACAAACATCCTTTTGGAGGGTTCTAAATCTCTCAAAGATGCTTCTGTCCAAATAGATTATATTTCTAGTCCATTTCTTCATGTGAATAATGAGATACGTGAGCGTGTGGAAAGGGTTTTTGAGGTTTGTATGAAGAAGGAAGAAAAAATCATGCTATTAGAAAAGAGCCTCGAAGATGCACAAAAAGCAGTATTGCAGATGGAGCAGAAATTAAATTCCTTGAAGGGTGCGGCAATGGTTTTGACTGAAGTACAACAGCTAGAAAATTGTGCAAGCATCAAAGAAGTGACTACCATCTTGGATGAAAAGATCAGTATGATAGAGTTATTTGAGAGAAAGCTTAAAAACAAGGAAGATCAACTCAAAGAAGCAGATAAATGTGCTAGTGCTGCACTTTTGGTTGTAAGCAGGCTAGTTGACCACATGAACTTTGCTTTGAAAGACAATGATGAGGAAGATTCCTGTAGGAGTACAACCTCCCAGATGTTAGGAATAAAACAGGTTCTACCTCTGGAAAATGAAATTCAAAGTGAATCCGCAGTGCTAGAGAATGAGACCGTTTTTAATGTTAATAATGCACAGTCATATCTATCATCC
The DNA here is from genome assembly GCA_028671895.1 of Oenanthe sinensis. Lineage (NCBI taxonomy): Eukaryota > Viridiplantae > Streptophyta > Magnoliopsida > Apiales > Apiaceae > Oenanthe > Oenanthe sinensis. The sequence continues at coordinate 47,914,342 of CM053811.1, read as the reverse complement.
CTTCACAGTGACATTAACAAATCGGCTTTTCTATACAAGGAGGTGATTCAAGAATTTGTGACCGATATTCAAAGAATGAAAAAGAACTGGATGGAGCTCAAAGAGAATTGCAGAAGTGTGCAACATATTTCTGAATCATCGAATGATGATAATGAGCGCAAAATGCTATTTCAGATAAATGATGAACTTGCTAAAATAAATGATAGACTGGAAACAGCAAGAGCCTGCATTAACAATCTGACGGATATGTGTGTCTTGCAAGCTACAGCTGAAGCTTTACCGGAAGCAGATTTTAAAAAAGCCAAACCATCTCTTGATTGTGCTATTTCGGCTGAAAGCACTGCTTCATGGTTAGATGAATCTTCAAGTAACTGCTACAGGTTTCCTGTAATGTCACCTACGCAAACATTGGGGTTGGAGTGTGAAGGAGGCCAACTACAAAAATCAGCACAACACATGAAATATTCGAGAGAAATCCAAGAAACAGTCTGTTGTCTGAGGCAGGAATTCAGGATAATTTATGATGCTTTTATGAAGTTAATTCTTCAATTAGCTCAATTTTTTAATGAAAAAGATATTAGCGGTCACTTCCCTGGGAAGGGAAAATGTTTGCCACAGTCGCCTATTGTGAATAATGACAAGAAGAATATATTAGATTATGAACTTTTCAAATTCACAGTGCCAGAGACAAGTAAATTTCTTCAACCCGCCGAGTTGGTGATTCAAGCAGAAGCAGGCTGCTTCAATTTAAAGGAGGTAGTAATGAAATTAAACCTGCATATTTTTTTGACCACACCAGTAGTGGAATAGACACTGTGTTTATAATCATAAGCATTAGTTTCTGCTACTACTTTTTTGATATTTTAGTATTTGCCAAGTTATCTTTAAGAAACTGGTAAAAAGTTAATTTTTTATGAACAATATCTTGTAATTTTCAGGTTGTCGCTGATCAGGAAGTTAGCCAGACCAGTAGCTTCTTCAACAAATTTGAGGAGGCTCGTGCAACCATGCAAGAAGCTGATGTTATGTTAAATGCATTACTGAAAGCAAATGAAGACTCAAGACAGCTGACTGGTACGTGGAGGCAAGCTGGTGAAGATTTGATGATAGAGAAAGTCAGCTTGACCGAAGAAATAGAACAACTTAAATCCTCACTTCATTTGAAGGACACAGAGAATGAAATACTACAAGATCAGGTTCATGACAGTTTCATAGAAATAGCAAACCTAATAACTTCACTTGAAGGGTCAATCCTGCACATGCAAAGAGACACGGAGAAAATGTGCAAGGTGGTATATTCCGATGCCATAACGGTAGTAAAGGAAATCATGAGATATATTTGTGTCTCCAGATCATCGTTGGAAGGTATTTGTGCCGAGGCAATGGAGAGAGAATTTGCTTATTTTGTGCTTTATCGGTGCACTGTGAGAGAATATCTCAAAAAATTTGTAAGTTCAAGCGAAGATATTGCTCCACACCAAAATAGACTTCAAGAGGACCACGACCACTTATTGACCTGCAAACATTTGATAGTCGAAAGCGACATGTCTATAAATGTTGTGCAAGGTAAAGAGCAGGAGCAAAGTGCAGTTCCCTCTACAGTGGAAGTTATTAAGTCTGACAGATCCTATACTGACCCCCTCTATGAAAATTTGGAGCTAAGAAAAGAATTGGAAAGGAAAGATGTATTGTTGAAAGGCTTACTCTTTGATATAAGCTTGTTGCAAGAATCAACCTCCACAACCAAGGATTTCAAGGTTGAAACTGAAAATTTAGTTGCGTCTTTGAGCCAATGTCAACACAATCTTCAAATTAAAACAAGTCAGCTTGAGGATCTGCTGGTTCAAAATACAAATCTTGAGTGCTACTTGGCCGATACTGAAACTGCTTTATTTGTGGCAAATTCTGATTTAGAACAGTTGAAAGGAACAATACAAGATTTGTCAGGCCAAAATTCTGAATTCAAAGTTATTTTGAGGGATCTCTATCTCAAAAAGTCTGAGGCTGAAGAGCAATTAGCAGAACAAAGAGAAGTTGTAAAGACTCTGGAAAAAGAAATTCTTTTAAAAACTCCTTCTGCGGAGAAACAATTATACTCTTCATTCGAAGATCTTGAAAACTACTCAAGGATGGTCACCGTCGAGAGGGACCAACTTCATGAGCAAATTGTTGTTTTGCAAGATAGACTTAATATGGCCTATTCATTAGCAGATGAAAATGAAGCTATTGCTGTTGAAGCTCGCCAGGTATTCACGTTTAGCCAATTCTTAAGGTTGTAAATAATCGCTGGATTATTTTCCCGAAACTTGTGATGATTTTTGTAGGAGTCGGAGGCAAGCAAAATGTATGCAGAACAAAAGGAAGAGGAGGTTAAGATATTAGAACATTCTGTTGAGGAGTTGGAGTGTACTATAAATGTATTAGAGAAAAAGGTAAGTCTAATCTACATTTACTTGGGAATCATTTATAATTTGATGAAAACAAAAAGTTTTTTTTGTATGAATTATCATGCACGTCTTCAGCAAAGTAGGTATGACGAGTTATAGAAAGAAGTGTTTTCTCACATATATCATGTTAAACGCGGTGTCATGCTACGTTGTATGTGCATCATTGCATGCATATATGGCTTGTGAACTTTCTTACATTTGCTTGACTTTTGTAAGTCTGTTTTACTTCTGTTAGGTGAATGAAATGGACGAGGAGGTAAAGAGGCATCAGATAATGAGAGATTCGTTAGAAATGGAAATTCAAGCATTGAGGCAACGCCTATTAACAGTTGAAAATTATGCTGAAAACTTGGAGTCAGAACACCCAACTGGTGAAAGGCCAGCAGAAGATCCAAGGTCAAAATTTCTTTCTTTTTAAATTAAGTATACCTGCTTTAGGTTCAGCGGTTAATAAATTTCAGAAAATTGCATGACAGGTCTTTGGAACTTCATGAGGCACATAAACGGATAATAACTCTTGAAAAGGAACTAGCTGAACAGACAAAAGAGGTGAATCTTTTTTTAAACTACAGATTTTAGAATTTCCCAGTTTTAAAGTAGCTCCTCAGCTGTTTTTCCTCGTCTAACACAAGATTGTAAATACATACCGGCACTGCAGATCAAACAGTCTGAGGAGTACATATCTGAACTTTTGTTGCATGCTGAAGCACAAGCATCACAGTACCAACAGAAGGTATAATATCAGAGATGTAGTTTGAATATATTTGCATAAACAAAGTAGACATTAGAGACAATGTAATAAATCGGTTAGTCGAATGAATTACTCTGCATCTATAATTTGATTATTGCAAACTGGTATATCGAATCTCAAAATTGACATAGGGATTGAAGACAATGTAATAAATCGGCTAGGCGAATGAATTACTCTGCATGAATATTTTTTTAAATGATTCCAATTACTCTTTTATAGATAAAGACGTGTAGTATATCTTTTACCTTGAATGTATCTCACTTTTTAAGCAGAGCATTCCTTTGGAAATATATGAGAAGATAAATAGAAAATCCTTATTCTTTGTTCAGTACAAAAACTTGGAGGCAATGGTTTGCAAAGTTGAAACAGAATCATCAAATGCAATATCTGCTAACTCGATGTTAGATAAAACAGAAAAAGGCTTAACGAAACCACGCGGGTCTAGCTCACCATTCAGATGCATCGGAGGTCTAGTTCAGCAGATGAATACTGAAAAAGAAAAAGAATTGTCAGCTGCCAGGATTCGGATAGAAGAGCTCACAGTACTGAATGCCAATCGGCAAAAGGAGGTAATTTATTGTTTCTCATTCATGGTTCTTCTGAAAGACTGGACCGTGGAGGTTTATAATGATTAGTATGTGATATTTTATCGTTTTAGTTACGCAACATTGAACTGATTGCTCACTTTCTTAGTTATGTTTTTTTCTGCTCATACACTTGGGAAGTGCCTCTGGGTGTGCAGTACTATGTAAAAATGTGGTTATGTATGTATTTGAGTGCATGTTTTCTGGTGGCTCTCTTCTATTGAGGAAATGCTATATATTCTGAACAGGTGTGTATGCTGAATACTAGACTGGCTGCGGCAGAAAGCATGACACACGACGTCATTCGAGATTTACTTGGTGTCAAATTAGACATGACTAATTATGCAGTAAGATTCAATACCAATATATATATAAAAAACTTAGGCGTAAACTATTTTATTTTTAGTGCATAATTCTTATCATATGTTGTAGAATTTGATGGAGCAGTATCAACTACAGCAGTTAGTGGAGGAGGCACAGCAACAAGCGGACAAATTTATAACTCTGGTATATCGCCTTTTTTTTTTTTGCTTATCTACACGGTAGTCATGACTTTAGCACCATAACATGTATATATATTTTGATGAACTAGGATAAAGAGAATCTCAATCTGAGAAGCAAGATTGAAGAGTTGATTGAGGAAAGGGAGAGGTAATTCCACCTTTATTATACAGCATTCAGATGACCAGCACAAGTTTTTGTTTATCATGATATATACTTTTGTCAAGTCCTTGAAAAAAAGAAGATAAGCGGGAGCACAATTGATTTAGTAGACAGCTATTTTAGCAAGCTCAGGACACATTAAAGCTGTTGAACAAAGTGGTGGTTAAGATTTAGTTTCCATTAGAGCAAGTCTATTGCTAAATTAAAAAGCTGTAGGACAAAGTGGTGGTTGCATATATCTATCTTAGTTTGCAATTTTAGAACCAACTGTGCATTTAGAGCAAGACCATGGCAATGTTATATTTGGTTGCATTGCCATAATTTGGAACCAAATGCATAAAATGACCACTCCAAATCAATGCCATACTTGAATGAAAAGTTTGTTCCATATTTGCAATCAAAGAGAGAGATATTTATTCTTGCCACATCATGACCAAATACAAATGGAAGAAAAATGAATAACAGTTACCATATACATCACCAAATATGGATATATTTGGTTGCATTTTGCAACTAGCATTAATATTTGATTCTATTTTAGAATCAAAATTCATTCTTTGCTGCCATATCACAGCAATGGCTATGACCATTTACATTTGGCATTGGACTTGAGCAACTTTGCATTCAAGTATGCCATTGCATTGTAGTGGTCATTTTATGCATTTGGTTTCAGATTATAGCAGTGCAACCAGATATTGCATTGCATAGGAGTTGCCCTTGGTATTTCATTGTAGTACATGGGCTAGATTGTTGTTTTTATCCTTTAATGTCTCCCAAAGAAGCTTAATATATTACCGTCAATGACTGATTGAAACGTTTAGTTATTAGTAACATTGTGCAATGAACTATTGAACAGGATTTTACAATGGTTTCCCTTAAATGACCCATGTAGTTCGTAGTGTGTGTTTGTGTGTGTGCCAACATCATGTATTAGTTCCTCCAATTGCATTGTTTGGCTTAAATAGATTGTATCAAATCAATTTAAATTATGAATATTACACTTACAGTGGAGTCTCATATATATATATATATATATATATATATTCTGCTTTGGGTAGATGCATTTTAGAAGCGAATAGAAAGGAAGCAGATATATTTTCCATGCAGATGACTGTTGAACAAATACAAGAGCGGGACCAGTTGCTGACAGCACAAAATGAAATGTTGAAGGTCTCTCTCTCTCTCTCTCTCTCTTTCTCTGTGTGTGTGTGTGTGTGTACCAAGTGAATCATATAAGCTGAACTAGATCCTGAAGTGGCCCTTGTTGAGAAGTCTTCAATTAGATTAGGCACTCCATATAGTCGTATTTATGGCTGCGCTATGGGAAGGATCCAACTAGAGCTAGAACTAATATGTCCTCCTCTTGCAATAAATTTTAATAAATAATGTATTAATATGCCATCAAGGTCTTCTGTTCTAAGTTCAATATATATCCTGCAGGCTGACAAGACCAATTTACAGAAAAAGGTTGCTGAACTAGATGACTTGGTTAAAAAATTATGTGGAACACAAACTACACAACCAAGACATGGCTTCATGAGGTCAAGTACTGAATTTAACAAAATGCCCACTGATCCTGGAAGACAGCTTGACAGACGTTCTCAACATTACAAATCTGAGAATAGTCGCACACATGGCAAACTGGACGCGTATGGCACTGACTTGAAGTTCAGGTAAGGTATCAAATCTGTAGTGGTGTTATGATCAGATGGCATATGTACCTGTTTTTCTAATATATAGACAATGGTGCACAGGAAGCATAAAGTTTAGTTTGTCATCAAATTCAGCTTCTTATTAAAGCGTCTTCAAGCCCTAGTGTTTTATTAAAGTTTCACATCAAATTTTATCCTCTTAAATTTGGTGGCGGAAGATTGGATTTTCTTAAAAGGTCGGCAAAATGCAACACGTGCCAAAATCCTTCAACGGCATTGGCTAACTTCATACTTTATGAGGTTTTCATCTCACATGTTGACTTGGTATATAGGGGTCTACTGTATATTTATTTTTTTCGCACAAGCATTTTAATGGAAAAGTCATCTTACAAAATTCACTTCCTCTGTTGGTGGTGTCGCAAGCTTACTGATCTGCATTTCTATGCTTCTAGATGCCACTCAACTCTGTAACTATCTTTTGATTGCAATAATTGTAATTATTTCCACAAACCGGTGATGTAATCACTTGTTTGGAACACTATACAGTTCAAATATATTTGTACAGTTTTGTTTGTGGGACAGTGGTTCTTGTCGCTTGTAGGCCTTTGCAAAAGAATCTCATTTGTATTACCGGTTGTACATTCGTCAAACTTCAAATTATATTTAATTTTGTCAGGGAAGTCTTGATCATTGTGTAATTAATATTTAAGGTACCATGTACCAAACGATACAAACAATACTATTTAAGGTTCGCAAAAATGGAACTTGTGCATGGTTGAGGCCTGATGGCAAAACTTAAGTGACTGTTGAGTACCAGAACGACAATGATGCTATGGTCCACATCCGTGTGCACACTATTTTGATCTCAACTCAGCATGACGAGACTGTCACAAATGATGAGATTGCTGCTGATCTTAAGGAGTATGTCATCAAGCCTGTTGTCCTGAAAATTATCTGGATGAAAAAACCATCTTCCACCTGAACCCCTAAGGCCGCTTTGTCATTGGTCGTGTACAAAGTTTGTTTGCTTAGAAGGTGAGTAAATGTTCGTGCGGACTACAGAGTTCTTGTGCACCACAGGTAACCACAATCATCAATCACGCTGTTTATATAGTCTATTAATTCCTACTTTTAAATTATTGATATTTTTAACTGCAGCAAGTGCGCACTCGTGAACCAATATGATAGACCAATATTTATTTTCCTTCTAGCATATAAAATGTCGTTTCTTGATATCTTGCTATTAAAATTTGGAAAAGAATTGTTTCTTTCTTTGCTATAAAATACGAATACCTATCGTGTAATTCTCAGCTTGACGAGAGTATACTGCGGGTTAAATTTGTAGAAACCGTAAAACCACCCCCAACCTTTGCCACATACTTTTCAACGATCGAACCTCTTTTATACGACCATCGTTGTCATAGACATGTTATATCGAGAATAGCATTCCACAAACAGTGCACAGGTAGATTGCCGATTTTTTCAATGCCATTTTGCTTCAAGCTCTGGCTTACAGCTGAAACATTGATTCAAGGATCAGAAAATAATTAACAGTGATTCAAGGATCAAAAAATAATTAACAGTACAAGTTCAATATAATACACATTTTTTAATCAATTGATGATTATTGCTGATCTTCATTGTTTCTGGACTACAACAGTATAAGGCTCCACTGTAAGGTAGGAGTGAGAAAAATATCAACTCAGTAATCACTCATATGAGTCTTGTTACACCCACCTACGTTTTATAATGACACAATTCAATTTTATTTCTAGGGAAAATCAATTGAAAAGATCTTAATGACTTATGGATTTAGGTTCTTCACTATAAAACAGTCTCTTTTTTTTCCAAGAAAGAAGAAATTTCATTAACTAATCAAATCATTCAGCAATACATGGATGAGTTCTGGATGTGCATTATGCACATTCCATGTACGATCAGCAATAGAACAATTATGTTTCGCTAGGTAGTGAGCCACATTGTTCGCGGACCGTTTAATAAACTTAAGAGACACATCTCAATCTTTCAACTCTGAGAGCTTCAATCTGCAGTCTTCCACCACTTTACCAAGGTATGACAGCTTAACTGAAGAGCATCGAATTGCTTGAATCACTAATAGACAGTCTGACTCAATTTCAACGTTTGTTAAGTTCCGTTCCTTCACCCAGCTTAGGGCCTCTCGGATTCCTATGGCCTCTGCCATTTCTGATGAAACTCTTCCAGGTCTGCAACTCGAGACTGCTTCTACCAGGTCACCATTGTGATTACGAGCTACTATTGAGAAGCTAAAACAGTTGGAAGCTTCAAACAGCGCAGCGTCAGCATTTACCTTAAACTTATCTTCATTTGGACGTCTCCAACACACGTCGCCATCAGCTTGAGTTAAAAACCCAAGAAAGTTATCAAACGACTTATCCTGTGCATCTTGCCAATGTTTAAGGACCAAATTTGCTGACTCTAACACCTCTGTAACCCCATACTCCTTTGATTCCATACCAGCTCATTCCTATTTTTCCAAAGTGACCAGCATAACATTACTCATCCCTTCAATTCCTCCCCTGTGCATTGGTTAACCACAGCTACCATCCAGTCTGCAAAGTTTGAAGACTCATTACCTGGAACGTGATTGCAGATTCTATCCCAACAAGCTTGTGCAAACGAGCAGGTGACCAACGAATGAATTATAGTTTCTGGTTCAGCATTACAGAGGGGGCAATAAGCATCCACTTCGACCCTTCTAGTTCTCAACTGAACTTTAGTTGGTAAACACCCTGTTATTGCCCTCCATATAAAATGTTTTATTTTTGGAGGAACTTTCAGGTTCCACACCTTTCGCCAGAACCCCGAATTGGCACTCATTTGATTTGTTTCCTTAGCCTCTTGAATCATTGCGTAAGCACTTTTAACCGAATAATGTCCCAATTTTTCTCATCTCCAATACCAAGAATCAGTTGCCGTATTTCTCAGAGGAATTGCAACAATCAAATTCGCATCTCTGTCGATGAATATATCTCTGATTAAATCCACATCCCAATGTAAACCCCCTGTAATCATCAGCGAATCAACCATCCTGTCTTTGATGGCTTCGTTATCTGTCTGTACGAAGGGATTATCTTCTTGTGGTAACCAAGGATCCTGTAATATGCTTACATCTTGTCCCGTTCCAACCCTACGAACTGCACCGTGTTTCAACAGCACTTGAGCCTCCATAATGCTCCTCCAAATGTAGCTTCCAACAGAGGCAGTAAGAACCGTACCATTGGGATAATACCATGCTTTAAAGATTCTGCTAACCAAACTTTCAGGCTGTGTTAGTAATCTCCACCCCTGCTTCCCAAGTAAGGCAATGTTGAAGTCATGTAAATTGCGAAAACCAAGGCCACCGTCTGACTTCTTTTTGCTCATTCTATCCCAGTGAATACTTCGATCTTTATTTGCTGCGGATTTCCACCAAAACTTACACATGATGCTCTCCATTTCTTTGCACAAATTAATGGGAAGAGAGAAGACACTCATTGTGTAATTAGGAAGAGCTTGAACAACTGTCTTTAAAAGAATTTCTTTACCACCTTTTGACAGCAAATTCTTATCCCATCCCTGAATCTTATCCTGCATTCTCTGCTTCAAGTACCCAAGAATAGCCGATTTATTCCTCCCCATAACATTGGGAAGGCCTAAGTATTTGCTGTTCGCGTCTGCCTCTGGGAATCTTAATTAGAATAATATCCTCCCGTCTAATTTGCTTACGGACGTTAATTTGTTTACTGAAATGGTAGGTAATGTTCTGATATGGTAACAAAAAGGTAGGCATGTTTAACTACTAGTCTACGCTTAATAACAGATTATTCATGCTAGTAATATCTTGAAATACAGCAAGGTTTAAAAAATAATTGACAATATACTACCAAGTGCTGAACATAGCTGTTGTGCAAACATATCTATGTAAACTGGAGAAATATTGATCCTAGAACGGCCTTGGGAGCTCTATTTTGGAAAAATATTAAGGCAAATACTAGAAAAGAATTTTAAATTGTCATTGGCGATGGCTGAGATAAGATTTTTATCTCTCACTGCATATACAAATTTTCATTAAGATTGGGCCTAAGTATTCTGAGTAGGGCCTTTTTTAGCACTAACAAGCTTTGCTATGTTGACGATGCTTTAATACCTGAATTCTAGAGGCTAGATACAAGACTATAATTACTATGTCAGTTGATATAAGACTAGAAACGATGTGGACAGAAATCATAGAAAAAGAGATTATACGCCTCACGTTGATTGCAAAATCTGTGCTGGTGTAGTTAAAAAGTTGAATTACTTGATTGAAGGGACTAGATAGTAGATACTGCACATCAACGTGGGGAGGAGGGGACACTTCTAAACTAAGTAATAAGGATAGGGGACATTTTGTACTAGTTAAAAAACCTAGGACCTGCAGCCGTAAGAGGTGGGAACAAAATGGCATTCCATGCAGCCAAGCAATATTTCAATCCAACTAAAAATAAGGCAATAAGCCATGTTATAGAAAAAAAGAATAAAATTAATCTAATCCAGATTTCTGGTTGTCAAGACTCCAAAAGACACAAGAAGTATATTATATGGCAAAGAAATATAATCATGTAGCACTATATTGGATCAAAAATTTTATGTTAAATACGACAAATTCAAAAGGAATTATATTCAAAAAAATAATAATGATTATATTAGGGACATGATTAGAAAATGTTGGAACCTAGAACCCAAAAAGGTCATATAGTTCAATTAAATTTCCTCTTTACTTGTATTCTCAATTTCAAGAGGAAGAAGAAAAAGATAGAGGCTGACAATTAACAAATGGGTTGATTCGAGTACAATTTTCAGAGTTATTCCAAAATAGATCATTATTCTTATGTTCAGTATTCGTATAATGGTTGGGGAGAATTATTAACCAACAAGTTGGTTACAACAATCCACCCAAAAAAATTCCAAAGAAGAAACAAAGAGATAGAAGAATTTGAACAGAATATGAAAAACTCAATCAACAATAACATGTCACAAATTAAAAAAACAAACGCATCATAATATTTGTACTTGAACAAGTTCAAACCACAAAAGAATTTAATTTAAATAAGCAATTGAAAAGATGATTTACCTTGCACTCTTTTCATTTCTTGAGCATTCTCTTTTTTCTACCCACCCCAATCTATTCCAAACCATCATTCTTAATTATACCTTTTTTTTTCTTTTCCAAAAATTAATTATTTATACCAACTATTATTTATATACTATTTTATGATTAAAAAATATACTCATGGATTATTTTGTATATTTAAATTTACAATATTTGAAATGTTCTAATTTTTATTCTCTTCCTAGTTTAACTAAACTTCTAGATTATGTTGCCATTTATTTGTTTAAACATTATTGATTGAATAACTACTACCATTTATTTATTAATCTCTCGTATGAATTAAAGAAAACAAGACTCATGAGTTCATTGCTCACTATACAAAACAACTCGGACTTTCAAGACAGCCTACAGATAAATTAGGCACACTACTTCTCAAAGCACGAAGCTATAAACAAAACTTAAAATCACAAATCAACCCATATCAAAATTCCTGTCCTAAACTCTAAAAGCAAATTGTGTGGAGCCGTTTGTTAAAAGATAGTACATGATATTTAGATTATTTTTATATGTGATAAATACAAGAATTAATAGGGTTTAGTTCCTATTTTTCAGAAAATTTATTTTGTTAATTATAAGAGAAGTATTAGCAACTGAATAAGTAGTTTTGGAAGATAGCAAGCAACATGATCATGGTGTTCACGGCTTTGTGAAATATAAGAAAATGCATTAATAATAAAATAAATACATCAGTATTAAAATTAATTATAACTATAATATATTATATATTATATATTTAAATTTTTTAAAATACTCACAAAATCTAAGATAAGATCACATTTTAATGTTTTTATTGTTTTAGTAAAAATATATATTTTTAAAATTTGTAAAATATTATTAAAAATAGATATATTTTTATAAAATTTATAATTATATATGATACTACGTGTTTGACTTCATATTTACTAAGAGATTCTAGTGAGGTATCCCTATATGTATAACAAAAATACAATTCAGTAAGACCGACAGCATATCAAAAGATAATTCACTTTTTGTATGGATCTCCTTTAAACAAACATCAAACAATTCAAAAATTAAATATATACGCATAATCATGATAAAGTTTTCATATATAGTAATAACGTATATATATTTATTTGAAGTATAAGGGGTTAATTGCATTTCAAAAATTAACTGTTGTAAAAGTTTAGTAACATAATGATAAAATTATAATCTACGCGTCTGACTCACATTCAAGAAAAAAGAGAACTTAAACAATGAAGAATTAAGCGCAAACTTATTATAATAGAGAGTGACTACCAACTTCCCATTATGAAGGAAATATTATTGTTTTTACATTTGCTTCAAAAGTCTTTTTGAATCTGTCATATGATCTAAACACCAATTTCTCATATAAAACTTTAGCATCCTTAGAAAACTCAGTAACATCCCCTGCTTACATATATATATACAAAACACAATATAACCAAACATTATTCATAACTGTACAACTTATTACACTTACAACCTATATAGATTAATGGTAATAAGATAACATGGAATCATAATACCTTTTTTTATTGTACTGCATAGTTATATATAACTATGTAAGTAATAACGTGATTATAAAAGTTAGGTTCATGGTTCAATTTTATTTGTTATCACTACTAAAATTAAAAGAAATATAATTTTGTTATCCAAGTCATAAAGTCATCAATGCCATGTCATAGGCTTAAGATATGTTCTGTCAAGTCAAATTAATGGACTTTGTCAATACTTTTTACTAGAATGATACATTAGATATTTATAAACAACAAAGAAATGGTCTAAAATGACACATTTTTATAAAATAATGCTTAAAATATCACTTATGGGTAATATGATCCTATATGTCACTACAAGACCCAAGATAGTGTAGAATTTTGCTCTTCATATATTTTGAGTTCAAATTTTGAGGTTTCAAATGCATATTTTTTAATTAATATATTTTAAAATTAAACATGTATCATAATTTAACGATTTTTAATATTTTAGGGTTCAATAAGTCATAATTTGGATTTTTAAAAATATTTAAAAAAATTGCTCAAAACTCAACTTAAAGTAGGGTTTTGCCCTAAAACTCAACTTAAAGTAGCGTTTTGCCCTAAAACCAACTTAAAGTAGCGTTTTAACCGGCAAAACACAATTTTAAGTCACGTTTTGACCCAAAAAATGGAAAAAAATCAAACGCGACACGCTCTTGCGTTTTTAATAAAACTCAACTTTATGTAGCGTTTTGGAGTGACATTTTAGGTCATTCCATCCGATTATACCATTTTGGGCATTTAGTGTTGTAACAGGGACACATAGGGTCATTACCCTGAACAACAAATTAATATTTCACACTAACTTCAATGAATAATTAGATATTTAACCCAAACCCTATATACTCATATAAACCTAACCCCAGACCCAACTCCATCCCCAAATCAAATCTGTCTTTTTCTTTCTTCATCTAAACAACCTTCATTTCTAAAGTAAGATTCCAGCTATATCTTCAATCCAATTACATTCATCGCAGGCTCTACCTTGAATGAATTTAGTTTCATATTAAAGCAGTAATAGCTTTGGAGAATATAAAAAAAATTGAAAACTTCATCATCATGAAGCAAGATAATATAGATCTCTAGAGGCACTAATAATTTACATATTTATTTAGTAAAACTTAAATAGTATGTTCAAACCTCAAACTATGCATTGAGACGAACTAAAGTTTGTGCCACTAGTATTGATTATTTAATTTTAGGAAGTATTTTTCGTACCTTTGAACTTTATTTTGTAAAATGCGATAGTGATGTTTCAATAATGATGTAATTTTATGTTCATCAAGATTTTCGAACTATTTATTTAATCAGTATCAATTTTTTTTCATCGATTAATATTACTTTTGAAGCCAAATTTTTTCTTTTATCTTTCAATTTGGAAAGGGCCTTATCCAAAATATTACCTTCTATGAAGATTTCTAAATAAATTATTGGTGGAGTAGTGGTTAAGACTTTACCTTTCTTTTACAACGGTGACTTTAACTTTCTTACTCGGAATCAAGACTTTTATTATTTTTAGATTTTTCTCATTAGAATGTATAAACTTTACCGAATTGAGCATCGATTACACTATTAAATCTCTTTTTCATGTCGATGATGGTTTCACCTTCATAAAATTTGAAATTCTCGTATTCATGGATTAAAGTACCTATTAGAGTTTTATGATTGGGCTCTGGCAGAGACTGCTGTTCCTTTCAGAGATGTAAATCAAGGAGAATACTCACTGGAAACCAACTCCAGACTCTCGACAACCAACGGTAACTGTGGTTTCTATTATTCTTAGCATGGAAATTGAAAACGATAGGGTGACATGGCAATCTTATATTCTTAACATAATCTTATATAATAACTTAATGAACTCAGATACATAATGATATAATCTAACTGCCATGGATCTGCAGATTACAAACGTAGCTGCATGGTGATTAAAATGAAAGTAAGAAAACTCTGTGATGGAAGTAAAGATTTTCAGTTGATCATGGGGGCACAAATACTATACGGTGGTCATTAATTTTTTTAAGCCAACTGTTGGGTATGCACTTTTATAGATAGTATAATAGCTTCTCTTGTGAGAAACAGAACTCACCAAAGAGAGGCCAAAGCATAAAGGATCCACTGGGAAAACAATGGAGGAAACACAACGGACCCAAAAATAATTAAGAATTAAAAAAGAAGAAAGGTAGATAAAGCCACTCAGTTGCTAATTAATTAATGAAAAAAGAAGAAAGGTAAATAATTAAGAATTTATAGCAAGAATTAGAGAAACGATTTTGCATTTTCACTACTTGATCTTAGGATTGGAAAACTTAGTTTTAGAATCTTTAAGTGGTTAGTCATTTAGAGGCTCGATTTTGAGTAGTATTCACTATGTGTTAGTGTCCTGTCTTGGTTAGTATACGTTCACCTCCATGAGGAGATTTCGATGCATGTATACACTCTTAGAATAGTTAAGACTGGCATTCGGTGAACTGAGAGTCTTTGGGTACTTTCATGTGACTGCATTTAAATTTTTTTCTGTTGTGAAATTAACTAGATCGCGAGTATGTTTTTATATAGGTTAAGTAATTTCGAACCAAACTATTACTTTCAATTATGATTTATATCTTGTAGCTTGTTTGATTTGAATTATAAATGCTTAGTTGGACTAATAGCAATAACATATTCAACTAAAATGGGAATCAACATAGTATTATTTAGAATTAGCTTTAAGCTGGTAGTGCCCAGAGCCAAAAGTTGCCTTTGATGCATAAATCAGTCTTTTTCTAGCCATTGTTTTACAGGCATCACTTTGTTATTGGCATCTTTCCATACATAAGCCACAACAGTATCACCTGCAAAATTTACGACTAATGATAAGATACGATTGAGTTTTCAAGCACTTCATTCAGAACCGGGGAACAATAGCACTGTTCTTACAACTGCTGAATGTAAAAAAAATGGGTACTACTCGAATAGAAATTTAATTACAACCTACAAAATTATGCAGATAATGATCAGCACCTACGAAAACACACAGAGAATCCTCTAGTAAACAAAGGACCAGTTAAATTGACTAGCTTGTGGTTGTAATTTGGATTGGAGTAGGAGGGAGTAGTGGTGGTGATGTCTGTGGTGGGGGAGGTACAAGTTTAGTGTTGTCAACGACGAAGACTGAACATCTACAAAGTGGGCACGTGGTGTTGGATCGAAGCCAGTTGCGAATACAATCCCTGTGGAACAAGTGTTTGCATGATGGCACTTGCATCAACTCCTCTTTCATCTCAAATTCTCCCAAGCATACACAACATCTGCAAACATTTTTCGATAGGTCAGTGCATAAATTTATGTACGAACGACTAATATAAAGGAATGGAGGGAGAGGGAGTAATAATAAATTTCGAAGAAAGAAAAGGCTATATACCCACTTGGTAGTGATCAATTTTAAGGTTTAATTAGATCACAATCTAATTAAAGTGCTCAACTGCCTCAAACTTTATCTTTAATATGATTAATAAATTAATAAATTATGATGCAGATGTTGGGCATATATACTCTTTAATGCCAACGCCACTCATCTTTTATTCTGCTTTCTACACCATCATTATTTGAAAGCACTTTTGAAGAAATAGTGGGGTGTTATTAGAGATTCTAACTGGTTTTCTAAAAAAAAGATCTATACCTATATGCTAAAATATAGTGATGAACTGATCATGCAGCTTGTCTTTAGCATATAACCAATTGTACTATTGTGCGTAAATTTTGTAAGCAGTCATTCACATTGTGCATAAATTTTGTAAGCAGTCATTCACACATTCTCAATCATCCATCTTCCAGGGGAGCATATAAATGATGGACATAGTTCAACACTAGTCATGTGAATCTATTATATCAACATGTCTATCTTTTTTACAGGTTAATTAATTTAGTATTATCATTCTTTAAAATAATCACATTTTACCTTAATTTCTTTTTACATGTAGTTCAAGCTATATCCTACACAATTTTTTTCTCTAAATAGAAATTTTGGTTCAAATCATAACCAACTCAACCTGAAAATTCGTAAAAATTCTTCTGCGCTTGTTTTTTTATTGTGTTTTGCAATACATGTTAAAAAAATTTATCAGAACTATATTTTGTGAAAATAAATATAATTTTGAAGAATTGAGAAGTATTTGATCATACATGACGATGGGACTATTGTCATTTATATAGACCTAATTATATCTCAATAATATGCATGCACCATTTATTAAAAAAATTATGATTACATTAATCTTAGATACTTAAAAGAAATCGAACTTACAGTGAATCCCTTGCCCTTAATTCTTCATCAAATAATATGGTAGGAAGTTTCTCCTTGAGTTCTTCTTTCAAGCCAACTTCGCATACCTGTGAATGTAGCAATAGACATAAGCTAATTAGTTATTAAACACTTAACTCTAGTAATTCTTAAACATTAGCAAAAAACAAAGTCATATGCATATATATATTTATGATCACAGATCAAACCATCAATATTGGTGATAACATCTGAATCAATTTATGTTTATGATTAAAGTTATTTATTCCGCATAATTTCTATTTTTTCATATTATGTTGTTCTGCACTCCTTCATGAGTGCAGAACAAATATTCTCACCGTTCTCCCATTAAATTTTTTTGATGAGAATTCTCGTTCGAATCACGGCATACATAATATAAACAAACACACATAACAAAGAGAGAGGACTTACTGATATGATGAAGTGGGGTGGCTGAGTAAGAGTTCTTGGAAGTACTGGTGGAGGATGTGAGAAGGTAGAAGCTCTTTTCTTAAGATAGAACAAGTAAAACAACAAAAACAATATTATAGAAAAGAGTATAGGAATTGAAAATATAAAAGCTTGGTAAAGCTTTAACTGGAGTGCTTGTGAATAAAGGTGAGGAGGGTTTGGAGATTGATTAAACCCCATCAAAACTATCTATCAAATCTATGTTCCAAAGAGAAAAAGAAGAGACAAATCAAGGTTCTTGTTCTATAGCTTAATGGTGAGTGTACTTGAGCTTCTGAGAAGGGAGAGTTTAATTGTAAAGATATTTTGAGTTGATATATATAATATATATATAGAATGTTAAAAGAACTTTATAAAGGCCAGGAGAGAAACAAAATAAAACTAGTGAATCAAACTTTTTGTTGCATGGGACAGGCCACTAAAAGATGGCTCCCATGTATAACAACTATTGTCCATCCATCTTCATCGCCTTTATTTGGTGCTAAATATCATCGTATCTAACCATTAGTGCCTAATTAAACTAATCAATTATTAATTATTCATTGTTTAATTAAAAGGTGGTAGCAATCTCTCAATATCATAGTATATGCCAAATTGCCAAGTGAGTAGGCAAAACAAATGCCTCTCCTACTAAAGATTTCAGAGATGTGTAGATATATTATCTCTCTCTGCCACTCCTGGTAAATTATATCCTCTAAATTAAAGAGCACGTTTCAAGGAGTTGGGATGGACCAATATGGTTTTCATGTAAGAGAAACCAAATAGAAACATGACTCTATGTACCTGATCGACTGACTCCCTGCCAATTGCCAAATAACATAGAGAAGCTGAGATTTGTTCAAGTTTCCAATATTTTTAGCCCAATATTCCTACTTAACAGGAAAACATGACACACACACAAATGTCATATACCATATATGCCGTGCACACCTTTGAACTTCATATGACAACTCTCTAAAGAAACACGGGTAGATAGGTATATACTATGTAGATAGATCATATTCGAAGAGTGCATAATGACATGAATGAACTCGCACTAATTTGTAAATTTAGGATTCGATAAGAGATTGTTTGTGAGGGGTATGGATTCATACTTTAACATTCGCCTTCTTAGACTAAGATAAGCACCACATTCTTTGCAAAGAAAATTATCTCTTCGTTACCTTTTTAGATTTTTAAATGAGAAAAAGTGAGCATTCCGATAATATCATTAGTACTGCCTTAATTGATCAAACCATAATCTACTTCAATATCAAAGAAACTGCAGAGTCCATAAAATTTCTCACACCAATATGATCGGCAAGCAAATGGCCTGCAGGTTAATCACCCTGTTAAAATATAATTAAATTCAATTAAGTTGAATGTTAACATTAAAATTTTAAAAAAAAACTCGTAAATTATAAGGTCAGAAGGGATCTCAAGTTTTTTTTTTTTGTCAGTAGAAGGGATCTCAAGTTAGAATCTTCTAAAATTGATTATGAGATTCTAGTAATTCACTTTTCAAATCCACGAATGGACTTTTCAATGAGGGAGTTAGTTAAGATATTACATATAAGTGATCTTCAATAAAGCGTTAAAACAAAATCTAGATGTATCATCATAACAATAAACTTCATTATCACAAATCAGCCATCTAATTTACTACTAAAAAGTGTAAAAACAAACTACTAGTAATTAAGCAGTGAGATGACACTAGCCTACTTTGTAATGGGATGGGTAGGAGTAATAATCAAGATCCCGTATCATATCTATATATCTTTAGTGGAAACCAAGCATACATATATATATATATATATATATATCACTATCTCAAATGCATGTAGCTATTGGAGTATGCCTGTTCAATGTTCATCATGTATACAAAACTTTCATATTATTTATTAATGTTGTATAGCTACCTCAAACAGTGGACTGATTGATCACCATTACATGACAACTTGAGACCTTATCCTAACATGAAAACTTTATCACTGGTCGCTAAGCACATTTGAAAAGGGATGAGCATGAATATACAAAGGGTGTTTGGTTTAGCGTATATCGACAAAATAAATACTTTCTTAAAAGATAAAAGATAAGTACTTATTTTCCGATATACGCTAAACCAAACCTCTCAATAGCCAAACTATATAATTGTTAGAATATTATATGTGATCCTGGTAAGTTAGTAGGTTTTAGGAGAACTGATAACTCAACATAGTATCAGAGCTCAGGTTCTCAGGTTGGCAGGGGTCACAAATTCGACTCTCTGCCTCCCCCAAGATTCTCACAATTTATGAGGGACTTTTCTATTCTAGAATGGTATCGAGCCAAAACCCCTAACCCAACATCTCCTGCTCAAGCCGTACATAATATTAAGGGAATCATCCCTCTTACCCTTGATTTGCAATGTGTACAATATCACATGTGGGCTGAGTTGTTTAGAGTCGTTGCCATGGGAAAGATGATAATATTCTCTGATACTGGGGTTTCGTGATGTATATAATTTCATGACCAGTAAATTAATGTGATCACAATAAACTGCCTTGTTAGTATGCTATTCCTAAATCCTAACTAAGCGAAAAGAATATACTTATAGTCACCTGGACATTAATAATTGATACTTATCTTATCAAAACTGCTATTCGAGAGCAATATTAAGTTTGTTACTTTAAGTTAGATTAATGGAAATATTTGTTACTTGTTAGAGAGACAAACAGTTACAATTCTGCCCAAGCTAAAGCTAACCATTATTCGTACCTACAATTCTGCCCAAGCTAAAGCTAACCATTATTCGTACCCCCATAAACACTAGTATAAAGCTGAAAATCTAACTTACCTTCAATATATTCAATACCAAAATTCAGCCTGATTCTTCTTTTAACTTTGTGAATCATATAGCTATGGCAATTGTTGCACTTAACGACCAAGATGGTACTCTATCTTAATTTTTTCATTGTGTCATCGTGTGTGTCCGTGTCAATCAGGAGTGTTTCCCAGGTTCCAACCTGACTCGCCTTCGAAAATTAGTAATATTTCTTTCGAGCCCCCGCTCGATTTTAAAATTTAATAAAAGAATTGATAAGCCCTTGTAGATAGTATATTTTAGTCTCCGGTTGAAATTCTGGTTCCGCCATTGGTGTGTAAGCATGCAATAGTATTATTTTTTATTATCACCTGATCATGAATGATCCATCTTTCAACTTGCAGGAGTTTTGAGATCGATCTCAGATTTACCACCAACTCACTACGCAGTCAAAATTAACTCATTTTCATTACTAACTAAGAATAATATAGATAGATATTATTCAGGTGCATTTGAAGCTGGGGGATACAAATGGTATATTACTGAACTCAACTTCTAACTGCAATTGTAATCCACTTTTTTTTTTTTGTTACAGCAATATATTGATTTTTCTTGGTGCACGCCTGCAGGAAGTTGGTGATTTGCCCTAATGGTAAGAGTAGCAAGGAATTTTTATCTGTGTACTTGGCCATGGCTGAAACAACTTCACTTCGTCCTGGTTGGGAAGTCTTCGCAACTTTCAGACTTTTTCTGCTTGATCAGAACAAGGACAATTATTTGACAGTTGAAGGTAATATTTGTTAGGTGATGAATTACTGTCAAAAATTATCTTCATTGCCTAGCATTATTTTTTAGTATTAAAAATTAGGGGCATAAAAGTTATTAGGAGTTATAGGCATACAAAGTTGATTATTAATTAGGCCTCTTGATGTATTAGGGGATTCGATCAATTTATCCATCATAAGGAATTTAGCGATGCTGTCAATGGATATCTTGTGGACGACGTGTGTGTGTTTGGAGCCGAGGTTTTCATCTGTAAAGAAACAAGCAAGGGAAAAACAGAGTGTTTAAGCATGATTAAAGAGGCCATTACTTACGAACACACTTGGAAGGTTGAAGAATTCTGGAAAGTAGATCAAATTTCTCAGGAGTCCAAGACATTCAATGGAGGAGATTACAAATGGTAAAAGCACTCGTGATTACTAATGTATATGTCAGATCTTGGTCTCTATATACATGCTATTTAGACATTTATTCATAAAATACAACACTAATTAAGCTTGCATTTTTAAAAGGAGAAATCTTATACTGAATTGCAGCTCCATCTTGTGTTGCATTATCTATGCAGGAAGATACTGATGTATCCTAATGGAAAAGGATATGGTACAGGGACCCATCTATCTCTATACTTAGCTTTGGCTGAATCTGCATCAATTTCCCCTGGTTCTAAAGTATTGGTAGAATATACATTGCGTGTCCTGGACCTAATTAATGGCAGGCGTGTCTCAGGCAAAGGTAATACCCATACTATCGAAATGCATGCATAATATACGTATTAAGTCAGCCATTGTTTTGCGAAGTTGGTCACCTAACAATATTATTTATCTCAAAGCCGTTTCTCAGTTTTATTTATCAAAATGTCGCTTGAGATTAATGGGATAGATATGGTGTGTTGCAGCCACCAGGTGGTTCTCTGCTTCAGATCCAGAGTTCGGATGGTCAAGATATATGACGCATGATCGCTTATATCTGCCAAGGGCTGGTTTACTAGTGAAAGACAGTTGTTCGGTAGAGGCAGAAATTACAATTCATGGAGTGGCTAATGTTGAATGATTGCAACTCTCCCTGCCTTATCACAGCAATGTTAATATAAGGAGAAATCTGTAACATTGTAATGAAATTAATGTTTTAAGTTCTAAGTTGATCAGTTCATGTATCGACAAAGATCAATGGATACACAAAAACTTAGTGCACGGTTAACCATCTCACCTTTTTTTTCCAAGTACAAGATTATAATAAGCACGAGAAACTGCACATATTTGAGACCATAATATATAACAAACCAAATAAAAAGACAAATATCAGACTTGATCTTTAATGCAAGTGTAATAAAAAAACAAATTTAAACAACTATTACATGGATCGATACCTGATCAAGTTTGCAGATTGTTGAATTTTTATGCAGTATTAGAAAAGACCATTTAATTATGTTTTTTCTCAAGCATATTGTTTGATGGATAAATCTTAGCATACATACAAAGTCACTACCTAATTTTTAGGATCCTTAATTTTAGAACCCACTTCCTCTTTTTTCTATCATTATCAATTTTATATATCAATTATTTTTAATTTTAGCGGAAAGAAAACAAAAAGTATATCGATTAAGAAGTTTTAAACATAATCCTCATCTATGCACCTTTACCAACGACAATAAACAACACCTTCAAGTTATTTTATCTCCAATAATTTCATCCTCTGTAAATATTATTTACTTTGGGCTGCAACATTGGATGAAGAAGACCCCTCGGGTTGAGAAACTTTTGTCATATTTTTCCCACGACTATTATCTTCTTGCTTCTGTGGGAGGTGTGAAATGTATCTGCGACTGAAAGATACCTGCTGCAGATGCAGCACTGCTACCATGCTCACTGCAAACAGAGCCGCATTCCCCAATATCCCAGTAAAATGATTCGATTTGATGGTTTTCTTGGCAAAAGTTAGACCAGATATGAGAATTTTGAAGACAGCATTTCATTCCTTCGCCTCCTGATGCAGGCAACTCTTACCACATGGACATGATGCTGAACCATAGATATTATCTGGTGAAGCAGAGTTGGTAGCATCACGTACAACTCCCACAAAAGCTCTAGCTCGTCAATGACTTCACAGTTCTTGCCTTGGTGTTCCCCTAGTCGCAGAGCAAGGGAATCCTGTTTTGCTCTAAACAAGCAATTGCAGCATCTCTTTCAGCTCGCTGCTGAATTTGTACAGTCTAAAGAAACAATACAAAAATGGAGTAAATTATGAGTGCGGGGTAAGTAGATTACACTCTTAATACTATTCAAATTGACAACACTTGTATTGTAACCACAACACTATTTAGGTTCCCAATGGTGATGTTCAGTATGCAGCACATGATGGACCAAGACTGCAAAACACTAGTTGCGGGCTAAATATGACATGTCTATGAGGATGCCAAGCACCCGAAGGTCAGAGTTGTATACTCAAATAAAGAGGCTGACAACAGTAACATCCCTCTGAGGAGTGGTCCAACGAGATGCATCTTCATTCTAATGTACAAGTTTCCCCGCAGGAGACACCGTAAGAAGAGAGTACAAAGAGGTTTGCTATGGCTTCCAATATAGAAGGTTCCCAATTAGTTTAACAGACCATAGTAGCAGTCAAGAGGCTTGTAGTCTGTATTGCTGGATATGCAGTTCTTGCTTAGTACCTATAATCCCTTCGGTTCTAATGCAGCCAACATGGACATTTAAACTCTTGACATCACTAGTGAAAGAGGGATATCTTTTATGTATGAGCTGTGTCAAGAACAGTTTAGATACTTTGTGTCCTGTTAGTTCTGAAAACCTGTTAATGTGTTAGATACTGGTATTGCTGCTTTGACAATTTTGTCAAACATGTACATCACCAGTATGCTTGTACCTTTCCTGACATTTATTATTTCCTTTTTAAACTCCTTGAACTTGTCATTGGTATAAATTTCTTTGAAATTGTTTCTAAATATGGTGATGGGTAACACAAGGAATAACAGTACTTAATGAGCGAGTATCAACTTCAACTTCTTTTTCCACCTTATCTTTTAAAGCACGGTCATATTTTCCCACAAATTCCCTTAAAGATGTTTTAGCATTGACATAGCCATCAAAAAAAAGCATTCATGCTTTCACTTCTTTGCGTTGTAAACATTCCTACCTAAAAACATTCTTTTACAAAACAAGGGACCCATTTATGTCTCCCATCATACCACCCTTTTAACCAATCATTATTTTCTAAATTATGTTCTGAAATCAGTCCGTTCCATCCAGATTCAAAAGTATCAATGTCAATGGAATCATAAACAACATTCTGGAGTTGAAACTTTATTGATTCATATTCATTGTACCCTCTTAATTTTTCAAGATTTTTTTCTTAATATGCCATAAACACCAACGATGACGTGCTTCAGGGAAAACATGTTCAATCGCATTCTGCATTGCTCTATCTTGATATGTAATTATAGCATTTGGTGGATTACCATACATGCAATTAAGCCAAGTTTCAAACAACCAAATAAATGTTGGTGTGTCTTCATTTGATATTAAACCACACCCAAGTAATATGGATCGACCATGATGATTAACTCCTACAAAAGGCATGTCATATTTGTTGGTTAAATATGTGGTATCAAATGTCACAACATCTCCGAATTCTTTGTATATTGCACTCTACATCGTGCATCAGCCTAAAGTAGATTTTTTATCCTATTTTCATCATCAAGATCTATTGAATAATAAAAATTGGAATCTATTAACTGTGCATTATTAAAATATTTTTGGAGGGCAACAACATCACCTTCGGCTAGTCTCAATCTTCTTATTATCCTCGTATAATTCTCACAATCCTTTTTATTAAAAGTCATATTTTCATGATCTCCGTGTTCAACAACAATAGTATTATAACTCTTATTCGTCGGAATGCCGGCTTCATCATATAAATTAAGACTTCTCTTTGCATGATTGGTCAATTTTCTATTACATCGAAAACGATAAGCTTTGCTTGACTCAAATCATGATTGTGTTCATTATCAAATTGAGTCACACACCATTTATCATTTTCACTTCTTTTTACACATAGCCTGGCTTTACAATTTGATTTCACAATAGGTTTAGGATTTAAGCTATCCACTACTTTTCGATGAGGGTCACCATATCTATGACATGCAACTGTCAAATACGTGTCTATCCCATTTATCCCATCAATTTTTCTAGTATTTCTTTTTGTAATTCCAAACCCATTCTGCAGACCATGTCGCTTATAATACTCATACACTTCAATCTCCGAATTAAATAATGAATTTAACTCAGGTGGTAGGACTTTTTCTGTAATCTCTGAGTCGATATTTTCCGCTTCCACATCACACTCTTCTCCTGCTTCTTCTTCATTGTCCTCTTCCCCAATCCACTGATTTTCAATTTCAGACTCCATAATCTAACTATAAATTAGTATAAATTACTAAATTTTCAAATATACTTGAAAAACAGAGAAGAAATTACGTAGTGTATATATATAATAAATAAATACTTGTATATTTTATTGATTCAATATATAACATAACATACCAAGAAGACGTAGGCCGATTCTAAGAAGAAACACCGTATAAGTCTATTATTTTCCATGTGATTGAGACACGTCATTAGTGGCACACCTCTAAGGCCGCACCAACCCCCCTCATACCCCACGTCTCAGCACATCCACCTATATAGACCGTATATACAACGAAAACAAATATTACTGCTATTATATTTTTTTATCATTTTGTTCGTATTAAAATACTAGTTTATATCTCATCCACGGATCGAATTGTTTTAATTTTTTTTTATATAATTTGAATATATTTTTATTTTTATAATAATAATTTAATTTTTATTTAATGTTATATATATATATATTTTTTATATAATTTTTCATATACTTTATTTATATTTTAATAGGACAATGTTTGTGTGCTTTAATAGGATAATGTTTGTGTGTTTTGTTTAGTGAGGAGTTTAATGTGAGATTTATTTTAGTTAAAAAATTAGTGTTTAAAATTTAGGTCCAATAATAATTATCCGGCCCATATACCGACCAAGGACTACCAAATTTTTAATATTTCGGTTTTAATAATATAGTATGGATGTGAAAAAAGAGAAAATTAAATTTTGGTGGCCAAAACTTACACT
This sequence comes from Oenanthe sinensis, assembly GCA_028671895.1. Taxonomy (NCBI): domain Eukaryota; kingdom Viridiplantae; phylum Streptophyta; class Magnoliopsida; order Apiales; family Apiaceae; genus Oenanthe; species Oenanthe sinensis. The sequence goes on along the minus strand of CM053811.1, from coordinate 47,888,081 downwards.
AAATTTCAAAATGATGGCTCTATTTTGAAATTTGTAAATCGGTGGCCAAAGTTTTTATTAAGTTTTTAAAATAGTGACTCTATTTTCATATTTATATATTGGTGGCCATTATTTTCACCGAATTATAAAAAGGTGGTTGTACTTTAATAGTTTGACAAATACAGAGAATTAAAATCATATAATATTATGTGGAAAATATTAAGTTAAAATTTTAAAAATATTTTTGATGACTAATAAATAATCTTGAAATTTAAAATATTTTTGATGACTAATCTATAATTTTGTTTTAAATATTTTTTAGCTTAAAAATGTGTTCATACTCGATGTCTAAAAAGTGTTCGAGTAAAGTTCGAGTGAATTTATTGAGTTAAATTTGAATTAGTCGATATGAATTAATTATAATTTTATGGTTGATACAATAGTTATATGTTATAAAAATTATTTTTAAAATTATTTAAAAATAACTTTAATTTTTTATATTTGTTATTTGACTTATTTTTATTAAAAACACAAAAATCGTTTTGAATTTTGGTGATAATTATAACCACCATTATGTAACTCCCAAAATAGAGTCACTCTTTTAAAAATCTAATTGAAAAATTGGTCACCGATTTACAAATTTGAAAATACAACCATTATTTTAAAATTTCGTGCAAATTTTGGCCACCAAAACTTAACTCGTGAAAAAAAATTAAAGAGATAAAAAAAGAATAAACAACATGAGGTTCTTTTAATTGTTAGAATATTATATATGATCCTGATAAGTTAGTATCCTAACAAACTAAAGTTTTAGGAGAACTGATAACTTAACATGCTATCAGAGCTCAGGTTGGCAGGGGTCACAATTCGACTCCCTGCCTCCCCCAAGATTCTCACAATTTATGAGGCACTTTTCTATTCTAGCATGGTATCGAGCCAAAACCCCTGACCCAACATTTCCTGCTCAAGCCGTACACAATATTAAGGGAATCATCCCTCTTACCCTTGATTTGCAACGTGTACAATATCACATGTGGGCTGAGTTGTTTAGAGTCGCTGTCATGGGAAAGATGATAATATTCTCTGATACTGGGGTTTCGTGATGTATATAATTTCATGACCAGTAAATTAATGTGATCACAATAAACTGCCTTGTTAGTATGCTATTCCTAAATCCTAACTAAGCGAAAAGAATATACTTAGTCACCTGGACATTAATAATTGATACTTATCTTATCAAAACTGCTATTCGAGAGTACAATATTAAGTTTGTTACTTTAAGTTAGATTAATGGAAATATTTGTTACTTGTTAGAGAGACAAACAGCTACAATTCTGCCCAAGCTAAAGCTAACCATTATTCGTACCCCCATAAACACTAGTATAAAGCTGAAAATCTAACTTACCTTCAATATATTCAATACCAAAATTCAGCCTGATTCTTCTTTTAACTTTGTGAATCATATAGCTATGGCAATTGTTGCACTTAACGACCAAGATGGTACTCTATCTTAATTTTTTCATTGTGTCATTGTGTGTGTCCGTGTCAATCAGGAGTGTTTCCCAGGTTCCAACCTGACTCGCCTTCGAAAATTAGTAATATTTCTTTCGAGCCCCAGCTCGATTTTAAAATTTAATAAAAGAATTGATAAGCCCTTGTAGATATATTTTAGTCTCGGGTCTTTTGAAATTCTGGTTCCGCCATTGGTGTGCATGCATGCAATAGTATTATTTTTTATTATCACCTGATCATGAATGATCCATCTTTCAACTTGCAGGAGTTTTGAGATCGATCTCAGATTTACCAGCAACTCACTACGCAGTCAAAATTAACTCATTTTCATTACTAACTAAGAATAATATAGATAGATATTATTCAGGTGCATTTGAAGCCGGGGGATACAAATGGTATATTACTGAACTCGATTTCTAACTGCAATTGTAATCCTCTTCTTTTTTCTTTTTTTTGTTACATCAATATATTGATTTTTCTTGGTGCACGCCTGCAGGAAGTTGGTGATTTGCCCTAATGGCAAGAGTGGCAAGGAATTTTTATCTGTGTACTTGGCCATGGCTGAAACAACTTCACTTCGTCCTGGTTGGGAAGTCTTCGCAACTTTCAGACTTTTTCTGCTTGATCAGAACAAGGACAATTATTTGACAGTTGAAGGTAATATTTGTTAGGTGATGAATTATTGTCAAAAAAATTATCTTGATCTGCCTAGCATTTTTTTGAGTATTGAAGTTAATTAGGGGCATAAAAATTATTAGGAGTTATAGGCATACAAAGTTGATTATTAATTAGACCTCTTGATGTACAGCTTCTTCAGGCAAGAGTAGACGATTTCACGGAATGAAGCTAGAATGGGGATTTGATCAATTTATCCATCATAAAGCATTTAGCGATGCTGTTAATGGATATCTTGTGGACGACTCGTGTGTGTTTGGAGCCGAGGTTTTCATCTGTAAAGAAACAAGCAAGGGAAAAACAGAGTGTTTAAGCATGATAAAAGAGGCCATTACTTACAAACACACTTGGAAGGTTGAAGAATTCTGGAAAGTAGATCAAATTTCTCAGGAGTCCAAGACATTCAATGGAGGAGATTACAAATGGTAAAAGCACTCGTGATTACTAATGTATATTTCAGATCTTGGTCTCTATACATGTTATTTAAACATATATATTCATAAAATACAACACTAATTAAGCTTGCATTTTTAAAAGTAGAAATCTTATACTCCATCTTGTGTTGCATTATCTATGCAGGAAGATACTGATGTATCCTAATGGAAAAGGAAATGGTACAGGGACCCATCTATCTCTATACTTAGCTTTGGCTGAATCTGCATCAACTTCCCCTGGTTCTAAAGTATTGGTAGAATATACATTGCGTGTCCTAGACCTAATTAATGGCAGGCATGTCTCAGGCAAAGGTAATCCCCATACTATCGAGATGCATGCATAAATCATAATATACGTATTAAGTCAGCCATTGTTTTGGTGAAGTTGGTCACCTAACAATATTATTTATCTCAAAGCCGTTTCTCAGTTTTATTCATCAAAATGTCGCTAGAAATTAATGGGATAGATATGTTGTGTTGCAGCCACCAGGTGGTTCTCTGCTTCAGATCCAGAGTGCGGATGGTCAAGATATATAACACTTGATTACTTGTATCTGCCAAGGAATGGTTTACTAATGAAAGACAGTTGTTCGGTAGAGGCAGAAATTACAATTCATGGAGTGGCTAATGTTGCATGATTACAACTCTTCCTACCTTATCACAGTAATGTTAATAGAAGGAGAAATGTGTAACATCGTAACGAAATTAATCTTTAAGTTCCAAGTTCATCAGTTCATGTATCTGCAAAGATCAATGAAAGGTGTTTCTTAATTACATTAGAGCAAATGTATAAGTGACAGAGAGTAAACAGAGTACAGATTCCAAATATGACTTCTATAAAGTAACTGATCTATATAGAATTGACAATCATACTTGATATTAAGATAGTGATCTTAACTCAAATAACACTACTAGCTGCTTAAACTTTGAGATGAAAATATCAGACACGATGGAGTATAAGCTAAATCGCTTTCGATTCTGATAGTTAGCCGAACATTTACAAATATCCGACTTGATCTTTGATTTAATTGTAAAACAAAAATTAAATTTAAACACCTATTTCATGGATTGATACCGGATCGAATTTGCATTGTCGAAATTATGCAGTATTAGAAAAGACCATTTTATTGTGTTTTTTCACAAGCATACTGTTTTCAACATCTATAGTTTAATACTAGTATTTTATTGGACTAGTATTTTCCATGTGATTGAGTTTCGAGATACGTCATTAGTGGCACACCTCCAAGGACGCACCAACCCCACGTCCCCACGATCCACCAATATAGACTCGAATACACAGTCCCTTCTTCATTTGAAAAGATAAATTTTTAACTCGAATTTATTAAAATTTGATTGGATTAAATTTATTTATACTTTATATTATGGCCGGTCATGTGTATCCTTCCTTAACAAAATTGTCAAATTTTTGTTACTAAACTTCTCACAAAAATGTAAAAATATTTTATTAAACTAAATTTACAAGAGTGCTACTATTTATTGAAAAATAATCTAATGTTCCCTTTTTTTTTTGTTTTAAGAATCTGTTGTTCCCATATATTAATAATCTTGCATACACCATTTTATTTAATTAATTACACGTTTTAAATCTAAATTCATCTATATATTTTTTAATATAAAAACACATATAAAGAATCAAAAGAGATTAGAGCTGTAAACGAACTCGGACGAACTTTTAACGAACACGAACAAATTCTTAACGAACCGAACAATGTTCAGTAAGCTTATCGGACAATTTTTCTTGTCCAAACTCGAGTTTGGTAACGAACCGAACGAACACGAACAGTTCGCGAACATACCGAACCGAACACGAACCGAACACGAAAATTATATATATAATATTGTAAAAAAAATAAATAATAATTTGAAAAATAAAAAAAATAAAAAATTGTAAATATTATTATTTTTTATCGAACGAACTCGAGTTTACCGAACTCGAACGAACTCTTAACGAACTCGGACGAAAATCCTAACGAACCGAACAATGTTCGGTAACCTTACCGAACATATTTTATTGTTCAAACTCGAGTTCGTTAAGCTTATCGGACGAGCTTAACGAAATCGAACACAGACGAACATGCTGAGCTTACCAAACATGTCCGGTTCATTTACGGCTCTAAAAGAGATATAAAATTTAAAAGTAAATTAAGAAACAAGGCAACGACAGGTGAAATTTAAAAATAAAAATACTAAGGTAGGTGAAGCCTGGGTCTATAAATAGCAGCTCCCAGTTACTTTTAAACTTGCCCATACCATAGCCGGACTCTTTTAACTACTACCTCTCTCTATATCCGGTACTTTCTCTCTCTACAAGGTTCTCTCTCCATCTCTCTATGTATAAATCATAGGATTCAGATTTGTTTTTTCAGTTCCGTTTTGTTGTGTAATAATGTTAGTAACAGATGTTTAACTTGATTACCTTGCATTCTCAACGGTTTAAGTATACTTTAAATTGGAAGGCTAAGATTGTAAGATTTGACTTTGGAATACTATGTCTTAAACTGGAAATAAAATTAAACTTTCCTTTGTAAAAGATTAAATGTGGACGTTTAGATCTGATACTGCTGTTTGGTAACTAAATGATGATAACTTACAGCTGTTATTGTTGTTGCTACTTGTCAGAAATGGAGACCTTTTTGTTCACATCTGAGTCTGTTAACGAGGGACATCCTGACAAGCTTTGCGACCAGATCTCAGATGCTGTACTTGATGCATGCCTAGCACAGGACCCTGACAGCAAGGTTGCTTGTGAGACGTGTACCAAGACCAACATGGTCATGGTATTCGGGGAGATTACTACCAAGGCCAATGTAGATTATGAGAAAATTGTGCGTGATACGTGCAGGGAAATTGGATTTGTATCGGATGATGTGGGGTTGGATGCTGATAATTGTAAGGTTCTTGTTAATATTGAGCAACAGAGTCCTGATATTGCTCAGGGGGTTCATGGTCATTTGACGAAAAAGCCTGAGGAGATTGGTGCTGGAGATCAGGGTCATATGTTTGGTTATGCTACTGATGAGACCCCTGAGCTGATGCCTCTAAGTCATGTTCTTGCGACTAAGCTTGGTGCTCGCCTGACTGAGGTTCGCAAGAACGGGACTTGTGCATGGTTGAGGCCTGATGGCAAAACTCAAGTGACTGTTGAGTACCAGAATGACAATGGTGCTATGGTCCCCATCCGTGTGCACACTATTTTGATCTCAACTCAGCATGACGAGACTGTCACAAATGATGAGATTGCTGCTGATCTTAAGGAGCATGTCATCAAGCCCGTTGTTCCTGAAAATTATCTGGATGAAAATACCATCTTCCACTTGAACCCATCAGGCCGCTTTGTCATTGGTGGACCACACGGTGATGCTGGTCTAACTGGTCGCAAGATTATTATTGACACTTACGGAGGATGGGGTGCACATGGTGGCGGTGCCTTTTCAGGCAAAGATCCAACTAAGGTGGACAGGAGTGGTGCCTACATTGTTAGGCAAGCCGCAAAGAGTATTGTGGCAAATGGGCTTGCCCGTAGATGCATCGTGCAAGTTTCATATGCCATTGGTGTTCCAGAGCCCCTGTCTGTGTTTGTAGACTCATACGGAACTGGAAAGATTCCTGACAGGGAGATTCTAAAGATTGTTAAGGAGACCTTCGACTTCAGACCAGGCATGATCTCTATTAACCTTGATCTCAAGAGGGGTGGTAATGCTAGGTTCCTGAAAACAGCTGCCTATGGCCACTTTGGAAGAGATGACCCTGACTTCACATGGGAAGTGGTAAAGCCACTCAAGTGGGAGAGAGCTTAAAACAGAGTATTAAATTGAAGAAACAGAGGTTGAGCTTCATACGCCACTACCTGAAAGTTTTTAGTATTTTGCTACTTGTTACTGTGTTTTTTGAATTTTCTTTGTTTACTATTGTATTATTTGGGAGGTTTTGCTTGCTATAAAAAATCTATTTTTGTCGAGTGAATTCTTTGGTTTGGTAAAAACTCTAAAAACGAGTTGATTATTACAGATGGTTATACATATGGCAAGACCTTATGTTTCAATTCCTTATGAAACACACACACACACAAATCAATCATAAGATTCATAACCCACAATTACATTAAGAGAAAAGCCAGTACTTCTGGTTAATCCAATCTTGATGAACCCTTAAACTGCTTGCTGGATACAAACACTTATACTCAGGATATAAATCGAAATAAACCTCATAATTTCCAGGAGATCTTTCAGAAACTACTACACCAACCCACCATCCTTCTCTGTCAAACGCATCAACCTTATCTCCTAAACCAAACTGCATTGTTGGAACCTTAGGTGGTGTGGGGCGAAGTTCCTCTTCCTTGACATCCTCCAACAATGGTACTTTCGAAAACTCCTCCTCGACAAGATTCTTGTACATCACTTGATACTTTCTGTCTGCAACTTCTTTGGTCACTATTCCTTCGTAATAGGATCCTAAGAAACCATCTTGTTTGCTTGCAACTTCAACTCTATCACCGCTTTTAAACCCCATTATTATTTGATCACAAGTAGTAGTAGTAGTAGTAATATTTTACGTAGGTATGTGTATAGTGAAATATTGTGAGGTTGAATAGGGCAATAAGATGGGGTATATATAGGAGGATTGAAAATCCTAGGGACAGTAGGAAACACGCTAATTTGGATTTATCTAGGAATCTAGTCGTTTAAGGATTTGCCTTGGTCGGTACTTATTTTAATTAAAATTCTAATCAAACTAGTATTAATATCCTAATTAGAATTTGATTTGTTATTTAAGTTTTTAATTATATACTTGTCATCATTTATATAAGTCATTGAATTTTTTTACACCTAACTTTAGCTATTTTGACCATATAATTAGAATTGATATTTTTTATTTTTTTTCTAACTAAAAATATTACATTTAAATTTTAATTCACAATAAAAAAAAATTAAAAACTATTACTTTTAGGCTTTAGCTATGCGGTCAAAGCATTACCGGTAAAAAGTCAAACGACTTATAAATAGGACTTATATAATAATTGAAAGAGTTAGTTATAATATAATAAAATAATACTAAATTATTATTATTAAAGTATTTATCGCTCGACTGCAGTCTAGTGATGGCAACGAGTTGGGTTCGGTCGGATTTTAGTGAAATCCAAATATTTTTTGATTATCCAAATCTAAATCCATCAGGTTTTGGATCGTATCTGGTTTTTTTCCGGGTATCCAAAAATTTATTAGAAAATGTAATAAGTTTAATATCTTCAACACAAGCGGACAACAATAACTACATTTATAAAATTATAAGTGATTAAATTTCAAAAGATAATTAAATATAATATATCATACAAATTGTGATATTAATTTATCATTAATATACAATTAGCTAATAGTTCACATATTGATAAAAATGAAAAGTTTGTATAATATAATACTAATAAAATCTATTATACGTTGATAAATGAAAAACTAGTTTATTAAATAAGTATAGACTATTGAGTAAAAATGAAATAATAAAATGAACATATATAAATTATTTATCTTATATTATATATATTATTATATATAATAAGTTATATTTATAAAATTATATATATAAATATATCGGATTTTTATCGGGTTTCGGGTTTGGATCGGATTTCGGGTCGGATATCAGTTCGGTATACTTGAAATCCAAATCTAAAATTTCGGGTTCGGTAAAATTGAATCGAATCGAATTGAATTATTATGTGATCGCTGCTGTTGTTGGCTGCAGATCACTTGCTAGTTGCTTGATCCATTTAGAAACCTACATGCACAGTACCGTTTTGTCAATATTTACTTCGTGGATGGTGTGATGGGTGCGTTATAACTTATAAATAACATAAAAATTATATGTTTTTTAATATGTCATAAATTTTTGAAAAGTTACCTATTTCTTAATTAAATACCCTTTTTACATTACTCTTGAAAAATTATACAAATTAATAAGATAATTGTTTTCTATATAACTTTAGTTATATTAAATGGTAATATTTATTTTAAAAATACACATGTAAAAAAGTGAAGAAAATAATTTTTAAATAATCACATTAATCACTAATTTACTCATCCCCCTCAAAAATGCAGTGTTACCGAAGTCAAAGATGAAAAAATTAAGTTTTATTATATTTATTTTTTAAATATTATTAAAATATTTAATATGTATATCAAATTATATATATGGCTCCAAACAGAGGAACTTATTCGTTTATCCTGGACAAATAATTTATGTTATTTTCCTTTTACGCATCACGCCACAGCATAAGATTCATATATCTATCAATTAATCTATGCTTAATCAAGTCTCTTGTAATTAATAAATTATTATTAAGAGGTATGGTATTATATATATAATATTTATTTCAATTAAAATAAAGTGTACATATGATTGTGACTAAATAAATTATATATGAAAAAACAAAAAAAAAATAGTAAATAAAATATTTGTTTCAATTTTTTTAATAAATAAATTTACTGTATTATCAAGGACAACTACCCATGATATGTATATTAACTGCCAATCTGTCACTTCATGCCTAGTTTTTTAGTTTCTGAAGCGAAAAACTGAACTACAAATTTATAAAGAGAATACAAAAAAAAATTAACAGCAATTTCTCAAATTTTCCAAATGCTAGCTATGTTTTGGAACAGTCCAGAGAACACGGTTTTTTTTAAGTTTTCTATTCAAAATATATATAACATGAGATTACTTACCTCGTATTTTGGTATTTATATAAATAAATGTAACAAATAAAAAACCTTCTTTTACATATGGATTTATTAATTAACATTTGTGATCTTTTTAAATTTTGAGTTTTATTTGTTTTATTATAAATTAGTTAGTTTTAGATGTGTAGATATATCTAGTACACTCGTCTGAGTTTATAAAAAAATCCTGATGTACGAGTTTGAAATTAAGATTTGAAAGAATTCAAAACTAAATATTTAATAATAATAAAACATTTGATTAAACAGGAACAATAGAGATTCGAATTGAAATTAAGATTTGAAAGAATTCAAAACTAAATATTTAATAATAATAAAACATCTGATTAAACAGGAACAATAGAGATTCGAATTGAAATTTATGTTACTTTTTTAGACAGAAAGAAGGAAAAGGAAACAGAGAAGAGCCAGGACAAGTTTCTTATCAGAATTTCCTTTAAAAATATTCTTAAACCAATCTATGTGTACCTTGCTCAGAGGTCTTAATGCAAGTTGACGAACTCTCGTAAACAATATTTGCGAGATATTCTTAAAACAAAAAGACACACAATTCATCAACTAACATAGTAATATTTTTATCACCTGACACGTACAAAATCTTGATTTCTACTAGGAAATTTAAGTGTGCAGCTAAAAATTAATTGTTGTACAAGGAGGAAAGCCAGTACTTGCCATTGATCCAATCTTGATGAATTCTTAACCTTTCTGCAGAGTACTTGTACTTCTTCGTGGGATAGGCGTCGAAGTGAACAACATACTTGTCATCAGACACTCCAATAATCTGACCCACCCACCATCCATCTCTCGCAAAAGCATCAACTATCTCTCCTACATCCAACCCCATTGCTGAAACCTTAGGCGGCACGAGACGGAGCTCCTCTTCATCCATAGTCTCTCTCAATTCTAGTTGAGAATCTTCATCCTCCACCAAGTTCATGTACGGCACGATGTACTTATTGTTTTCCACTTGTTTGATCACGCTCCTTTTCGAACCCCATTGAATTGTGTGTGTTTAAGTAATGTGTAATGAAAACTTGTAAGGATCAAGGGCTAATGGGGAGGGATAGAAATTATATGGGTTCACATAGGATTTTGAAACCATATAGGATTTGTAGGAATAGCCGAATAGGCTTGTTCGAGTCTTAGGAAACGGGTGTTGAATTTATGTTATTTTATTTTCTATTTCATTTATTATAGATTCTGGACAATAAATAAATCAATATATTTAATTTAAGTTATAAAATATGAGATATATTTGGGCCATTAGAGTATTGAACTAAACGGGGCCCCTCTTTTAGGTAATGGGCCTAATTGTTAACCTTTTATAACCCAATTTCCCACCCTCTTTTAGGTGGAGGAACTGACGCGACATAACCAAATAACGGAGCTTTAAAAAAATATGTAATTTATTTATAATATTTATTTTTATTTTTGGACAATAAAGATTGTTTTCAGTTTATATTTATTATAACTATAACAAAAATTATTCAAAAACATTAACATGATCTGAAAAACAATTTCAAGAATATTTAGTAAAATTATTTATAAATTAATAAACTCATGGTTTTAACAAAATTCAATTCTCCCAAATAATCCTTTCATGGTCAATTAATTTGATTTTTAAAATTTAATTAATCATTAGAAATTATTACATATAATGCCCCATAAAAGAAATTACAGAGAGTATAATAGTATTATAATTATGATTATAATTATAATTATAGTTAGTGCACTAATTAGTTACTATGAAATCATTGTATCGATTATAGCCAATCAATTAACGATTTTCACCATGCTGATTAGTTTTTGGCTAAGTTATGTACATAATCGCGGGTTTGTTTTTTCTTATTTTCTGAAAATAAGTGTTTATTTTAAAAAAAAAGATTTGTATGTATTTTTTCTGAAAATAAGTAACTTATTTTTTATTTTAAAAATAATATTTATTTTTAAAATTCTAAAATAAATATTTATCTTTAAAAAAATATGAAAATATATAAAAAAATATAAAATAAATAACTTATTTTAAATTTAAAAAACTGAAACCGCGACTGTTTTACCTAACCGAGCATCTCTTCCCTTTTGGACATACCTTTCCTTTTTGACAAATGTTCTTAAATAAAGAAAATCTATACAATATTATTATAATTAAAAAATTAAATTTTTTGATTATCAGTGTAGTACCGAGTGAACCATAAATCTTTAGATTATTCCCGGTGACAAAGTTCTTACCAAGTCAAAGGTCAAGAAACATTACATACAATCAGACAACATTATTGCCGTCAGTACATATATATATACACACACTTCTAAGTTCTATATATATCTCTCTATTTCTCCTTTACATTCATGTGCATGTTGTTTTACAACCTGCAAAACACTTTGTAACATGTTATAAGCTGATCAACAATCATATATAACTTGGTAATAAAGGTTAGTTTTTTATGCCAACTTTTTATTTATTTTTTGTTTCTTGAAACCTTTAAAATAATATTTTTTTTGATAATTTAGTTGTTGAGAATTATGGGTCTTTTTGAATTTCACTTGATATGGTGTCTGCTTGTTTATTTGAAGTTTATATGAATTGGATAATTGTGGTGTTTTACTTTAATATATGATGTATTGGATTATAGGTTGATCTGGTGTTCTTGAAAACTTGATAATTGAATTGTGGGCTTATTTATTAATGATTTTATTAAGTGACGTTTTATGTTGTAATATGGTGTGCAAGTACTTTACCAAGTCACTAATATTGTTTATGTTTTTTTTGCTGGCTAAATGTCTATGTTTGATATTCAAGAAGTGATTTTTCTAGTGTTGAACACAAAAAGATCAGAATTTTATAGATTTCTTGGGTAGGGAATGTAATTGACTGTGTTGTACGGGCATTGCTACACAAGATATATTTTTTAACGAATGCTGTTCGTTTTTGAAGATCTGTGGTTGTAAATAGATGATAAGTGATAGCTTGAAACTTGATTTCTTGAGGTTGTGATAGGATGGTTTATATCTAATTATGATTTCATTCATGCCAATGTGGAATGCATTTTTTTTGTTTTGTTCTTTTGTTTTCCAAGTATGTCAACTGAATTTGGATATATCTTGGGACTAGGTTAGTTATATTTTGACTAAATGCATTTATATCAGCAATCAATTGGCTTCTATAGATAAGAGTTTATGGAGTGTTTCTACTATATGTATTGGCATAGTGACATGTGTATCTAGAAATTGTGTTACATCTATGTTCCATAATATCTGTTCTGATTTGGTTTGTTTGTACGTAATTTAATGCAGCCATCTTTTCACTAACACAGGAACGTGCATCACACACTTTTACGTCCATTAGATTGTCTACGTTTTCTTTTTATTTTTCTGATTGTTACTTAAATTGTTGGAAGTTTATATCTGTGTGGTTTTCCAGAAAATTTAAAATTAGGTTCTTCGGAAATTTGTGACACATTATGGTAATTCTGGGAGATAAATGTGGGTGTCATACTTCTGATTATGATCATTTGTTGCAGTTCTAGGAATTAAGGCATTTCTTAGTTCGTTTCCGGTCTGTGTCAAGTAGCAAAGGAGAAGACATAATGAGTTGCTTTGGTTGTTGCCCGGATGATGATAATATGCCGAAGGCTGCTGCTACTGGTCCAAATAAGGCAAATCAATCAGCAGGTGTTTCCTTATGTTAAGCTGCATTTTTTAGATTACTTAAAATGAGTCCTAATAGATGGTGCTGAATGTGCTGATGCTTTTTGTTGAGGAATCTTGAAGTATCCATGAAGTGTATGGATACTGATTATTGTCAAACGCAGTGGTGAAAGTCTTACAGGTTATGAGGGTAAAAGAGACACTAAAGTTTTGGTTCAACTCAGATTTACTTCACTTAAGTAGGCTTTATATTTTGTTTTAGTATAGACGACCCACTTGAATTTTGAAGTGCACAATGACGTGATAGGCAGAGAATAACATGTTCAATATACACTATATTTATGTTGATAAACATAAGTTCTGTAATCAGTTTATTTCAGTGAAGTGTATAATTTACTTCTAAGAACTTTCTACATATTTTGAAAATTACAAAGAACAATGTTTTTGCTGGAGAAATCTAACTAACAAGTCGTATGAAAATTCACAAGTCAAAATTCCATATAGTTGTATAATTTTATGGCTTAAAAAGATATATGTAAATTTCATTATACATAGTCCTAATAAAAGTTAATTTTAACATCATTTATTTGAGCAAAGGAAGTGAATTTTAGGCTCATTTATGTTTAACACTTCATACATGACATTTGTTTACATTTGATTCTTGCTGCTACCTCTGCAACAGTAATTTATTTCTGATGACATATTTTTGCTATGGCTATTCTCTTCCCTTTGCTTTATCAAAATAGTATCTGATTTAAGGCTTTGTGTAGGAAATGTTGGTGGCCAACGTGCTATCGTGACAGCACCAAGGGACCCAAGGGACATGATAACTACTAACATCCAGCCTATTTTAATTCCTGAGCTCTCAGTGGATGAATTGAAAGACATTACAGATAACTTTGGCACAAAAGCTTTAATTGGTGAGGGGGCATATGGAAGAGTATATCATGGTATCTTGAGAAGTGGGCAGGCTGCAGCGATTAAAAAATTAGACTCCAGTAAGCAACCAGACCAAGAGTTTCTAGCACAGGTTGGTCCAATCAGAATGTATTATGTAGACACTTGTCACATCAAATTAATTGATCTATTATAATATCGGTGCTTTTCGGATGTCATTACAGGTTTCTATTGCATCGCGGCTTAAACATGATAATGTTGTTGAGCTACTAGGTTATTGTGTGGACGGTGGCATCTGTGTCCTTGCCTATGAGTATGCTTCCAATGGATCTCTTCATGACATTCTTCATGGTATGTTGTCTGGAATTCTTTTATTCGATCTGTTCGAAATGACTATTTTGACTGTTTATATGCACCTTTGTAATCTATCAAGTACTCATAAAACTATGTAAACTTTAAATGTGGATTGCTGCTTCATAAGCTTTACTAACTACTTGTGCGTGAAGTGGGACCGTTGTCCCAAACACAATTATCAAGGACATCTGTATAATTTAAAACACTGGTTAGTCAAAGCTGTCAAACCTTATTGAGATGGACCTTTTTTTAGCTTCTGTGCATTAGTGACTTGTCAAATTGTAGAGTGCATTGTCTTCGTGGCTTCGTCCGAATAAAGCACAATGTACATTATCTGTTTAGGTATCTTTGTTTGATCTAAATTTGTCATCTCTCATTTGTATCTATATATACATATGCAGAGTGAGTGTGCAATATCTTGACTGAAATGACTGGCCTGGTTAACCCTTTTCAACTATGCTTTCCATTTCTTTTCGTAACTGCTAGTCCATTAGTAATTATTCTTGTTGTTGATAATAAGGTAAATTTTCCATGGTTGATTTAGGAAGAAAAGGTGTTAAGGGTGCGCAACGAGGTCCAGTTTTATCATGGCCCCAAAGAGTGAAGATTGCGGTAGGGTCAGCAAAGGGACTTGAGTATCTCCACGAAAAGACGCAGCCTCATATCATCCACCGGGATATCAAGTCCAGCAATGTTTTACTTTTTGATGCTGATGTAGCTAAAATTGCTGATTTTGACCTGTCAAATCAAGCACCTGACATGGCAGCCCGCCTTCATTCAACTCGTGTTCTTGGAACTTTTGGTTATCATGCGCCTGAGTAAGCTCTTTATGTGCATTCTTCTTCCATTTGTTTTTTTTCTTCTTGAAACCCCATATTCTAGTCGGATAGACATTGCAGCATATGTCAATTATAAAGCGGATACTCAGCAAAAAGCCAATTAAATTACAATTGAAAATCTATGTTTATTACTCAATATGCTTGTGTCATGTTTAATTAAACAAAAATAGTAACACTTTAGAATCAATAGTTAAGGTAGTTTGGGACAAAGTGATACTTCACCTGATGCCTGATGGTCTTGCAAATTATAGAGCTCATTTTGTCGAGGAAGCTAAACTTAAAATATTGGTAAATCAGGTGCTGTTAGCAATTAGCATGTAAACAAAAATGTATACCTGATTTTTTACAAGTTGCAATTAGCTAATCACAGGAAAGTTTTGATTTAAATATTGAAGTGGATGATTCAAGAGGAGAAATGTAACCAGTTAGTGAATCTACTTCTAACTAAATCTGCAGGTGGTTTCCCCAGCATGTACCATTCCTTTATATTACTCTCTGTCTTCAACATTAACTATTTTATAAAGGAATATTATAAAACAAGGTGCCCAGAAAACATAAATCTTAATGTGACAAAAATATAGGTGTAGGATTTGGCAAGAGAATATACTGTGGAGGACTGCTGGAAACCTCGAATATGAGATATCTCCACTTAACACCTATTATGCTCTCTTTTTTATGATGCATGATAAAAGTAAATTTATTACACTGACATTATCTCACTAGAACCGGAACATCCACCTACAGAGTTGCTCTATTGTTAGCATTTGCTCTCAGTCAGTTTAACTTTTAAACCGAACAAGCATGTTGTTATTGATACTGCTCCTTGAACTGTAAGATGGTCTCTGATTATTCTGATATTTTGTGGCAGATATGCAATGACTGGACAACTTAGCTCAAAGAGCGATGTCTACAGCTTCGGTGTGGTCCTACTGGAACTCTTAACAGGGCGTAAACCAGTGGATCACACACTGCCTCGAGGACAGCAAAGTTTAGTGACATGGGTACTCACTTTTGTTCACTGCAGTTTCATGACTTTTTATTTTAATTTTTTGTCACCAAGGTGGATTTTTATTATATGTGGTTTTGTATAGGCAACTCCAAAACTCAGCGAAGATAAAGTGAAACAATGTGTTGACACTAGACTTGGCGGAGAATACCCACCCAAGGCAGTTGCCAAGGTAATCTATAATATATTCAAACAATACAGCATTTTTTGGGAAAAGCCTGGAACTTTACATTTCAACCACAATAACTGGAATACCACGTTGAGAGAATGTATTTGGGGAATGATTGGGAATATTATGCTGCATTGGCTGGTTGTAATGTTGTGGTGTGGGAATAAAATAAAGGAATGCTAAGAAAAACAGAGGTGGGATAGAAGAATGGGATAGAAGAATGAAACAGGTGAAAGTTATAAAAATAAAAATAAATAAAGAGTGTAAACTTTCTATAATAATATTTGTGAAAGATATGAGTAGGAGAAAGTAATGGCCGTTCATATTATAATCAAAATATATATAAAAGGAGAGTTAGCATAAAAAGATGGAGTGGAATGAACAACATAATAATTATCGTGCATGATTGTCCACACAAATATTTTTAATTTCTGTGCATTCCCACCCCCATTCTATTTCGCACCTATAATTTAAATAACTTTAGTTTGATGTATTATTACAACTTTTGTTTGTTTATTTGTTTTTCTTCCTGTAATGCATATCTTGCTGTAAGTAGATGGCTGCAGTTGCTGCTTTGTGCTTGCAATATGAAGCTGATTTTCGTCCGAATATGAGTATTGTGGTGAAGGCTCTGCAACCTTTGTTGAATCCCCGACCTGTAACTCCAAGTCAATCACATCTCTAATGGACTGCTTCCCGAATATTTGATATACAATTCCAAAATTTTAGCGTTCTTATGTTCAGTTATATGTTATTATCGGCAAAATTCTAAATTGGTTCAGTTCTCTTCAGCCACTAAATATAATTAGGTTTGTTTTGCACTTGTTTCTTGTGATGCACAGAAGCTTGAAATTATATATGAACCAAGAAGGGGTAAATGTTGTTGACTTTCCTTTTCTGTTGGTCTATATTT
Organism: Oenanthe sinensis; assembly: GCA_028671895.1. Taxonomy (NCBI): domain Eukaryota; kingdom Viridiplantae; phylum Streptophyta; class Magnoliopsida; order Apiales; family Apiaceae; genus Oenanthe; species Oenanthe sinensis. The sequence continues at coordinate 47,870,906 of CM053811.1, read as the reverse complement.
AACTGCTTCTCTTTCCGGTTAGTCTAAAGTCTAAACACAATTTCGTTCTGGGGCTAATCACACTGGTTTGATTAAATCTCCAGATATCATCTATATTACGTATGCATTATACATCGGACCTATTCCGGTTCTGATGCAGGAGATCTGTGATCCGTGCACTGTTTACAACAATGTAGTGTATACAAATACAACTATACTAGAGAGTCTGCAACTATCAGGTTTTGTTTCTTGTTTCTGAACCTGTCCTTGTTGTGGATTTAACCAATTACAAATCAATCATTGTATACAATGGCAACCTAAATTAAATTCTATGTATACATACATATACAGAAATAGGAATCAAAGAATGCTACATTTTGTATCATAAGAAGGCAAGTTTTCTTCATGAGCGAAGTACCAAGTCCAGAAATTGATCTTTTCACCACAAAAATAATGTAAAGGACGAAAGCTCTGATGTATATAACAGACAAGGCAACTGAATTCTGATTCTTAAATAAACCACTGAAACCTAACAAATCATCTGTACACACCACCAATTCTAGGGTATGCTATATATGATATATATAATTTATTCACAAAATAATTAATCGATCCATAACCTATAAGCAGGATAAGACACCAAGGGAAGATCTAGGGCTTTGCTTAGACAACCACTTGCTCCTCGTGCAGTTACGTCAACTGAGCAGATCCATGTAACTTGGAAGCTAGAAGGAATGTTAGGAATTGTCCACTTGCATATGTAACTGAAGTTGATAATTTGATCCCCGCTTGTCAAGTAGCTCTTTGGCCTCAAGTCTAGATTTAAAATTTATGTTTGTCAGTGATCTGCCTCCCAGACTCGGCCTCTATAGCTCCAGCTTGATTTCTTTGACGTCTTCGACCCTGAATTTTAGAAGTGTGTGATTTATCATAGTTTTCTAGTCATCAAAGTTGTTGCAGTTACTACCCCCATCTTTGCATATCATAAAGTTTTAGTACTTCAAAAGGTTCCAAGAACTGTTTTCTATTCAATTTCAAAGATTAAGCAAGCATTGAAAAAAACTAGAAAAGGTAAGACTAAATTATGGGACCATTGTTATCTCGCACATAAAATTTATTACAATGGCTATTAAACTCATTATAATGCTGTCCTATTGAATACAATTACTAGCAACTCATGAATATCATGCAATTCATATATACATATCAATCAACCTTGTGCTGTGTGAGTTCAAGAAGTTTAAATCATACCTCCCGGGGTAATGGATGTTCCTCTGACTCAAGCATCCGAACAACTTCACCCATTGTTAGTCTCTTCTGGGAATCTGGATCAACACACCTTAAGGCAGTCAACAGTGCTCGTTTAAGAGCAGTTCTAGATGGCTTAGTCTCCATTAATGGGTCAACGACTTCTTCTGACCGCCTACTCCCAACCATCATTTTTAGCCAATCCACCATATTTACCTGCATGCATTATGAATGGTAATATATCAACAAACAAAGAGATGTGATTTTAAATCCCAGATTTCAATCAAGTTCGTATAGTCTAGGATTACATCCTTTCAGTCACATTGCTTGCTATAGGCAATTTTAGAATACAACTAACCTGCGTTCTCTAGTTTTGCGTAAAAGGTAATAGAGAGTGATATCCAAAATTTAAATATGTAGATCCAGTGTTTAATAATATGAAAAGATTGGCATTCTATATTCTATAAAAATCACAACTACATATTACTGGCACTAAAAAGAAATTGGCTTGCAAAGTGAAAATAGTAGATACCTCATCTGCTGGACGACCATAATCCACTGGATCTCTTCCTGTGATTGCTTCCAAAAGCACAACCCCAAAACTATAGACATCGCTCTTCTCATTCAGAAGGCCACTATTGGCATATTCTGGTGCTACATATCTGTATATGAAGCATTAGGACAGTGAGAAGTTGAAAATTGGAAAGTGCAATCGAGTACATAGGCAGGCGGCAGCTATTGGAAATTGCTTACCCAAAAGTACCCATAACCCTGGTTGTAATGTGACTCTCACCAGCGCCTAACAACTTGGCCAGACCAAAATCAGAAATCTTAGCATTGAATTCATCATCTAATAGTATATTGCTTGACTTAATGTCTCGATGCACCACTTTTGGTTCAATGGCCTCATGCAAGTATGCAAGCCTGCAATAGGTGTGTGTTAAGTTAAAATTATGCCCCAGAAAGTCTAACCTAGGATGTAAATTTACATAGACTTACGCCTTAGCAGTGCCAAGTATAACTTTCATTCGAGCCTCCCAAGTAAGGCATCCATGTTGACGCATAGCTCCATGAAGCCACTGTTCTAAGTTGCCATTGTTTACATACTCATAGACCAACATCCTGGATCAGATTAGAAGTAATTAAAAGTAATTAAGATACAACTATTATATCTTCTTCTGATGTTCGAGTATATGCAAAAGGCTCAATACATCTTAATTTTTAAATGATTTGTACATAAACACTGAAAAAGTATTGAAGTGCATCCACTTTTACGAACTTGAAAGAGACTCATTGAAAAGACTTCACAAGCTACTAATTATTAGATTTTTTTTACTATAAAAAAGAGAAGATGAGCAGCGCTAATGTAGAATTCATGAAATGTAAGTGGATAAAAGAATAAGAAGAATATATTATAACAGGAAATGTAGAAACACGCTAAAAGGACCCGCTTTCTCTGAAATTCTGAATTCATCCCCTCAAAATTTGATGCAAGCTTTGTTTGAAAGAAAAATAGAGTCTACCAATCCTAAACCAAAACTTGTAATACTAGGACATTCAATAATCTCTGAGTGCTTCATTCAAATAATACTCCATTTTTCAGAATATTTGCCATTGATGTTAAAACTTTTTGAACATGAACAGATGCCCAGAAATTTATCATAGGATATGGTACCTTTGGGTCCCTTCGATGCAGTATCCCAGTAGTCTAACTAAGTTTTTATGCCGCACATGGCCAATGGCCTCGACTTCAATCTTAAAATCCTTCTCTGCTTGTCCTCTGCACGATATATATAGAACATACCATCAGCTTCAGCTACATTTAATATAGTGGAAATTATAGAAAAAATTACATGTCAACAGAAAGAAGTCAAACTTACAGATTGTTAAAAATCTTCTTAACAGCTATTATTGATCCATTAGGCAGATGGCCCTGATAAACAACACCATATCCACCTTCACCAATAACATTATCTTTTGAAAAACGATTTGTTGCGACTTCCAGATCCCTTAACGTAAACCAATGCCCCCAACCAAGTTGTGAGAACTCGGGTAGTCCAGATAGAGGAGAGGAAACATTCTGAGGATGTGAAGAAGGTTGATAGACATTGTTTCTATTGCCTTTTTCTCCTGATTCAGAGCCAATATCATTATCGTCTAATTTTTTGAAAGATCCAGATCGGCTATTAATATTAGCATTCTTAATCTGATCATCTCTCAAATGCTCCAAAAGCTTATCCGAATCTTTGCCATTGTACTTGTTCTCTGATGTGGAGAAATCACCATCATAGGCAACAAAATTTTTTGCTGAATTTTGATCCATTCGTATCTCTTTAAACTCACTTGACACAATTTGGTTCTGGCTAATCAGAAGTTTGTCAGTAGCCCTCTTGGACTTTTTTCTTGAAATACACAATGGAAGCACCAAAAGGACTATAGGAACTGCCACGAAAATCACAACTAAAGCCCACACGGGAAGATGAAAGATTGGAGTTTTCTTTGTCAGGTCATTGCTGAGTCCCATTTTTTTTCCAAACCTGTGATTCTGCAGAGTAGAATATATACAATTTCAATAAGAATGAATTTTATGTATCTACTGCTAAACTTCACACACTGCTTATGAACATATCTAAAACTTGTAATTTCTTCTAACATTCCCAAGATAAGAAAAAAGAAAACACTACTGAAAATTTAATTATTAGAAAAAGAAAACATCATTACAACATGCACATCATGCTTAATGTTTACTTCTGCCTACAGCTTAGCACAAAATTATAGGAGAGAGGTAGAGATCACTCAAATATACACATACCCACTACCAATATCTTCAGATGGAGATGCAAACATATAAAATGAAAGTCAAAAGGCAAGATTAGCTGGAGAGACAATGAAAAAAAAATATTTAAAAAAAAAAATTAGTTCTTTACCTATAGCCTAAATATATGGTACAAAGAAACATAAGATGCAAGTCACCATTTTTCTGATCACCATGTCTCCTCGAATGTATCATAAAACAATAAAATCAGAACATGCATTACATATATTCACATAAATATAAAGCTGGATGCAACTATAAATTCACTATATTTATATATACATACCTGTATGTGATTGATTACTAGTCAAAGAATTAAAAAGCTGGCCTTTCCAGTTTCAACTTGAACAATCAACCAAACATTTACACTAAAGATCTGTTATGGAATGAACTATGCAGTTTAAGTTGCAGAGAAGCCATTAAAGCTTGAAAACATCAACTCCAAGCATTAAGTAGTTTTGTAAAAAATAAAATAATTTATGGGTATTTTATATTGACCAAAAGAGTATGCAAATCAATGAAGAACAAGTTATAAGATCAAGTAAACTTAAAGAATGATAAATTTAAATCCCACTTCTTGAGGAAAATTGCAAGGCACATGAAATAGAGAGATGTGAGGAGTTATGGGATATAAATATATTTGTAGGCATGGATGGATTTATAATTTTACGAGTGGCGGGTGACGTATTATTCTTAGAGGTAGTTTGGTATATTTTGTTTATTTGAAAAATTAAAATTTTTACGGATTGATATTTAATATAATTGTTTTGGTTGTTAAAAATATAGAAAATGAAAATTATTCTCGAAATTTAAATAGTGGGGACTGGGAATTTAAATAGGAAATCACGTGTGCAATATTGTTTGGCTTCAGTTATGTTTTATTAAACCGATATAATTGGCAAAATTCATTTGTTTGGTTTTTTGAATAGGGTGTAATTATTTTTTAGTTAAAATTCCTTTTTGCCATTAATAAGTCAATGTTACTGACAATTTATTCCTATAATTTTTCATGAATAGAAATAAGAAACGCAAATAAATAAGGTGCTTCTATAATTCATAAAAAAAATTCATGTTTAAATTTATCAGTAAAAAATTATAACAAATAAGTAATTGTAATAATACTTGTCAGGACCCCATCCTTATAACACCGAACCCTTGTAACATTTCTCGAGTAAATGATCACCAAACCAAACTTTAGTGTTAGTTCATTTTTATTATACCAGTTTATATACACTTGAAACTTAAATAAATATATACTTTTTTATTATCTTTTTAGTTGTATGCAATATAATATTTTTTATATTAAATTTTTATAAGGTAAAATTTTATGTTAAAAGATTTAGTTTGATTATAATTAAAAATAATGTATAATAAATAAAAAATTATTTAACATTAATATTAGTTATAATATATAATTTGGACTTGACCAATCAAAAATTTATACTCCACTGTATTAATGATATATACTAAATTATGATCAGGTGAAAGAAAATATAAAAATAAAGAATGGAACAAACAAGTAGGTAATAGTTTATGATTACTTTTCTATTTTATCCTAGCTTGCTGATATAATTAGACGAGACAACCAGGCAAGGCGATCAAGTTAATCCAAGGAAATATTGGACTAATTACTCGTTTGTTTTGCTTAATAAAGCAGGGTTAGATCTTGACAAGACCTATGCCCCTACAGAGATTTTTTAATCTCAAATCTACTTGCCTTTATTGGCTCATTACAATTTTATATTTGTAACAATCATAATGTATTTTCTTTTAGAAAAATACAATCTTAATCTCCAATCTTCTTGTCATTATTGGTTGATTGCAATTTTGTATTTGTAACAATCATTATGCGCACTTTTTAATTTCAGGTCAAGTATAAAAAAATTCATAAATTAATATTAATATCATGAACAATTTTTTATTACTAAGTTGAGTATGATAAATATATAAATATAAATTTGTACAAAATAATTAATAAGAAACACAAAAGTCTTACGAGTTTATCGATCACGATTTATCTCTACCATTGAGCTGAGTATGATAATTGATAAGATAACAAATAATAACAACTGGCATAAAAGTTTAGCATTATTATAATGCCTACTTTTTAATATTCATACAAATCAACTCTTAATCATCATTAATTATTTTAATAAATTTCAAAATGTATTATAAAATGTTGATTGATCTTAACCCTATTCTATATGTAGGCAGAATCTTTCAAATAATGCTTAATTAATCACCAGTTGTTTAAGCCATGGAGGCTAATTGAGTTTAAAGGGCCAAAAACACACACAGAAAATAAAAATATACTACAATTGTTTTGTTAACCGACAATGGTGTGGCGCCTTTATTACTGTCGGTTGGCGTAAAATAAAATTTTCAACAACCATTTTAATTACCTGTCAAAAAACAACTATGTTACGGTGTAGTATTTGTTTATTTTTTGAGTTAGGAAAGTTGTCGGTCCCATAGGCCGCGGTTGTCTCAAATAATTAAGTAAAGTATTATATTATAATTTGTTAATTATCTAATAACATATTTCTTTCTTAAAATTGTCAAAAAAAAGTTGTGATTCAGAGATTAATTATAATAAAGAATTAAGAGCGTGTTTGTAGGTTACGGCAAAAAATATATTTTAAATATGAGAAAACATTTCATAAAGTTAATTTTAGATAATTTATCTAAAGTCACTAGAATTTTGAGTAAAAAATTGAATAATATTTTTGTAATAATAGAATCTGCCTCTTATGTTTATAAAGATAATATTAATATTGTGTTATAATAAATGTTAACTTTAGATAGTTATCTAAAGTAATTTTAGAATCATTAGATCCTTTAAATATATAAATTATTTATCAAATAAAACAAATGGACTCTAAATGAGAAGAAAGATTAAATAATATTTAGTAATATTTGTGAGGAATTGATTTCATTTACTGATTATACTCTGTTCTTGTGAAGAGATATAAATATAGCAAAACAAAACCAACGGCAAACAAAACACGTACAGAACCAATGAGTTTATTATCTAACCACCACCATATTGTTGAGAAACAAAACCTATACGCAATAGCAAAAAAGGTACATGACTTATACAACTATTATAATATTATTAATATTATTGTGGGCTTTACTCATTGAAAAATGTATTTAATTTTTAATTTATAAAATGAGTTTTTGTATTGTTTTAATTTTTTGATTTTATTATGTATTTTGAAAATAAAAATGAAAAAAAAATATTTTTTGTAGTTTTTAAAAGTAGGTGATGTTTGATTTTTTTTATAAACACAATTTGTAGAAAATAAAAAGGGTTATTTTACTAAATAAGATGCAAATTAGTTGAATTGTCGTACGAAAATTGAAAATTTATATTGAGAATTTTTAATTTTGGAAAATAAATTTATAATTCTAAAAAATAACATGTTTATATTTTTACTTTCAATTTTTCATTTTCTCAAAACTATTTTAAAAATAAATTCAAACATCACATAATTCAAATAGACACGGATAGTGTTTGATTGGGAGTAAAAATAAAACCGGAAGACACGAAATAAAATTAAACTCAATTAAAGGTAAAGTTCCAAAATTTTCATCCTTACTCAGGTAGTACATTACATTCCTAATAAATTAAAACTAGAGATTAAATATAATTTACAAGAAAAGCTTCATTATCAAGTAATTTCTAACTTAAATCTCATTGTATTTAAATAATTTATGTTCACTCATTTTTTTCATATCTTCTTTTCCACCTCTATAATTTTCTATTAATTTAATTTTATACTCACCAACCAAATAAACATAAATGACTTCCAAACTACCCAAGGGGTTTCTTAAAAAAGGGACATCAATTATACAATATTGGACTTTAAAAAGAGACATGAAGTGTGATTATATGCATGTATTCCCTGTAAAATACAATATTGGACTTTAAAAAGAGACATGAAGTGTGATTATATGCATGTATTCCCCGTAAAATAACAATTATTCTTATCTATTAAGCAAAGAGTAATATGTTGAAATAAGTGGCAAAGGATTTGGCCCCATGCAAATAATTGTAATTCTAATGTTTTTGGAGCAAATGAATGATTTGTTTTATTTGATGAACTGGAAATTTGGATAGTGTTGGAAGGTATGGAAGAAGAAGCACCGATTCCAGCAAGCAGATGCTTTGTTAATTATATGAATTATTATTTATAAGAAAACACGTTTGTGTTGTGCACTTAATTATTTGCCAGGTAGGGTTACAATTTACATAATGCAGGGTTACAAATTTAAATTGCAATAGGATGTTTATGTGATCACACACACACATATACCAGCTTATAATATGTGGGATGCTATTAATAAATTATATATTAGTTATTTATATAATTTAAATATTTCATTTAATATGATAATTTGTTTTAGTATTAATTTGTTTTTATATTTTTCTATACAATGATATTTATATATTAATATTCATAAAATTTAATGATAAGCCATAATTTTAAATAAATAAAAGAGTTTGCATGGTGATAAAATTGAGTTGAATGTGAGTAAACTATATTAAAAAAATTGTGGGATAAGTAGAATTCTTAAATTATAAAATATAGAATATAATTTAAATATAATATATGATAGAGTTGTATGTATGATATATTGAAATTGGATGGTTAAGATAGTTAATTCACCTACAATTGGACGGTTATAAATTTTTTTAGTTCATCTAGGTAAGATGGAAAAAAAATCTCTTATTTGACTATAATAATATAGTATACATATATTAATATTCGTAAAATTTAATAATATATTAAATAAAAATTATAGGATATGTATGATTTTTAAAATAGAAAATATAAAATATAATTTAAATGTAATATAATATTATCCAACTATGAGTTGTATGTATGATATATATCATTTTTGAAATTAGATTTTATTAAAATTGAATATTTAGGATGGTTTATATAGTTCACCTGAAATTAGACGTTAGGATCTTTTTTATGGTTTATATTAGTGTTTAAAAAAAAAATCTCAAGTTTAATTATAACATAGTACATATGTGAAAATTCTGAGTTTGGCTAAAATTTAATCGGATCGAAACCGATTCAATGTGAAATCGGATCCGATATCTTATAATCCAAACAATGCAAAATTTTACTCATCAAAATACTTAATCCGGTTCATTATATAACTTATATAGCATGTCTACTGTATTAATAAATTATATATTAATTATTTTATATAATTATTTAATTCAGTATAATAATTTTTTTTTATTTTTATATGTTATTTTTATATTATTATGAAATATTATTTTTTTTATTTTAATATTCATGAGATATGATTAATAGGATGTAATTTTAAATAAATTAAAAAATGATGATAAAATTGCGTTAAATGTTAATACAACTACATTAGATAAAAATTATATTATAATATTATTTCTAAAATAGAAATTATATTATATAATTCAAATATAAAATAATATTAACCGTATAATAGAGAATTACACCGTTTATAGAATTGTATGTATAATATATATAGTATACCTAAATTATTTTATATAATTTAAATATTTAAGTTAATGTGATAATTTATTTATTTTATTATTAAGAAGGAGAATTGTAACATTATTCTTAATAAAAAAATATATTATAATTTAAGTATAATATAATATTACGCGCAAACAGTTATATAAAAAGAGCCCTACACCGGTGATAGAATTGTATGTATAATATATATTATATAAAATAATTATTTTATATGATTTAAATATTTAATTTAATATGATAATTTATTTCATTTTATTATTAAGAAAGAGAACTCTATTGATGATAACGTTGTATGTATATATATTTATTCTAAATAGAGTTTTATGTATAATATATGTGTTTGATAAAATATATTCTAAATTAAATTTAATTAAAAAGTGTGTTTGAAGTTGAGTACGAGAATTATAGTATAAATATTATTTTAATTATAAAATTATAATTTTAAATAAATTAAAGTGTTTGAACGAAGATAAAATTGAAACATGTTAATTAGTAAATTATGAGTAGAACACTATATTTTAATTCAAAGAGTGTATTTAATATAGCATAGTAATAAACTTTAATTAATATAAATAAAATAATAATAATAATATTTTAATATTCATAAAATTTAAGTAATAAGTTATGGTTTTAAATAAATTAAAGAGATTGAGTAATGAGGAAATTGAAACATTATATTTTAATTAAAATAGTGCATTTGAAATTGAGTAGGAGAATTTGAAGTTGAGTACTGACAAAACATTTGAGTTTGCAGTTTTAATAAGTTAGTATAGTATAGATGGTTAAGATGCCGTGATAAAAATTATGAAATTAAAAAAATTATTTTTTTCCAACTAATATTATAAGTTTATATAACAGTATTCGTTTATTAATAATTTCGGAATGAAAGAAAATAAATTTTTTAACTTTAAAATGGCCAGAAAATATTCTAAAAATATCCAAAAGAGACGTTTTCAGGAACGCTGAATAACAGCCCACCACCCTTGTCAAGCTGCTGCCCATTTAAGTTCAAATCCAACCTGGTCCACTGGACTCTTTTGTGAGGCCTACGATTATAATGTTTCATTTATGGGATGAAATACGTTTATCAATGGACTGAGATTTTAATTCAGTCAGCCTGATTCAAATTTTAATAAATAAAAATGGATCACATTACAAGCCTCAGTTTAAAGTACGGGTTCTTTTATCATATTTATTAATTTTTTCTAATGATTTAAAATAAAATTTTCTATTTTCATCAATATTTTTAAAATTAATAATATAAATATTAAATTTTAATAATTTGTAAATACGATTTCAGTCTTAAAACTTTTAGTATTTTCTAACCAAATAAATTTAATAAAATATAATCACATCAAATAAATTTTTATAAATTTCTTATTTAATTCTTTTATTGTGAAACCACCATTATTTTGGTGTAATTCAAAAAATCAAATTTAGCAAGTCAGAAGTATAATATGTGATTTTTAATATTTACTCTCTATCTATTATTCTATTTGATCTCTTTGAACTGTCATTTAAATATATATATATATATATCATATACTTTAATTTCAAAATATTGTATTTTAGGAATATATTTGCTATAATATGATCTTTATTTCTTTATTTTATTATTTTGAATAATTTCACCATGTACTATATAATTATTTTTATATTGAATCGAATATTTTCTAACATTTTTTCATAATAATCAAATAATATAACCTATTTAAAAAATATATATCCCAACAAAACAATGAAAACATAGTATTAACAACTTTGTAAACCACTCCATCCCTCATCAAATATATTTAAGATGAAATAATTTACTCATGAGGCATTTCAACTTTCTTTTTCAAATAGTAATATAGTCACTTTTAATTGGATCATGATGAGAATGAAGCAAATATTCATTTAAGAAAAGTTTTTTATATAAAAAAAGCTATAGTATATTCCTTTTCTTTTTGCTGAAGTTGCACTTTTTATCTTTACCAGATTTTAACCGTGCAATGCACGGATATTTAACATTTTTTAAGTAATTTAATTATATATTTTAAAATTACTAACACTTTTGCTAATCCCTTCTTTTATTTATCCCAATTCTTTTGGTTGATCCAATAATATATTTATATTATATTATATATAAATTTTAGTCTAAATTTAATTTATAAAATGAAATATTTTTTGAAATTTTAAATATTAAATTTAAATAAATTATTAGTAAGTACCGAATTTTTAAACTTCTTTATCGCCATCTCGTTTTGAATTATTGCGAATTCATACAAAGTCAGGCTAATGATTTTGAGCTATTTTTAACATGTATTTATATCAAAATATTAATGTGTGCATCATGTAATGAATGGAATTTTTTTCTTATACTTCTCAACTAAACATTCATATAAATATATATGAATTACAGTCATATGTTTTTTATAACAATACAAAAAAAAATCCATATATATACTAATTTCTCATGTTCTATTTTTCTAATATATTAGATAAAATAATTTCATATTATAAAAGATTGTACATATTAAAATGATATCTAAAAAGATTGTATTAATAAAAAATATCTATTAAAATACAATTATTTTATTCAATATAACACGGAAATTACCTAAAATATGTCAAACTTCCCTATTCTCATATTAAATTGTGATATCATGTACGTAATTGTCGATTTGCGGGGTTTATATTTGAATTTTACTTGCTAGGGCTTGTGCCAACTTATAGAGTAATGTTTTAGTATTGTAGTAGCAGTTATGTTAATCTTTTTCAGCTCGTTGTTTTTAACTTGGTTGTATTTTTTGTTTTCTGACCATGGCGCCTGATTCTTGCGGTTCTATTTGTTTTTCTACGCCTAGTTCTTGCTTGACTAATTAATGTGTAGATTAGACACAACTCATCTCATGCACTTTAATCATATTTTAATAAATTTTGAATTAATTATATAAATATTACGTTCTAATATATTCTTAATCTGATTTAAATTCTACGCTTCTATATTATATTATTATAACTGAAAAATTAAAAGTTTTGGTCAGATACAGTACTGAGCCGAATAAGGTAAACCATAGAAAAGATCTTAGCTGTCTAATTTTATGTGAACCATAAAAAACGATTTTAATCATTCAATTTTAATAAAATCTAATTTTAAAAAGATATATCATACATACAAATCTAACCATCGATATTCCTCCTTATATACAACTTTTCACAGATAATATTATATTATATTTAAATTATATTCTATATTTTCTATTTTAAGAATTCTACTTATCCATAATTTTTATTTAATATATCATTGAAGTTTATGAATATTAATATATAATAGAATCAGGCCTAACAATGTACATCTTTATATTATATATAATTTTATTTATTATGATAGGTGCTTCAAATATATATAAATTTATATTATCTAAAATTTTATTTTAGACATGTCCAAATTATAATAGAATAATATGTATCATATTTAACTTTTATAAATCCAAATAATATACATATTTATTAAAAAATTATTTATTATATATAATTTTTAACTACTATCAAAATAACTCTTTTAATTAATTTATTATCACTCACATTGTTAATAAATTTATATAAAATATGACAATATAACACGTATATTGACATAAATTTTCAACGTTATAAAATTTTATAATAAATATTAATAAAAAATAATATAAAAAAATAAATTTACCTAAATATTAGTCATTCATCTCATGCTTCGCACGGGTTATAAGCTTGTATATTAGTATATTTGAAATTCTAAATATTTAATTTAAATATGTTATTAATGAGTATCAAACTTGTGACTTTTGGTAGTATTAATATAAGATCTTCTTACTCTTATTATATACTCTCTCCGTCTCAAATTAATTGTCGTCTGAACTTTTTTGGAGTCAAATTAACTCAAATTGACTGTAAATTACATATAATATATAATTGAAAAAAATTATAAAAAAATATATCATTAAAAAATATATTAAATTTATTTTAAAATGTGTTTTCAGTTTTTTAAAATTATAAAAGAATAATTTTTAATTATCAATTAAAATTGAGTTAAATTAAATATAAAAAAAATCAAATAAAAGAGTTAATTTGGTACGAGGGAATACATCAATTACAGTAATACTCGATTGAAGTGTGAGGCTGTTAGTATGACCTTGACTCAACTTTTGAAGTCTCCTTATCCAATCTGTAATCCAAGTGGTGAATATAGTTATATAAAGTCAATTCCATAATCATGTTCATCTCCAAAGTGCGCAAAAAATGTCCTTTTTTTGGATTATTATACTGCATTTTTTTCCTTTTGACTTTTCTTCTTGTGTTTTAAATTTTGCAGTAGTACCAGGATTAACACTATTATGATATAATGAATATCACAAATAAATTAGATTAAATTAACATATTAATTATATCAAACTAGTTAAACAAGATTATTAGAAGATAAACAATAAATTAACTAAATTTTAATTCCGCTCTAATAATTTAAATTTCTTATTTGAACACTACAAAAATGATTAAAAAACAAAAATAACCTATTAGATTTCGTCTGACTTACGTTATAAATAATTTATAAATTGAAAATATGTATTTTCTGATTTAAATTATTAAAAAGTCGAAACATGTAGAAAAATGATAAGGTAAGGGAGGGTCCAAGATAATAAACATGAGGATGCATTCTAATATTTATATTTTATTTTATTTCTATTTTCTTCTTCATGTTACTTTCATTTTCATTTATATATATACAAACAGTGCCTAGCTAAACGGTGAAGTAAAGACAAAGCTCCTACTCGCTCTATATTCTCGCTTCTTTGTAAGTCTACATATACGTACACATATCTGTATCTATATTTTCTCTACTTTTGAATCTTTTTTATTCTGCTCAATTTGATTAGATCATGTTATGCTAATCGCTATACTCTCAGATCAGTAGCTAATTGTTGTTTATATTGTTTGATTTTACTTGCTAATTTGTTGTGTATGTGTTTTAATTGTGATATCAATGCGCGCGTGTGTGTGTGTGTGAAGTTGTTGAATTAATTTTGTGATGTTACGTATCGATTGAAAGCTCATTTTGTAGATTTGAATTGTTTAGTAACGTGTTGAAAACGAGGTTTTGTTAGACGGTTGATCTTGCTTGATTTACTTGCTCCGTATGACTTGCTTCGATTACGTATGGCTGTTAATTTTATGATATTTAATAGTACTGAATTTCATTTGAAAGCACATTTCGTAGAATTATATCGTTTCGTACTGTATTGGAAGTTAGGTTTTGTTTAAGTGTTGGTTCCATTTAATTAGCTTGCTCTGTATGACTTGGAGTTCGTGTTTGATTGTGATATATTGTATTTGTTTGTATGATTGCTGAAGTTGTCGGTTTTTTTATATGATGCATGGTGTTGTATTGTTTTGTAGAGTAGTAAAAGATAGGTTTTGCCAGACTGCGAGTAGCAATGATCGAAGTTGCGGAAGTGGCTTAAGTTGTAATGTTCTGTCTAGTGATAGGTGCTTTTGTAGGAAAACTGAGATCTAGTGCTTTGTATTGTTTGAGATGGAACAAGGTAGAAATGGAATTTGAAATTATGCAGGAAATTAGAAGTGTAAGGGAAGGATGATAGAGACAGTCAGATACGGAGTAGGAGTGAAGGAGATGAAATTTGTGAGTGATATGGAGTTGGAGAATGCAACGAAACTGATATGAATTCAATGAATCAAATCTAACATAATTTGTTTGTTGCGATGGAATGAGGTTACGAGTGAAGATTATGCTTCTATGTTAACATGATAGCTTATTCCCAGCCCATTCCTTTCTAACCAGTCAGAAACAACATAAAAGTATCATAATGTTGATGGAGATGTTGTTTACAGCCCTATGAGGGTTCGTATAAGATAAGCATCGTTAGCTTCACTGTGTGTTCCAGTTTAGTTGAAGTTAGCCCAATTACAACCATTGCAGCTTGCCTTCATATTAATTTATTTTTTTAACAAGCAGGAAATTTGTAAAAATGCCACTAAGATAGTAGGAGCTCGTTTACTGTTGAGAGCTGAACAATTAGAAAATGGCATCTCAAGTCTTGAGTTCAACATTTCTTGATAATTGTGTCTGAAATGGATTACAATTATGTGCAAGTCATGACAATGCTACATTTGGATCCATATTCGATTATTTTCATCACTCTGAACATATCAGTCGGTTTTCTGTAATTTTTTTTATAGCAGTGAGGTGAGCTTAGTGTGACACTGTGATTTTAACTTTACTTTTGTTTTCTTTTTACTTCCAGTTATTGTGCTCCCTGTAATTTGTGGGGATTATTTGCAAATACGACATTTTGCATTCAAAATATATCCATACAGCTCTATGTATTTCTCAATTTCTGTGATTTACTGATTTTTGAATTTTTGTGCATAAATATTATGATTAGCAATTTTATATATCTGTGGAATATACTTTTTAGGTCACATTGATATAAAGCTTCGCCTTTGTTTTAGGTAGCTGCATGATATCTGGTTACAAATACTAGGAAATCACACTGTACCTGGCCTTTGGTGGCAATGGGTTAGAAGTGTCCAAATTTTGATACAGAAGGGCATTGTAAAAGACATCAATAAAGAAAAATGATCAACAAGTCACTTTTTCTGACCTATTTGTACCTACTAGTCTACATTCTGCTCTCTTCTGGAGTTATATTGTACAACAAGGTGAATTTCTTTGGTTTTGAATAGCGTACGCGTGCTTTGCTTATTCTTGGTCTGGACCACAAAAGTATAATGCATAGTATATACCAAAAGAGGAATGCTGAATACAAAATTTTTAGTTGTAAAAATATTGGCTCAATTAACATCTTGAATTTCTATTCAGCATGTGTCCCACATTTTTACTTGTAACTTTTCTGACAACCTTGAAATTTGGTTGTCCTTTTCTATGTTAATTGTATATTATTATATTTGGATTTCTAGTTATAATACCGGATTAACCTAATTGCAGTGGGTTCTCTCTCCAAAATACTTCAATTTTCCATTTCCTATAACACTCACAATGATTCATATGGGATTTTCTGGAGCAGTAGCATTTTTTCTCATTCGTGTTTTTAAGGTATGATTCTCTTCTTAGTCTTTTTAATATCACTTTTGCACGGATTTTCTGATACCCATTCACTACTTTGATTGATCACTGTTGCAATTATCAATAGAATACCTGTATAATTTTTACATATGAATTATATTAATGTAATTTATTATAACTGATTCTCTATGTTTTATCATCAATTCATGCTTCTTTCTCTTGCGGCGTGTTCTTAATATGTGCACATGTAGGCATTCCTCCAATGTGAATCTTTCAAGCACACAATGGGTAGCCAAAAATATTTGGCATGGGCTTTAGGGCTGTTCCACTTATTGCATGTGTCTCTTTTATCATTTTTAAAAAGACAAAAGTAACTATTGAGATTTGCAATTTCATTTGTATTGTGATCCTTGGCATTCTAAACATAGAAGCTGATCTGTAGTGACTTTATGGCAACATTTTCCCTAATTTTTTGGCAGGTTGTAGCTCCTGTCAAAATGACATTTGAAATGTAAGTAATTGAAATTTGTCTCTGAAACCTTATAACTTTGTATATGGTTCTACTCAATGCCTGCTCATCTAAAAGTAATATTTAATGTTTTTTCATTTGCTCATGGCAGATATGCAACATGTGTGGTCCCAATAAGTGCCTTCTTTGCTTCGAGTCTTTGGTAAGCACTAAAGCAATTCGTAGATATCGCATTTGAGCGACTTTGTAGGTGACTCTACTTGTTTGCTCTAAAGTAATGCTAATGCTATAATTTTTGAATGGACTCAACAACTTTGCATACATTTGAGTTAGGAAGTTAGAATATGCCAAACTAAAAGGTCCATCTTCAAAAAATAACAAAGAAGCATTAGTTTTCTCTTTAGATGAGTACCCGGTGTATATTGTTGCAAAATAATTTTTTTATTAAATGAGTATGCAAGCTTAATTTGATAATTGTTTTGCAAGAAAACTGTTAAGTTTCCCTGTTTAAGTTGTTTCTATATGGTGCTTGTCAGGCATAGTTTGCTTCTCTATTTAGATTTTCACCATATATACGTAAGTTATGTTTCTCAAGTCCCCTGACTGCTAATGTTAGATTCTGGAAAGACAATTGACATGACTTATTGACTTGCATTGTGTTTGAAGGTTCATTTAATTTAAGTTTACTTGCTCTCACTGTATTTTTAACAATAACAGACGCTTCCTCTATTGACACAGGTTTGGTAACACAGCATACTTGCATATATCCGTGGCTTTCATCCAGATGCTTAAAGCCCTAAGTATGTGCATCAAAATTAATTTACTTTCTTGCAATAGATATTGATGGTTTGCTTACGTCCATTTCTGCATTACAGTGCCAGTGGCAACATTTCTCATGGCTGTTTTATGCGGCACTGACAAACTAAGATGGGATGTCTTCTTGAATATGTTGCTGGTCAGTGTTGGGGTGGTTGTTTCCTCATATGGGGAAATCCATTTTAATGTAATTGGTACAGCTTACCAAGTCACAGGCATATTTGCAGAAGCTTTGAGGCTAGTCTTAACTCAGGTCCTCCTGCAAAAGAAAGGCTTGACTCTCAATCCTATCACAAGCTTATATTACATAGCTCCATGCAGGTTTAAGTTTATTGATTTTTCAATATTTTTCTTTGTTAATGTGTGCATGGACAAAATTTTCACCTGTGCTGAAAGTTTAGGAATTAGGATGAACATAAAATTTGATACAAGGAATCTAGCATGATAACTATTTACTATCAGATTATTGTATCTCTCTATGTGACTGGGTGATATTTTTCTCCATTGTCTGTCTTCTATTTTTTCGGGTGTAAAGCAATTATGTTCAAGTCATTGAATTACCCCCTAAGTAGTGTGTGTGTATCGCATTATACTTCCCTATTTCAGATCTTAGTTAAAAATACTCCCATTACATAACTTCATATTTCTCATTTGCAGTTTCGCATTCTTGTTTGTACCTTGGTATTTCCTGGAGCAGCCTGGGATGGAAGTCTCACAGATCCAATTCAATTTCTGGATCTTTTTCTCCAATGCCATTTGTGCTTTAGCATTGAACTTCACAATTTTCTTAGTAATTGGTAGAACTGGAGCAGTGACCATTCGAGTTGCTGGTGTTCTGAAAGATTGGATATTGATTGCTCTTTCAACTGTAATATTTCCAGAGTCCATTATTACGGGACTGAACATTACTGGTTACGCAATAGGTATCTAGTCAATTTATTATTGAAGCTAAAAGTCGCCCCTTTATTTCTCAAATATTCCTTTTGACATAATTCCATGATTATAAACTTTTCTTCAGCACTCTGTGGTGTTGTCTTCTATAACTACATAAAAGTCAAGGATGTACGGTCATCTCAACTTCCAGTTGAAAGTATTCCAGAAAGAATGACAAAGGTCAGTATTTGCATCACTTATTGGTCTAGCCGGACAAGCTATTTTATGGTTTATCTTCCATTAATTTGTTAAGACTTTTCTTTTTTTGGAACGTTTTATAGATTAACATGCTCAGGTTGTCAACGAGCAGGGAACAGATACTAAATAAGAACCTTTAACTGCAAAATTAGTTTCAGTCTATTACAATAAGAACTCTTGATTCCATTTGTGGGTGTATGCGTACCAGAACCTTTAAGCCTTAAATCGCCTTCTATCGAGATGTTTAAAATTGTGAAATATTTTGGTCTTGTAAATGTATTTTCTTAGATAACGTGTAGTTCACACTTCACAGAGACTTGCTTCAAAAGGTTGCATGTGTTTTGGGGCAAGTCAGATAATTTTATGGTATTAACACAGTTTCAGTTGCAAGTTGCAACATACTGAGTTAAAGAAAAAACCAGTTTAGGTCTCTTTCATGTTTTCCTCTGTGGTTGTGGTAACATGATAGTACTTGCAGTCTATTCTGTTCATCGAAATTACATAGCATACAAGCTTTTATCTTGTTCTAAATGATGGCCATAATGAATCTTGAGAATAGCTAGTGAGTAGTGACTAGTGAGGACCTAGATCTGAGGAAATTGACACTTGCCTAGACGACAACAGAAGCATGAGTTCATAATTTATTTATTCCAGTTAAATTTTAAGTTATAGATATATGGAAGTTACAAAGCGAAAATGTATACATGATACAGTCAATATGAAAGTAAATGGAAATTCATTGGGTATTCAGTATCTAGTAAACCATAGTAATCTATAGCATAAAAGATTGAATGAGTTCATAATACATGTATACAATTATTAGCAAATGGGTAAATATTTCAAAAGGAATGTTGTTACATAATCTTGGGTTTGAAATTTTTTATCAGGAATGGAAGTTAGAGAAAAAATCATCAGATATATTCACACCTGATAGTGAAGACGATGGAAGTAATAACAGAGTTGTTGGTTCTGCTTCTGATCTAAATGTAGATGAAGAGGCACCTCTGATTCCTTCATCTAGGATCTCTCATATTGGACGTTCTCAGCTAAGCAACCGGGATTTATAATTGTGAGAGTGCAAATATCGATTTACATCAGAGAACCCTTCAGTCTGTAAAAATGAAGCATACACGCTCCTGCTGCGAACTTTTGCATCTTATCTTATAGTCACTAGTAAATATCCATTTTTTGTAGGGGATATGTAATTACTGCGGAAAACTGTGGAACTCAATGTAGCATCTATTCATCCAGCTGCTGACTTGGTCACGGACCAAATTATGCTTGGGTTCTTGATTAGCAATTTCAATTTATTTTTTTTGCTGTGATTTGCTTTGGCAGGATGTGATGATAACATTCACTGTTAAAAGAGGGAACATGTTATAGTGTCTGTATTCATTCGATTTTCACATGTTATAGTGTCTGTATTCATTTATTTTATTCAATCATTATAGTAGTTAAAGAAATTTAGCAATGTTTATTTTAGTAGATTTTTTTTTCACAGTATACATGATGGAATTTTTCATGTTTACATTGACAAATGATCATCCATTTAGTTTTTCATGGCGTGCATTAACAATTAATCATCCTTTTAGGAGTTGGGAGTTGCCTCTCTAACTCTCAAAAATTTATTAGTGGCATTTAGCAATTTAAATTTCATTTTAAATTTTTGATTTCGAACAAATGACATGTTTGAATATGTATAGAATTTGAATTTTAGGCATTCAAATACCACAAATCTAATAAATTTGAGAATTTGAAATGATAATTTAATTCATGTTATTTGAAAGCTATCATTTAAAATAAATTGTATGTTCTTTTCAAAATAAAATACTAAAGAAATTAATAACAAATCAGCAAGTCTATGAACATGGCATGGGGAGATATAAAAAACAAGTCTATGAATTTAGCATGGGGAAATAAAAATTATATACCTTTGTAGCTTCGCACACTTTAATAAAATAAATAAAAACTACATAACTTTTAGTTAAGTTATTATTATTTTATTTCTAAAACATAGACAGAAGGAGACTGTCAAAATAAATCATTAAGATTAGTGTAACATCAGAGGTTTCAATTTTTTTTTTCTTCAAAATATGGGTGGCTTATTTTAATTGAGGTGTTTTGTGTTTGATAATTATGATATTTTAATATACACAATTTTTGTAGATATTATTTTGATTGTGCATATGAAAATACCATAAAACACAATTGTTTTATTCACTATCAGGTAAGTTATTTAAGATGAATCCTAGGTTCCTTGTTCTCATACATATATATGGGGTTCACTATATTTATTATGGATCGAACCAATCAAAATTTGACACATTTTTTTAAGACAATTTTTCGGGACCTGAAGATTAATATCTAAATGCGAAACAACAATAGCTGGTACGATTATCGGTTGGGTATTCTGAGAATTTCAATGGGGATTTGCAAATAATCTATTTTTATAGAAGGCTATGGTATATTTGTGAACCTTACATGTCACTGCACTGTTTTTTGGTGCTATCACGTTACTTAAATTCACCTGCAACTTTGTCTGATAATAATTATATGGGTAATGAGAGAGTCACTAATTTCCTGCATTGACAACAGGCACTCATCCATACCATAAACTTTTAATCACACACTCAGAAGCCAGTCTTTTTGTGAAGGGCACAATATTATTAGCATCCAAGACTAATACAACAGTGAGGGGCCTAAGATCCTATGCTTTCAAAACTAATTCTGGTTCGGGTCATCCTGGCAGCTGGATATCCAAAATTAAGCAAGAAAATGATGCAGGGATCACATCCTCTCCCATCAATGCCTCCTTTGCTTTGCACGTTTCCGGGATTCTTTGCCCTTTATCTTCCATTTATCCACCCCACCTGGTCGGTTTTTCTCTTCTATCTCCCGGACTTTCCGTTTTCTGCAAAAAAGGTCATATAAGATGACAGCAGAATAGAGCCAAAAAATGGGATGGAAAAAGAAATCATCCTTTCCATTTATTATTCAAAGGGCAGGTTACTAGAGGTGTCATCGACATTCATTCTAGAAACATAAAAAAAAGAATGTTTTAGCAGTTCATTTTTTTTATTAGAGGAGTATGGCAATCTTTACTAAATCTTTATACTTGCCAAGATTGAAATAAAATCAAGCTATATATGCATTTTGGAACAGCCCGGAATGTGGCACCACACAACAATAACCTAAGACATTAGCTCTTTAGTCGGAGTTACCTATAACTCCCTAGAGAATGGTCACCGAGTAGCTCATCTGCAAGGGATGCTTTTCTCTCCTTTTTAGTAAGTCTCCCTGTGTAAAATTCTGTTGCTGACTCTATAACAGTGCCAATCTGATGTTATATAAAAACGAAAAAAATATCCTTTAACAAGCAGCAAAATAATACGCTTGATTATATATGTTCAAAAAGGATAAAAAATGAAAGCTAACATATGTCCTTCGATTGGAATCATTATATACATGGAGAGAGAAAGATCTGAACAGTGACTTGCCTGGAAGTATTTGGGAACGGATTTCGAATCACCCTTTTTGTAATGCCTCTTTGGATCCATGACATTCCTCAACTGTACTACCAAAAATATCAAAAATGCAAGTAAGACATTATTATCTGCTTACAAGGCATGAACTCATCAAGAAAATGCCATCAAATTAACATCCAGGTGAATTGCTGGTATCAACCTCAGAAAACCAGTAGGTTATAGATAACTACTACTAATATATTAAGTAGTAGTTCATGTTGCATGGTCCAATATTACATTTTAACAATTTAAATTCCAAACTCCATCCTAGACAGGTAAGCGTGAGTCAAAACTGCAAATGAAAATGTATAATGCTTCGACTCCAAAACAAAAAAATGTCAGCTTTGGGGGCGTTTGGATGGATGTTGAGAATGGGAATCGGGAATGAGAATGAAGGGTATAGGAATGGGGGATAATGGGAATGGGAATGAGAATGATATGGTTACCCAAGGGGTAGGGAGGATATGATTTACCCACCTAATGGGAATGAGGTTCCCATTCCCTACCACCAAATTACTAATCCAAACACTAACATATGGGATTGAAGTTCCGATTCCCATGAACCGGGCTCATTAACCATGAACCAAACACCCCCTTTGTATCTTAAACTTAGAAAACTTAGAGAATACCCTAAAGTCAGCATAGTGTGAAAGAGAAGGTACACGATCAATATGTTAGTTGTCATCTAATTTTTTAATTTGTTTCCCATTTAATTGGTGTTTTTTTAAACATCCCATCTAATAAGTTGTCACTTACTATGTCAGAATTTGCACTTGCATTTTCTTCTCAAACCTCGTCATAGAAAATTTGCAGTCTCATTTTTTTACTCTTTCACTTTGAATAACTCAATTGCCCAAGTATCTAATAATGATTTTAAAAAAATGCAAAGATAGAAATTGTTGCATCCATCTTTCATACACGGAAGTCACAATCACCGAACCAATACATCAAAATATCAAAATATGCATACAAACATCCAAAAACCCAAAAACCACCAAACGAAAAAAATACACACGCAAAACAAAAACACCTCACCTTTAGCAACTGAAGATCTTTCTTCAACTCAGGCGTCATCGTAGGCGCAGGCATATCAAACCTATACACCAACATAAAAAAATCAACTCATACATTCACATACACCCTATAACCACTAAACCCGAAAACCGAAAAACAAAACCATACCAATTCTTCCCAGAAGTATCTTTGATTTGTTTCTTCAACAACTTATTCAACTTCTTGGGATTATTAGTTGGAACATAAAGCCCATCAACAAGCTCACTGTTAGGCTTATAAACAACACTTTTTTCAACCAAAGATTCGATTTTTACACCCGACTCGGATTTATTTCCGGGTAAAAATGAAGTGGGTAGCTTTGGTTCCCATGATAATCCAATCTTTGGCTTATTTTCCACCATTCTGGTTTCAAATTCACAACATAAACAAAACAAACACCTTGTCAATTTATCGATTCACATACACATACATATAAATTGAACTTTAATACATATACATATACATACACATATGCATACACAGATGTATAATATTGAATTATAAAGAAGAAGAAGAAGCATACATTGTATCTTGTTGAATCGCAAGGAGAAAGGGAATTTAGGGTTTTGCAAGAGATCCGAAACCCGGTAATTACCCATTAAGCATTATATCAGTTTATTGTATAAACTAGAAGCCCAATATTGGTACAAGTAAAAAAAGCCCAATTATAAATTAAAAGCCCAAAATAAAATTTAAAAGTTAAACATATTAAGCCCGAAATAGAATTTATAAAGTTATAAACATTCGACGATATAAAGTTTATATATTTTTTTTATTGGGTTGAGAGTTCAATTTAAAATTAGGAATTTTGTTGCAACTCAACTCGTGTATGGATTGAGTCAAGTTCAAGCCTTTTAACATATTTTTGATATTAAATCAAATTTAAATATTTGTTTAAACTCGATAAAACAGATCAATTTTTTTTTATTATGAAAATGACCTGAACTGTTTCAAAATTCAATTTTTTTTATAAGCCTAAACAAAATTAGAATTCTAAGTCAACATAAAATTAATATAATTGGTAGAATAGTAGAAAATTTTAAAGTTAATTTAAGTTAAACGCGGTTCTTAATTTCCATTTTATTATAAAATGATATTATTATGCCTAATAGGAAAATAGATAATTTGTTTGATTATTAGAATTTTCTAATCATTTCAAAATTTATCAATTTTCAATTTTTCATACAAGGTACAAAATATATTATTCAATAATTTATTTGTAAATAACATTTTCCGAAATATACATACTTTTGTATGGCAGTTCACAAAAGAAAGAAAACAATATATGAGAGAACAGAGACAGCACATTTAAACCTCAAAGTTAATAAACAATGATTTAATACTAACCTCACTTTATTTTAATGGTTAATTTCCTCAAAACACTACTAAAAATGAATCATCACCCTACCTTAAACCTTGTTTAAAGGACGTACACTCAAATGAGAATATATATAACATAATTAAGCAATTAAGCATGCATGCATGCATGTCTATAATCTAGGTATTTTAATTATCAAAGCCATTTTTTTTCTCTCTCTTTCCCTCATAGTAAACAACCTTCATGGATTCATAGACATGACCCCAAGAGACATTGGTTCTTGATAACTAAAATATATTAAAATCCAAAGCATTAAAATTAGGATAGTCAACATTTTTATATACGTAACCACTAAGCAGAGAAACAAGATGAAAGGAAAGTTAGTACTCTTTGCAGTTGCAGGTGTGGCAGTTGTAGGAGCAGTCATAGGCCTTATTAGCAGTGATGTTGTGCACAAGAAATCATCCGGTGATGCAAAAGATCCTTTGGCCACTACCACGAAGCCGGTTGCCTCGGTTTGCTCTGCAACCGATTACAAGGAGTCTTGTGTTAATAGCATGAGTTCTTTGGCAAATAATCAATCTGCAACTCCAAAGGAATTCATTCAAGCTGCTATAGACTTTGCACAAAAAGAAATAAAAGCAGCATTAGATAAATCAGGAACACTTGCGAAAGCTGTAAAGGAACCGCGAGAAAAAATGGCTGTTGATGATTGCCAAGACTTGTTACAATTTGCTGTTGATGAGCTGCAAGCTTCATTTTCATCTGTTGGAGACAGCAATTTGCATAGCATGGGAGACAGAGAAGCTGAGTTGAGGAACTGGTTGAGTGCAGTTATTTCGTATCAGCAAAGTTGCATTGACGGATGTGCTGATCATCATGATCTAAATGCCACAATGTCAAATGGACTTTTGAATGCAACACAGCTGACAAGCAATGCATTAGCTATTGTTTCAACAATGTCTGATATATTTAAGTCGTTCAACATTCCTTTAAACGTGACTGCAAGTAATAGACGCCTTCTGAATGTAGCTCACGATGATAAGTATGGTTATCCCAGGTGGCTTTCGTCTGTAGATAGAAAGTTGTTAGCCAGTAATAATGCGGGAGTGACACCGAATGCTGTTGTAGCACAAGATGGAACTGGACAATACAAAACTATTGGTGCTGCTCTTGCTGCATATCCGAAGGGTAATAAAGGGAGATACACCATATATGTAAAAGCAGGGGTTTATGATGAGTATATAACTGTAACCAAGGATCAAGTAAATGTGTTTATGTACGGAGATGGACCTCGCAAGACAATGGTCACTGGTAGTAAATGTAATGCCAAAGGAATTACTACCATGCAGAGTGCATCTTTTGGCAAGTTTACATATATGTTCTTCTATATGCAAACATAATTATCATATTGAAAATGAAAGTCAAATATACTAACTAGCTGATCATTGCAGCTGCTGTTGGAACCGGATTCGTGGCCAAAGGAATGGGATTTCAGAACACAGCAGGTCCTGAAGGACATCAGGCAGTGGCTCTAAGAGTCCAATCAGACATGTCTGCATTTTATAACTGCAGAATTGATGGATATCAGGACAGCTTATATACACAAACCCATCGCCAATTTTATCGTAACTGTGTCATCTCAGGCACGGTTGATTTCATTTTTGGTGATGGAGCAGTCATTATTCAGAACAGTTTGATCATTGTCAGAATGCCAGGTCCAAGTCAGAAAAATACAGTAACTGCACAGGGGAGAACAGACCGACATGAACCAACTGGTATAGTCATCCAAAATTGCCGCATTGTCCCCGAGCAAAAACTCTTTCCGCAAAGGTTTCAAGTTCAAACTTTCTTGGGAAGGCCTTGGAAAGAATACTCCATGACATTGATTATGGAGTCAACATTGGCTGATTTCATACAGCCAGCCGGATGGATGCCATGGCAAGGAAACTTTGCACTTGACACATTGTTTTATAGAGAGTATGCAAATCGTGGTCCAGGGGCAAATACTGCTCAAAGGGTAAAATGGAGAGGCTATAAAGTTATTACCAACAGGAATGAGGTTCTACCCTACACTGCTGGACCATTTATTCAAGGAGACCAGTGGCTGAAAGGAACTGGAGCACCATTCATCCTGGGCTTAAAAAGCTAAAACATTCAGTTTATTCTCAAATTACAAATTTTGTGCAGCAGTTTGATTAGCTCTTAGTTTACAAAGCATACACAATTAGATTCCTTCAATCTTGTGTTCTAGATTACTTGTTAGGAGAAGACTGCTTCATAACACCAATGTGTGTTGCCTTTATGTATATATTTCTTTGTAAAGAAAAACTTAATATTAATACTCAATTTAGTGTACATTTGCACATAAGAGAGACATTATTGAGCATTACACATTCTTCTTATGTTCTTGATGGAATATTTTGTAAAGTTTTGTCAGAGGATGAAACTTATCTGTCAATGTAAAGACTTCATCAGATGACAATATATACATAGATGTCATCAAATGCAGTCCATATTAGAGATTGAGAGAAGAGTGGATATAACTATCCAGGTAATTAAACTAAATATTAAAACACTAGTGTAAACACTACATGTTCCCAGCTACTTGTCCAAGATCAGCCTTTTTCAACTTATTTTTAACACAAAGTATTAGTATTTTTAACCAAGGCCCAACAATGCAAGCCTGTTTGACCTTTGGAAATGGAATACATGACAAAATTACAACCCAATTTTTTAATTTTAATTGTGACAATCGAATCTATTACTACTCACTGGACAAAATCAAGAGGGAAAGGGTCATGTTTTCTGACATTGAGTTACTTTAACTATCATCACTGGCATAACATAAACTGATCCTTGCTGAAAGGAGACTTGAGAGCTCAACTAGTCTGCAGCCATAAATGGATCAACATCCCCAAGCTCAGCTATTAGAGGTTCTAATGTGGTTGGGTCCTCGTCTTCAGGAGTAAAATATGTAGGGAACGGGAGCAAAGATGCATCTGTTTTCTTGTACACCGCATCCTTAATAAACACAAAGTTCCCTGTAGCACCTGGAACCTGGATCAGAAAATGACAACACGACATTAGCACACCATATAACAAATCTTATTTGAGAAAAATAAAAGAAAATAAGAAACACAGATATTCGCCTCCAGGTTCTAGATTACTCAGACTTGGATTCTTGCATTTTGCCAGCTAGATTCATGGTTCTAAAAAACTCAAACTTGGATTCCTCTATACTGAACCTTTAAGGCAGGGTCATTGACTCCTATCCACCATGGATATATTAAAAGTCCCAAACAACATTAAATTTAAACAAGGACCTGCTTATAGATCCATCTGGACCTGAATGCTATGATGCTTAGTGCTCATTATTTCACCCACTTTAACTCTTCAATAAAAGATAAAAACAATATCTGGTGTGAATATAAGCTGAAATATAATTCCACTAAATGACTTGCCTGAATAAGATAAGACCCGACCAGTTATATATATGAACCAAAACATGCCTCACAAAATCAGCCATTTATAAAAAAATTACATGCATGGAGAAAAATGGAGAATCATACTTGGCCTCTCACATAGATCAAGTTCCTTGCTGGTTCTATTTTATACACCCAAACATTTTTAACGGTTCGCTGCTTCCCACCCATGCGGCCAGGCATCTTTTTTCCTTTAAAAACCTATTAAAATGTGACAGAAAAATTATTGCCACCATAACAGCTACAATTTCCATGGTATAAAGTATAAGCAACTATCTTTCTGAAGAAATTTGGGAGGGAGGAAAAGAGTACTTTGTTTGGCAACAGATTAAGGGAAAAAACAACCATTTCTAATTTTAGCATAGAAGATAATACATATTTATGAAAAAACACAATACTAAATATTTGAGATAAAAATTGCCCACATCTTGCACAAATCTTTACTTGTCCACAAGAAATAGGTTTTTTTGACTAAACTCTAAAATATAGTAGTCGGAAGTCAAAACTTCTCAAGCAGACTAAATTAAGGCAACAAAAATTACACCAGATACATTGCTGAAAAAGCATAATATATACAGAATGCCATTAAACACAACAACTAATCCATTGTATGGAAGGAAAAATTAGTACACTATTAGGACTAAAATCTTACGTAAACAGTTTAGGTACCGCCCTTTGAACTTTATTACAAGCAATACAAATCAAGTGAGCAGCTTGCTTTTTCCACCATTCTTACTTTTGCTTGCTCGGATGAACTTCTAGACCTGAATGCTAGTTCCAATTATTGACCATGACTAAAAAGGGAGGTCCTGCGCTCTGAGTTTATTAATTATACAATAAGTTGAACCTATTTTTGTAGAATAGCGGCTGCTCAAACACTGACAAGAAATGTACGTCAGCGTTTGCTTTGCTAGAAAAAGTAAAATTATTTCTTTATCTGCCTCCGCTGTATTATAACAACTAACACAATAGATGCAAGACCTTTCAGGACTGATATAGAATTATAGCAGTGGCAGGGCAATGGATACAGTAAAGGGGTGTCAGAGTCTAATAAGTAATAACTAAGTAATGCTTGAATGGTCTGCAGTCTACTTACTTCATTGTTGAGAATCAATTAGTCTTTTCAATACCTCATGCATGTCTAATTTCATTTTACAGATAAAATATATGAAAAAAAGCGATATCACCATTTCTGTCTTCTTTGTTCTCTATTTCTCTTCTCTCCTATTCATCACTGAATCTACACACTCCTATCTATGATTAAACTTCTTCACTATACAAGAAGATATGTTACTAACTGATTGTTTACTTAATAACCTTTTGTTTCAGTCACGTCTGCATAATCTCTAGTCTGACATTTGAACTAAAAAGTAAACCAAGAATAGGAAGGCCCATAAATCATGAAATTCACACTCAAAATTGCTGTCTACAGGAACCAAAAAGCTATTAAAGTGCATACTGCCAAATTCACATTAAAAACATAATGGCCCACTAAAATAATTGCCTTGTATACATGCAGGATTTATTTATTCTCGACATTTTCTAAGATAACATTTAGATGCAATGGAATAAATCATGGAAGTTTAAAATCAGCACCTATGCTCAAGGCAGTTGATATCATTTTTCAGATGGATGAAGTCCCTAATATCTATTTTTGAAAGACGGAACTAATAAGTTACTGTGATCCAGATTTGCTTTGGGTATGGCTGAATTAAACAAGGCCAAGAATGGGATGAAAAAGAATAAAATGGCTTATATGTATGAATAGATTAGAAGATGATGTTTTATCAAACTATAACAATAAGTAAACAAACCATAAAAGTTGGTTTTACCAGGCATTTTACAACAAGCAATATTGTAGAACATACTCCCTCCGTCCTTTTAGATTGTTAACATTTCTGAGAGAGTTCGGCATGCATTTTAAGGTGCATATAAATTATAGTTCCATAAATTATTATTTTTTCTGAATACAAATTTAAACATTCAATTTTTATTCAAAAACAGAAAATTGTAAAAATAAGTTATGCAACTATACTTTATATGCACCTTAAAATGCGTGCTGGACACTCTCTTAAAAATGTTAACAATCAAATGGGACGGAGGGAGTAATATATTACACATAAAATGATGGTAAAATGCATCTCAAGGAAAGTCACACACACCTTGCCAGGAGCATCCCTCTGGCCAGTAGAACCAATACTTCTATGTGATAATGATGCACCATGAGATGCAGGCATTCCTTTGAAACCCCATCTTTTCATGCCACCCTGTATACAGAACAACCAGTAACTTGTTAAACTGACCAATGATTTCACAAACTTCCAATATCTATGTTGGATTGGAAGGTAGCTATATGAGATATAGAGTTCTGTGGGTAATCTAACATCTAGCCAAAATCAAAAAACAAATAGCCTAATTAATTTCATCCTTCCTAGAGGAACGGTAAGCAAACACATATGTGCCCAAACAAGATAATCATTTGTGAATCCATGGGGTATTGTCCATACAAAAAGTATTAAATAAAAATGCACATATGTTACCTGAAAACCTTTTCCTCTAGTGATTCCAGTCACATCAACAAACTGTCCAGGAATAAAATGACGAACACCTAAAGACATACCAAGTGGGAGAAGAGCATCCCCTGTTACCGGAAACTCCTTAAGTTTCCTCTTCATAGGAACCCCCTGAGCTCTAAAATGACCCACTTCCGGTTTAGTCAAATGTTTTTCCTTTTTATGCCCGCACCCAATCTAACTAACACCACACCACCAAAAACAAATAAACATTTCAACACATACCCAACACCCGTCTCTTAAGGATAAAAATTGTATCTAGACGACATAATAATCTTGAAATTAACACATAGAAGCCCACAAAAGTACAAGCACTAAAGCATGTAAATCAAGAAAGGTCACATATATGAAAAAATTAAAAGTTTTCACCTTAACTAACCTGGAAATTTTGTACATGACACGAAATGTAGTGTTTGTGTTTACATTTTGAGTGCACGAACACAAAAGTACACAGTCGTATTCAGTGTCGTGTTTGGGTTTACCCGTTTGGTACAAGACACACCATAATTAATTAAATATTTTTTCTAAAACACACACACACACATGTATTTATAATAAATAATTTATGTACAATTTGATGTTAATAGTAAAATTTTATAAATAAAATTTATACAATATCAATAAATATGTGTAAACTAATTAATCATTAATATTCAAAATTAATATCTCATTTTTCATTTCATGTACCTTCGCATCGTGTAGTCGTGTACACAAACTTTTCGTGTACTTTAATGTCGTGCCGTGTTTGTATTGCGAGTTCATGTACACAAAACATAAAAGTACACTACACAACACGAATTGCCGGGTCTATCTTAACAACATAACTATCTTGAAATTTAAACTCTAAACCCAGAAAATTATAGGACACCCAATAAGCATGTAAATCAAGAATGAAGAATGTTCACATATACAAAAACTTCATCTAAACAACATAATTATCTTGAATTCAAACCCTAAACCCACAAAGACACAAAACACCTAATACGTATATAAATCAAGAAAGTTCACATATATAAAGAAACAATCTTTATCCAAAATACATTATAATCTTAAATTCATACACAAACCAACAAAAATATAAAACACCCAATAAACATCTAATCCAAAGAAGATCACCTATATAAAAACTGAAACTTTATCTGAACAACACAATTATTTTGAAATTTATATTCAAATTCACACAATTATAAGACACCCAATAGGCATCTAAACCAAGAAATATAACACACACACACACCATCTAGCAATATAATCAAGAAATGATCACCTGGAGGGCAGTGATGCCTTCATTTTGAGGGGTTTTAACCTAAGAAACAATATTATCATCAACCCAAAGAACACTAATTGGAACACGTTTACCCCATTTATCCCAAAGAGCACTCATTCCACATTTCACAGCAATCAAACCTGTTCTTTTTGAATTGGGTTTCATAATCCCAGGTTTAGCTTCAATCACACTAGATCTTTCTTGGGTACCATCAATCAAACACTCTGAACTAAATGTTCTCAAATGGGTCAGTGTATATATTGGTGTTGATGAAGACGGGGTTGGTTTTGGAGATAGTGAGAGGCATTTTAGACGAGATATTAGGCCTCTTGATGCTGCTGACATTGTCAAAGACAAGATTTAGCAACTGAAGCTATTGTGTGTATATATTTGTGTATATATGTGTGTATACATGTAGGTATATGTTTGTTATTGGGTTTTCATTGGAGAGGGAGATGGGGAGTTTAGGGTAGTGTAGGGTTTTAGGAGGAGGAGAAATAATGATTTTCTCAAGTTTAAAATATATTATATTTAATTATTTTTTAAATTAAATTATTAATAATTTATAAATTTAATTATTGTAATTCCTGATTACTGCATTTAGAATCATGATCATGATTATTATTGTCTGTCTGTGTTATTTATATTAAACAAAATTATAATTCTTTTTAAAAATTTGGATACTCCCGATCCAATCACCAAAAATTCAATAAATTTAAATTTAGATAACTTAAAAATATTTGAATCTAGATTTAGATTTTACAAAGGCAGACCCGTTGTAATCCATACTTAAGTAGTGCTGTGAGAATATAATTATTTGACAATCCTGTTACATTTACGATGAATGAACTAAAACAGACAGTAGCAAACAACACATTGTCATCACGCATTACCAATTTACCGCTAGAGCACTACAAATCTACAATCAACATTATCATCACGCATCAAACGGTAGTATACAAAATACAATAAGCACACATTACAATACTAAAGCCCAAAATGGGAGAGGTTAAGAAATTTAATCTAAAGAATGTTAATTTAACAAATTAATTAAACTTCTTCCTTACGTCTACCTGTAAGACTGTCCTTAACGTTTTGTGACTTCTGCTTAGCAGCTTCTGCATTTGATGAGAGAGTCTCTCTAGCTGATTCTGATAACTTTTATAGTTTGTCTATATAATAGCATATAAAGATTGTAAGATAGCAACAGAGATGAAGAGATAAACAAAGAGTTTGAATAAATATGATATGCTATAAACGGAAAATATATTAAAGACTACATTGTAATAATCTTGATTTGGTCACTACATCCCTAATACATATATATAGCAAGTACTAAAAGTCTATATTACCTTTACTCCGTAACACTCAATATTTTCATTCCTCAATACTCCTCTTCAAGCCAATGAGTGAGAACAAAGTGAAACTCTTGGGCTTAAAGATAAAAAAAAACTGCTACTAATTCATGGTTGCATTCTCATCCATGTTTGACGTCTTCCTCAACAAGGGAATCAGCCACACGATCGAGATAATAATAATTGATAGCAACTTGACAAAGCAAGACAAGCTTATCACAAACAAGTCCTGACAGTTTGGAGTGTGCCACTGTCATCCGAGGACATGTGAATGATGGCGATGACTTTCATCTTAAAAACTCCATCGATCTCTTTATTCTTTGTCACCAATAACATCTATTTTTCAAAGGCTACTTCAAGGCAAACGACCCATCAAAGTGTCATGGCCGCCTTAACAAAATTTGGCAGAATTTCAACAGAGATTCGAGGCACAACTTGAAGTCCCGACAATTGGAGTGTGCTACTGCCATAAGAGGACTATGACTACTGCTCACAGAGCTCAATATCATGGGGCATGTTACTTCCATGTTTTTTTTTAAAAAAACTCCATCAATCTCTTTACTTGAGTATCAAAGCACAATTTTCAGGCATGACCGGAGTAATCAAGGCTTCATGCCCAATCTCCACGAGTAAACATGGTTTGTCCAATCTCAATGAGTTAACAAGGCTTCACCCAATCTCGCATCATGCATTTTTTGGAACAATTATCAGCCAACTTGACGATGCAAGATAAACTGTTGAATTAGCTAAAGTATTCATTTATTCTGCACATTTCATAAATGTATTCTCGACTTTTATGAGGATCTTCTCCCCAAATTTATGTTTTACTGCAGAAATAAGCTCCTCCAGAAGCTCGGAAAATTCTTGTTGTAACATTCCAACTCATAACATTCAATCGAACAAGTGCTTCCACATAAATCTGATCCTTGAATCCTCTTAACAGCATTTTATCCGCTGTCAAATACACGGCCAGGAACTGCTGCAGAACCGCCAAAACACAATCACAGTTAAACACAACAACTTCCTTAACCCGTAACACCATCTTCTTTTGCAACATCAGCTTCTGCTTTAGGTTTCGTTTCAGCTTTAGCTTCAGTTTCTACAGTCACGTCTGAAACATTCTCAGCAACTAGCGCCTCAACAGGTGCCACCACTTGCTCTTCATTAGTCTCATTCTCTTCCTTCACAACCATCGCAGCTTCATTTGGGATATTTTCAACCTTCTTTGGGGAAGCAAATTCTTTATTTTGAGGCTCCTCATTCTCTTGAATAATGCTCTGCAACTCATTATCTTTATCCATGATACTCTTCTTCAATCGCATACTCTCAGCTTTTGTTTCCTTAGAGACTTTCTTTAAATAATCTACCTCAAGTTTAGCCTCTGCTAGGCAAGTTCAGAATCTCTCAAAACTCCCAAGACAATAAGGAGAATCGATTCCAACTTACTTTTCATCATGTCTAAACAACCATATTTTATTGCATCCTACATTGTCCCATTTAGCATCAATTTCCATTTATCCATACTATACTGCATTCTATATCATCCCGCCAACAAGTATCACAATGCGATAGCTGAGTACAGACACAATGTATAGACAAACAAACAACTTAAATGACGCTATAGAACTTACTGAATTTGATTCATCATACTTCTAACATACTCCTGATATGATAATACAACATCAATTTAATCAACTAACAGCTTGCTCGTAGAGTTTTCTTCTGCCTCATCCAAGTTTCTCATGCTTAATTTTAATGTCTCGTAGCGTTAAAATCATTGGAACAGAGACTCTAAGCTGCTTCATTCTGATGTGTTGTATCATGTCTAAATTGCACCATGCCTTTGGTTCCAGTAGAAAATGCACCTTAAATAACACCAAGAAAGATGAATCCTTGGAGCTACAGTTGAGTCACGCATTTTATCAAACAGTTTGTGAGCATAACTCACACAGCTGCTACATTCAACATTACTAAGGTTAAGGTCTCCCTTACACTGAAACAACCCAGAAATAGCTGATTGGTACTGTCTAAAAGTTGTCTTGTTGGAGACTGTGAAGGCATGTAAAAAGATTTGGTGGGTGGGTGTCGTTTTCTCAACTCATGACTGGTTTTTAAGAAAATGTTGAAGATTGACGTGTATGAATAATTGTTAGGCCTCGAGAACCGGAGGCTTTGATACCATGATAACTTTTATAGTTTGTCTATATAATAGCATATAAAGATCGTAAGATAGCAACAGAGATGATGAAAGAAACAAAGAGATTGAAGAAATATGATACGCTATAAACGGAAAATATATTAAAGACTACATTGTAATGATCTTGATTTGGTCACTACATCCCTAATACATGTATATAGCAAGTACTAAAAGTTTATATTACCCTTACTCCTTAACACTCAATATTTTCATTCCTCAATAGATTCTACACTTTCCCCAGCTTTGCTCTTCGCAGCTTCATACCCTTCCTTGGCCTTTTCTTTAGCCCATTTCAAGTTCTTATCTGCTGCCTCTTTTGATTGTTCTGCCTTCTCACCAGCATATTGATAGGCCTCGTTCACTGTGTCTGTCGAAGTATTTGCACCCTCCCTACACACACTCCCACACCTTGTCTTTCGCTTTCACTGTTATGTCATATGGCTCATTTTCCTTATCTACTGTTTTTTGTTTTGCAGCCTCGGCTAAGTCATAAACCTTCTCTTTCGCCCTTCCTGTCATGTTATATGCCTCATTTCCTTTCTCTGTTGCCTTCTGTTTTGGAGCAACAACTGTTTCGTTGGCCATGTCTTTAGCTCGTCCTGTCATGTTATAGGCCTCGTTTCCTTTCTCGATTGCTTTTTCCTTTGCACCCTCTGTAGTGTCATATGCCTTCTCTTTTGCTCGTTCTGCCATGTCATACGCCTTGTCTCCTTTTTCTCCTGCCATCTTCTTTGCATACTTTGCAGTCTCATACGCCTTGTCCTCCGCCTTCTCTGTTATGTCATTGGCTTCATTTCCTTTATCCGTTACTTTCTGTTTCACAGCCTCACTAGCTTTGTAGGCCTTGTCTTTTGCTTTTTTCGTCATGTCATAAGCCTCATTTCCTTTCTCTGATAACTTCTGTTTTCCTTGTTCAGCTGTCTCGTAGGCCTTGTCTTTTGCTTTTTTCGTCATTTCATAAGCCTGGTTTCCTTTCTCTGTTACCTTCTGTTTTCCCTGTTCAGCTGTCTCGTAGGCCTTGTCCTTGGCATTCCCCATCATCTGAGATGCTTGTTCTCCTTTCTCCATTGCCATGTTCCTCGCTTCATCTACTGTTCGGTAAGTGCTCTCCTCAGCCTTTCCAGTGAAATGACCAACTTCATCAGCCTTCTCTCCTGCCATTCTCTTAGCCTCATATGCTGTGCCATATGCCTTATCCTTCCCCTGGGAGACCTTCTCCACAACTGAATTCTTTATGTCCCCAGCTTTATCATACCCATAATTTCTTGCTTCTGCTTGTTCACACAAAAAAATACATAAAAACAGTCAAATATCACATATGAAACAATTAGTAACAAGTAGCAGTAACTTTCAAGAAATTCTAGTAAACTACAAACCCTATAAAATTCAAAATAAAAAGCTGACAGTGAAATTAAAAAAAAAAATACAAATGGGGATTATGTTGCTGCTTTAATGTATGTAAATTAAATATTTGAGTTACATGTATTATGCACACAAACCTATCCATTTGAAAATAATATAAAGAAAAACAGACTAACCAGAAGCAGTATCAGTGATTTTATCTTTGGTATTTTTAGCAGCACCAGTGAATTTATATTTGGATGGAGCCCAATTTTTCAGAGATTTTGTCCATGACCCGTCCAGTCCATGCCTCCTTCGCATCATCAACATACTTGTCCGGCGGTGGCGCCACTGCATTGCTCTTGTGATATCCCCATACTTCTGCGGCGGTGGCACCTCTGCATGAGCTAACAGCAAATGCAACTAACACCATTATCACAATAAACACACCAGATTTTCTCAAACCCATTGCAGTTAAACATGTACATGCATGTGCATTAATTATATATCTGGACTATTGATTAATATAGGCTTCTATGAAGAGATTTGCATTAGAAACCAGCAATCAATAAAAAAAATGCATGTATTTTATATATGCATCCATGAAAGAAAATTTGAGAATTTGGGATGCTGGGTAATTGCAGTTGAAGGGGATATTTGTTGGGAGAACAAATTAGTGTGTCCAAAATGCATGGATGCATGCACACATGTAAAAAAACTATTTTTTTTCAGATTTTAGTAGTAATATATATATATATATAGGTCATGTTAGATAAAAAAACATATTTATTTATATAAAGAATAAAAAAGAACACTTTAGAATGTTACATAAAAACTCATTTAGATTTTAAGTTTAACATCAACTATGTTTTTTATGAATAAAAATAGAATTTAACATGCGATTAACAAAAAAATCATAACATGATTATATTATGTGTAAATTTGGTTTTTATAAAATGTATATAAGATTCTATTTTATCTTCGATTCTGTAACATTTGATTTTTAAAATTGAGATAATATTACACGTTAGATTTAATATATTAGAATTTATTGTAGTTCTAATCTTCACAAACCATTTCTCATAAAAAAATAAGTGTTTTGATGGCGTTTTCCGTGTTGTTCTTTATGAAGTGCAACTATATATATATATATATATAATTATATTATATTTATGAATTAATAAAAAATTATTAGTGATTTTAAATATGCATAAACATAATTAAAATTTTAATATGATTGGAAGTATATGTTAAATATAGGTTCGACATATATATATCGAATATTATAATATTTGAGATATTATAAAATTGTAGTAGTTTTTTATTATTTTAATCCCACCATCAAATAGTTTATATTGTTATTATCTTAATTAGTTAAAAGAAACCCCAAATAATAATGTTGTTATTATTTTAATTACCAATCAACTTGTTGATTATTAAAATTTGAAATTTTTTATTTAATAATATAGTAAAGAACATATATTCTTAGTTGCAGAAATAAAAAATTCATATCAATATAATCTTGACTCTTATAATTTTATATGAAAAATTAATGATGTGTATTATATTACAAAACGATTTTCAAAATGTAGCTAGGGTGTCTGAGGAGACCCTTACTCAAAGAATCGAGAAGCTATTTTCTAAGGATCATCACAACAGCAAGTCCAAAAACTTTCTTATATCATGTCCTAAGTTATAATATACAAAAAATGTTACTCCAGCATCTCCCTAATTCATCCTTAAAATGTTAGAACATCTCTCTTCTCCCATATTTTTAAGGATACCCTAGTCATTCCTTACTTAGATTTTTATTAATAAAAATTATTTTCCATCTTTTTCATGCTTATTTTTCTTTTCCCTCCTCTTTTACAATTCAAATATATTAATATTTTAATAATAAGGGAGGAAGATAAAGAATGTTGTTGGATTGCATTTACAAAACTAATGTCCAAAACTAGTAGGATATAATATTTTATAAATAAGCTTCAGGGAGCTGTTGGACTTACTCTTGATGTGAGAGTGATTAATGTGCAATGTGCAATGTGCCTCAGGTTATATATGTAGGTGCTTCGTATGACTACAACACAATGATTATTACATTGTACACAAAACGAAACAACCGCAGAATATCTTAAAATTGGACATCGATAAATGCTTTATAGTTTATCACAATTAGCAAACTATTTGGTACAAGTAGTATCATGTACTTGACAAATGGTATATGTAAATGTTAAGACTTGAGAGAGTGATGACAATAAAAAGAGTATAGAAATGAATGTATCCATCGAATCAAACAAATAGTTTAGATCACCTCATTAAACTAGAGTTATATATCAATCATTCTGTATGCATCTGATTTGTGGTCCATATCTAACATTATTGTAGTAATGATATACATTATACAATATATACAAGTCAACTCACCTTGCTTAGTAACAATTATATGATATACTTGAAGAGTACGATAAATGTCTTATCTAATGTACAAGATTCCCGCAACACCAGGGATACAGAACTACAGAGGTTAATTCGATCGACCGTGTTTATTGTGCGAAGCACGACCTTTGGTTCGAGAGTATAATCTATTTGTGTAAGTTATATAATAATAATATAGCGGTTCGACTAATTGCAGGGTTTTGATACTAAAATCCTAGTCACATGCATCATGCCTGCAATTCTAGTTTGTCTTTGTTGTTAACTTTATATATATTCAAAGCATCATTGATGTAAATTCTACATTAGCCTATATTTGAAGATAAAAAGATTCTTGATACCTAGAACTTTTAGTGGTGCAACTATCTCAACGGTGCTCTTTCATTTATATTGGAGCCCAATTAGTAACAAATATTGTTTGGGACTTCACTGACCATTGAGATTGGAATGGACAGATATATGAAGTCAGGAGAAACCACAACAATAAACAATTTACCAGTGACAGAAGAAACACTAAAATTGCCGGAAAGTTGTTCTCACAAGCAAGATTTAGATAAGAGCAAAAAGAAGGAAGTTGCTACAGTTCCATTTCACAAGCTGTTCTTGTTTGCAGACAGCACTGACTATGCATTGATGTTTGTTGGCACAATCACAGCCATAGGAAATGGAATTTCCTTACCCCTCATGACTTTGATATTAGGGGAATTGGTTGATACTTTTGGAGGAACCGTGGATACCACAAAAGCTGTTCATGCAGTTTCTAAGGTAACATAATTTAAACCTTTAGTAAAATACATTCTGATGATTGCATATTTACTTTACTAAACTTGTCTTACTACCTTGATCATTTTTATCACTGGAGCTTTGGATGACTTTTCAGTTTTCACCCAACGGAGAGATTCCTTTTTATGTCTTGTGCTTTTATTGTTCAATATAACTCAATTTCTGATTTTTCTTCTCAATGTTTGATGATTTGTCACTCTTTAGCT
Organism: Oenanthe sinensis; assembly: GCA_028671895.1. Taxonomy (NCBI): domain Eukaryota; kingdom Viridiplantae; phylum Streptophyta; class Magnoliopsida; order Apiales; family Apiaceae; genus Oenanthe; species Oenanthe sinensis. The sequence continues at coordinate 47,830,319 of CM053811.1, read as the reverse complement.
CGTGTGTGTTGAGGTTTTGAGCAATAGAGGAAACTGAGAAGTGGATTATGTACATATCTAATACTTAATTGTATCATCAGGTTTCCCTTAAGTACGTGTACTTGGCTCTGGATTCTGGCCTTGCAGCATTTTCACGTAAGTTTTATGGCTAGCTTCTTGTCAGATTACCGTATACCTTCTAAAGTAGAAACGATTGGCAACCTGAATAAAGCGACTGAAAATTCCATGTTTTTATTTTTAAGAGGTGGTCTGCTGGAATATCACAGGGGAGAGACAGGCTGCACGGATTAGGCATTTATACTTGAAGGCTATATTGAGGCAAGATGTTGCATTCCTTGATATTGAAACTAGCACAGGTGAAGCTGTTGAGAGATTGTCTGCTGACACTGTGAACATTCAAGGTGTTCTGACTGAAAAGGTACATCTTCTTTATAATGCAGATCAAATATACTGCCAGCCAAAATTTATATTTCAATTTAATGTTATACACATTCTATTGTCTACAAATTTCAGGTTGGAAAATTTATACAGTTAGTATCTACATTTCTGGGTGGTTTTGTGATAGCTTTTGTTAAGGGTTGGCTTCTTGCTCTTGTCTTAATGTCTTTGATGCCTTGTATTGTCATTGCTTCTGGTATTATGACCATCTTTTTGGGAAGGTTCTTGTCTCGAGGACAAACATCTTATATTGAAGCAGCGAACATAGTTGAACATAGTTGGCTCAATTAGAACAGTAAGTACCAATTAGGGATTTTTTTTGGGAGTTTTTTTTTGGTCTTATATTGAGCATGTACTCAATCATGAAGTTAACATTTGGATTCAGGTTGCATCTTTTACAGGGGAGAGGCGAGCCATCTCTAAATTTGATGAGTCCCTTAACACAGCTTACTTTATCTGGAGTGAAAGAGGGCTTGGCAGCTGGATTAGGTTCTGGCATATTTATGTTGGTCCTCTTCAGTAGTTATGCATTGGCTGTGTGGTTTGGTGGAAGAATGATCTTACACAAAAATTATGCTGCTGGAGAGGCCATAAATGTGATCATTGCTGTGTTAACCGGCTCTCTGTAAGTTAGTGATTTGAATTCTAAGCGACATGTATACGTTATTTTCCGGATGCATATAGATGTAATATTTTGCATGGCCTGATGTATTTTACTTCTCTAGTTCGTTAGGACAAACATCTCCATGCTTGACTACATTCACTGCTGGACAAGTTGCTGCTTATAAGATATATGAAACTCTCAATCGAACACCAGAGATTGATTCTTTCAATACCAAGGGTCGGAAGCTGGATGACCTTGATGGCGACATTGAACTAAGAGATGTTTACTTTAGTTATCCATCAAGGCCAAATGAGCTAATTTTTAAAGGACTTCATCTTGCAGTACCAAGAGGAACAACTACAGCTCTAGTAGGGTATAGTGGAAGTGGGAAATCAACAGTAATCAGTCTGATAGAGAGGTTTTATGATCCACAAGCATGTGAAGTTCTTATAGACCATATTAATCTCAAAGATTTTCAGCTCAAATGGATCAGAGGCAAAATAGGTCTTGTTAGCCAGGAACCAGTAGTGTTTGCTTCGAGCATTAAAGACAACATTGCTTATGGGAAGGATGATGCAACTCTCGAAGAAATTAAAGTTGCTGCTGAGCAATCCAATGCTGCTAAGCTCATAGATAATCTACCTCAGGTTTATTCTTAAATATTATATTTTTTCCCATAATCCCGAAAAACAAAATTCTGCAAATTTTTATATCTTGACAATATCAGTAAGGGTTCAATGTGAAGTCATTTACAAGACTTGCATGAATATTTCAAAATTTTATCCACTTAAGTTTTTTAGTAAATTGTATGAAGCACTTTGGACTTTCATCTTTTCAGGGACTAGATACGTTGGTCGGTGTACATGGAACTCAGATGTCTGGCGGACAAAAGCAGAGAATTGCAATAGCCAGGGCTATTGTGAAGAACCCTAAAATATTACTTTTGGATGAAGCTACAAGTGCTCTTGATGTAGAATCTGAAAGGACCGTGCAAGAGGCATTGGACAGGCTCATGGTCAGCAGAACGACACTTGTTGTAGCCATCGTTTGAGTACGGTAAAGAATGCTGATACCATTGCTGTCATTTATAAAGGAAATATTGTTGAAAGAGATCAATATATTATAGTATCCATTTTAGTTCATATTTCCAAATTTAGCTGTATAATTATAGAGCCAACAACAACAACAACAAAATGAGTATGCATAATTTGAAACTAACAAGAACTTGACTGTTTGATGGCTGTAGCACTATCTCAAGATTTGTTACTATAATTTGATTAAACATCACTCGTCTTAAAAGCCATGTCATCATCTAATCAGGTACACATTTGGAGCTGCTACAAGATCCCGAAGGAGCATACAGCCAGCTTGTAAGACTACAACAAATAATCAAAATTCCTGAACAACATGTGGAAACGTATCAGGTATGCCATACACTAGTACCACAAATTCAGAAAGACACTCAAGACAACAGATTTCTGTGATAGGTACTATGAGCAATGGATTATCAGAAACCACCAATAGTAGCAGCCACTCACTTTCAGGTCTTTTAGGGGCACCTAGTTCAACAGATGTTTCAGACAAATCTACTGCAGATACACCCTCAAATAAATTAGAGAAATTTACACTACGATGCTTGGCCTATTTGAAAAAACCAGAAATTCCATTTTTAATACTAGGTTTTCTAGCTGCACTGTCCAATGGTCTAATGCTTCCAACCTTTGGCTTACTTATTTCCAGTGTTATAAAAACCTTCTACGAGTCAGATCATAAGCTTCAGAAGGATTCGGAGTTTTGGGCTTTAATGTTTGTTGTTCTCGGTGTGGGTAGTTGTTTGACAATGCCACTAAGAACGTACTGTTTTGCCGTGGCAGGCTGTAAATTGATCAGAAGACTTAGATTAATGTGCTTTGAGAAAGTGATACATATGGAGATAAGTTGGTTTGAAAAATTGGAAAACTCAAGTGGTGCAATAGGTGCAAGGCTTTCTGTTGATGCATCCGTGGTGAGAGGTATCGTTGGGGATGCATTAGGTTATTTGGTTCAAATTTCTGCAACTGCCATTAGCAAGTTGGCAATTGAGTATTGTACTCCTTGTCATGCTACCTCTAGTAGGACTAAATGGGTATTTTCAGCTAAAATCCTTTGTTGGATTCCATGCTGATTCAAAGGTTGCAATGGAGTAACGTAGACCATAAATGACTTTTTTCTTCTTTTATAAAATCCGCTATATGTATAATTTCAATGTTTCTGATTAGTTAATTCATATGGAAATGCTTACAGAAGCTGTGTGAAGATGCTAGTCAATTTGCAAATGATGCAGTAGGAAGTATCAGGACAGTTTCTTCTTTTTGTGCTGAAGATAAGATAATACAACTTTATATAAAGCAATCAGAAGACCCTCTGAGAGCAGGTATAAGACAGGGATTTATTACTGGATCAGGTATTGGAATATCCATGTTCTTTCTGTTTTCGGTGTATGCAGCCTGTTTTTATTCTGGAGCTCGATTTCTTGAGGCTGGAAAGATCACGGTTCCTGAAATATTTCAGGTTTGTGTCAACTTTTTTTTCCAGTTACTTTGGCTGGATAGTGATGAGAAGTTTCTTGCTCAATTTTCTCAACGTCAAGGCGTCAAGCTATCTCGTTAATAATATCATGTATATTGCAGGTTTTCTTTGGTCTCACTATGACTGCTGTTGGGATTTCTCAATCAGGTGCCCTTGCACCTGACACTGGTAAAGCCAAAAGTGCTACAGCTTCTATATTTTCATTGCTAGACCAGAAGTCAATAATAGAATCAAAAGATGACTATGGAATAACAGCTGAGAATCTGATGGGTGATATTGAGTTTCAGCATGTCAATTTTGTCTATCCTACGAGACCTGATTATCGTGTTTTCAGAGATTTCTGCTTGGTCATTCCCCATGGCCAGGTACCCAACTCTTTTTCGAGTTGAAACTTGGTAGATCATTCTACTATGTTATTAGCATAATGTAGCTGCTAAGTTAAGAATTCTACCTCATGGTATTACAAAGATGGCTTACTACGTATATCACGTTTTTTGTTAAATAAGTCGTATCACTCAAAAGTACTCTGAATTGAAAAGTGGAGCACTAGTTTTGTTTTTCGGTATCCATAATTTGAAATTGTTTCCTTCACTTGAAAGTCGTTTATAAGTGGATCACCGAGTACCTTCATCGGTATTCATAATCTAAATTATCATTGGGGTTATTCGTATTCGTATAGGTTAAAAGTGCCCAGACTGGCAATATTAAGGTGTCAAGGCATTTGAAGTAGTGTGTTATGCATTATACATTCTAATCCATTTATATTAGCAGCATATATTTGTGACTTAATATGATTATGATAAGAAATGTTATGGACAGACTGTTGCTCTCGTCGGAGAAAGTGGGAGCGGAAAATCAACAGTGATCTCCTTGTTGCAAAGATTTTATGATCCTGACTCTGGTATCATCACAATAGATGGTATCAACATTCAAAACTCCAAGCTAAAATGGTTAAGGAAGCAGATGGGTCTAGTGAGCCAGTAGCCTGTCTTGTTTAACGATTCAATAAATTTCAACATTACCTACGGAATGGAAGGAAATGCCACTGAGTCTGAAGTTTTAGCTGCAGCAAAGCTGGCAAATGCTCACAACTTTATCAGTGCCTTACAACAGGTTCTATTTTACATTATTGTACATTGCACACTATTAGACCACCAGGAATTAGGGTATGGGAGAGTGACCTTATCTCCGCTTGTCAAAGTACAGAGATTTTTTCTATGGAAAACGTCCGACTTTTGTGAAAAATCTTGGAAAATTCTAAAAGATGTTGCAATTACTAAATCTTAGCTTATGAAAATATGAAATAACTGCAGGGGTACGACACAAGAGTAGGTGAGAGGGGAATTCAGTTGTCCGGTGGACAGAAACAACGTGTGGCGATTGCTAGAGCCATACTAAAAAATCCGAAAATATTATTACTAGATGAGGCAACGAGTGCACTGAATTCAGAGTCCGAAAAAGTGGTCCGGGAGGCCCTTGACAGAATTATGGTCGAAAGAAGAACAAGCACAGTTGTAGTGGCTCATAGACTATCTACCATAAAGAATGCTGATTTGATTGCTGTGGTTAAAAATGGAGTTGTAGCAGAGAAAGATTTGAAACTCCATAGTCTAAAGCATCAATTGCCTTTATCCTGCTCTTACATTGCATGTTTTGTCATTAAGGATGTTCAACATTAAAAATTTTATTACCTGTAGTATTTAAACAGTTTGTTGGGTGTATTATATACACAAACAATAAATGGAATCGGTGCTTGGTGCTGCCTGATTCATATTCTAACTTTCATGATCAACCGATCAAAGAGTCTTTCACGTGGAAGGTCAAAGGTGTCATGGCATTTATACTTTTTGCATGACAAGATTGTAGGCAATAATATTCTTGTGAGAATGGAGGTGTCTAATTTATAATGAAATAGCTTTATTTGTCATGTACAAATTTTTTTATTTGTATTATAATTTTTTATTTTTCTAATTTATATAAATATAAAGTTACGGTCTTCGTAGCATTAAATAAATATTTCAATCAATATTTTATACTCCCTCCGTCTCATTTAATTATTTTTTTAATTTTTTATACGTATTTTAAAGCGCGTATTTTAAAATACGTGTAAAAATCAGAGAGATAACTAAATTGGAACGGAGGGAGTATTTTAGAAATTGCACTATATTTAAATTTCCCCCCTTCATTAATATTATAAAAATCAATGGAACGAAATACTATCTGTACGCATTTCTGACCTTGTTTGTTCCCATGTAACGCAGCCATACAAATAAAAGTTCTTAGAATGGAGAATGGATTATATTGTTTAATTTATTAAAATTTTAATTCAACTAAAAAATTTGACAAAATAAACAAGTCCTTAGAAATAAATAAAAAGATGTGCATGTGTATGCGAAAAGAAAGACAGAATATTGGAATAAGAAATGGACTAGAAGCGACTAAAAATGAGCATCAAGAAATGGATATTACATATCCTTTTACGTGACAAAGACAAGGAGCCCAGGACTTGTGATGCTGTATTACTTGTCAGTCAATAAAAGTAATGCTAAATTAAGGTGCCGTGTGGAAATGTATTAGGCATATAAAAATAGATAAAACAGACATGAATTGTGACATACAATGAGCTTTGGGACTCGGTACCATAAATGTGTGTGTATTAATGAATTGAATTGAATATAGGACAACCTGGATAAGTGATCTTGATAAATAAATAATTTTTTCTAATCTTAATATAATAAAAACAATATATTTTCAATTCAATAAATAAATAATTACGATAAATTAAAAGGAATAAAATTCACCACTCTCACGTGTATATATATATATATATAGATAATGAATCATTCACTAATATTCCTTTCCGGATGATGTACTTCAAGATCTTCATACAAATTTCTTATTAGCAAGTGTTAAAAAAATAATACCGCTTGGGTCTCACAATAAGTGTTTTTTTTTATTTTTGTGCGGTCAAATTAACCCAACTTTGATCGTAAATTAAAATTATTTTTTTTACATATTTTAAAAATTAAAAAAATACATTTTAAAGTTTATTAAATATATTTTCTAATAATATAATTTTTAATATTTTCTTAATTATATATTATGCATAATATTTAATTTAAAATTGATCAATTGACTAATAAAAAATTAAAGAGAACAATTATTTTTATAGGGAGGGAGTAACATTAACTCAACCAAATCTAACATGCATAATTTAACATCTAAATTTTATTAAGCTGTCCTGGCTCCTGGGTATGAACATGTTTCATACTCCCCCTTGTCTGACCTCATTGCTCCTAATAATTATTTTTTAATAAAAAAATTTATAAGTTGAATTCTGATCATGTTTTCTTTATTTCTTGTACTGCTGTTTGTTTAGAATTCTAACAGATGAATAATGGAGTCGTATTAATGTTTTATTTATTGTAGTCTTAATTATTAGTTTTATTAAATATATTTTTACTCATAGTCAACAAATTAACAAATATTTTATATTTTATTTATCTAAACCATTTATTCGAGAATTTACATTATATTATACTAGATATATGGGCTGTTGTTTTCTAATGTCCGTACAGAAATCATCTAAAAATAAATTGTTAAAAAAGTAAAAAAAACCAAACAAAAACTATTTACAGAGACATTTAATTGTCAATAATATTATTGCACCAAGAAAATAGGAGTAGACAACTATATAAAATGTAAAAATATGAAGACGTGGTCAACAATGGGCACTTGACTTAATGTCTAAATCACCCTCCCTATCTTGACCATCCGCTGCCGGTCAAGGGGTAATTTCGTCTTTAAAATATTTATCCACCAAAAGCGTTATAAACACACCTACATGTCATCCTATCTGTCACTTACGTGGCTTAATCCTACCGGTCCAAAATCCCACCGATCAATCCAACGATCAGGATCAAATAATAAAGCATATAATGAAACATAAAGAGCGTGCCCAACTAAAAACTATCACAAGCGCGCGTATGCTGAGCCCAATCACATGCCACGTCAGACAAATTAACCAGTTATGTAATCACAGCCGTACACGTGTAAAATAGTTGATTTAAAGCATCATCTTCTTGCCTTGTGCATATAAACATCAACAAACGTAATTTACATACACAATCTCTATACAAATATTACAACCTTTGAAACATACATACACACATACAAACTACATATAATAAGATGGAAGTCTCCGGTGTGATTTTCCGGTCAATGCCATGTTTGAACCAAATCTATATATCAAAATCTTGTTTTTTCGCCGGAGACGCCGGAATTGCGTTTTCCGGCGAGACGGGGAAGATGGGTTACCAAGATTTGAGGGTATCTATGAAACCCAGAAAGGGTTTTGGGTTTTGTGATGATGGTCATATAGAGTATTATAACAAGTCATTGAAGGTGATGAGATGTGGTGGAGTTAAAGAGAAAGAGAAAGAGCTGGAATCTAAAGAGAAGAAGATGAAGAAGAAGTTGAAATTGTTGAAGGGGTTGTCTAAGAATATATCTATGTTTTCGGGTATGGGTTTCGGGTTAGATTCTGATGTTGGGTTGGCTGGTGAAGTCAAGGGCAAGATGATCTCTGTAAGTTTCTTACTGTTTTATCTCACAATTTTGGTTTAGACATGATTGTATGTTTGCATGTATGTGTGTGTATTTTTTTATGTAGTGATCTTTAGTTTTAAGTATTTAGTTTAATTGTTTATTTGTTTTGGAGTTAGTTGAGAGTTGGTTAAGGATCTTTATAGACTTTATTTAAGAAGTTTGGAGTGATGACAATTAGTAGTATTATAGTTGAGTTTGGTAAGTGATCATATTTGATGTTGTTTGTATTGGTATTATATTAGTTCATGGAGTTATAAATTATGGTAAAGTTCATGTGGTCTAGTTTTAAAAGACTGAACTTTAGCTGTAACTAAATTAAACAAACCTAGTATGTCCCTCTCTGATTGAGTAGGGCCATGGGGTGGGTCGATTGGAGGAGAGGGTACAGTGGTGATTTCCTGGTGCTCGAAGGATTAATGAGACTATTTAATTAGATTAGACGATACATTTGTTTGTTTATCTTATTAGGTTTTTTTGTGGGTCGTGGTCCATCTACCTGCGTTTTTTTTCGCGTGAAATTTTTGTGAATCCTCCGCAACTACTGCCGTGGTTGTTGCCAAACACGTCATCTATCCGCGACTAGATGGTTGCACGGACCAAAACCCTTTTTTTGTTGATACATTGAGTAAATTATGATCTGATTTTGTTGATTTGACTTCAATATTGCTACTAGATTATGTGGGGTTGTTATGAGATGTGGACTGTTTACGATTAGTAGATGATTTATATCTCTGATCAGATGTAAATGTATTATGTGCAGGAAGCTGCAGACATGTTACTTGGACAGCTGCAACAACTGAAAGCAGAGAAGAAGGAGATTAAGAGACAAAGAAAAGAAGAGAAATCTAAATTAAAAGCTTTGCGAATGAAAAACAAGATGGAATGTCAAGGTGATTCAAGCTCTTCTTCAGAATCGAGTGATGACGAATGTGGAGAAGTAATTGACATGAACCGGTTGAAAATTGATTCCCGCGCAGTAAATGACCAACAAGGAATCTGTCAAGAATCAACATTAACAATCACAGCCACACCAAACACGGAGGAAAGGAGTATTGGGGTTTGCAATTCACAAATTACTAGCACCACTGGTGTTAGCAATATAGATAATCTTTATTCATTCCAGGGAAATAGTTCATCTACCGAATCATTGACTCGTCGGAAGATTGAGGTTTGTATGGGTGGAAAATGTAAGAAATTAGGTGCAGCCACTTTGATGGATGAATTTCAAAAGGCAGTGGGGGTGGAAGGGTCGGTTGTCGGATGCAAGTGCATGGGCAAATGCAAAAGTGCTCCTAATATAAAAGTATTGAATTCCATTGATGGGATGTCGAGTGAAGTGGTAGACGATTCTGTGAGAACGCCAGCTAATCCATTGTGTATAGGTGTTGGTTTGGAAGACGTTGGTACTATCGTATCGAACTTCTTTGGAGTAAATCAGAATGAGTTGGGGCTTGCTGCTGCATCGTAGCATTTGGTTCTTGTTTGTCACAATGATACTTGATCCTGTATGTAGTGTGCATCTTGTGGCTTATAGGTCCCTTTTTTTAGCTTGCAGAATAGCGCTTATAGGTTTGTTTTGATATCACAATGGTTGAATAAAGCCATAGCTGTTAAAGTTTATGTAAATTTACAATCGTTCGTCTACATCAATGCAATCCGAAGTAATTATTGCAAGCTACATTTTGTGAAGAATTGAAAATCCGGGGAAAGATAATTGTTTTGCAGGGTGTGTGTAAATGTTTAGTTGTATGTCTTGTAAATAAAAGGCAATGCATGACAGAGTTTAAGACGTACTGCTACTGTTTGAAAGAAATTTAAATTTAGTGATAATACACAAATGCCGGAGAGAGTGCTGATGATAAAGTTTGTATAATTTGGTATACACAAATTAAAAGCTGTGAAGTTGATACAATTTTTGTTAATATATCAATGCAATTAGATACAAGTACTTGTTGAAAGCTCTAATTTGCGACGATTAAAAAAGAAAGCTCTCCCTGAAGAATGTAGTACTCTGTTTGATCAAATAGGAGGAGGATCTATTCATATTCAATAGGTTTGGCCGTGGGAATATACAACAAGTTACTGATAAAATTCAATGCCAAATTCCCGAAAGAAACTAGTAAAACATCTGCAACAGCAATACATTAGAGCTACGGAATGAAGGACTGATAGAGGTGATTTACTCATTGTCACTTATCATAATAAGATATGAATTGACATACTAATAATACATTGCTCAAAGAAAAGTGAAACTTTAAAAGATAATATTAGTGGAAAAGCATACCAAATTGTCTAACACATCACCTTCGGTTCATAGATATGAAAATATTAAAAACCAAAGAACATTCCTTAACCTTGGTCATTTAAACTATATGCCTTACTGAACAAATTTTAATTTACTTCAGTAATCAGTACCTGTATAATTCAAATATACCAAAGTGGAGGAGAGATAAAATGGATTGATTTCCCTGGAAAGTGAGGTTCTATGGTGTGATCTTCCATGTTGAAGATCCCCATATCATGCCCTCCTCCTCTACGACGATAGCAATCTTCTCTGCTATCAGTGAAGTAAATGCAGTTTGGCCGTATCGTTTCTGATGGTGATACAGCTACTGATGAACCTCTGCCAACAAATATTGCCTGGTTTCCCAAGTTATACACTTTTATCAAAGTACATGAAGGAATTTCAAGAGGATCATCAGAATATTGTAGCTCCACTTTCCATACTAAGAAACCAATTGTACGATATTTAGTCCGCCTGGAAACTGGATAGAATGCTTTGTCTTGCATTTGTGCACAAGTAGAAAAAGAGTACCAGATATTGATTCAACCAAGTATTGCGATCCTGAAAAGTTTCATAGAGAAGAGATCCTATTTTTGTGGCCCTGGGCCCTTCCTTATTTTGAATATCATACATGAATACTTGCCCGCCATTATTTACCATATAAAAGCGTCCCTTGTGGTAAACAAAATCATCAGGCGGGCGTGACTGAATATCCACATGAGTCCACTCCTTGTCTCCAAAACGACAAAAAGCCGAATACATTCCACATTGTCCATAGCTGACCATCACTACTGGAGGAGTAAGACTACTACTATCGTGTAGGTTCACTCCATCTTCCTTAGGTACTTTTGAAGACAAAATAGCTCTTTGGATAAACACATCAGACCGTTCTTCAGGCGTTAAATTTCCAGCATACTGATACTGTTTAGGTAGCGTAAGCATGGGTGGTAGTGGAATTTGGTACCTTAACAAGGGATGCAAAAGATGAATTTGTAAATCTCTGCCTAGCGTTAGCAACCATCCATGATTTGCTCCTAATATAAGTCTCCCCGAGGCTTCTGGTAACTCAAGCATATATGTTTTTCCTGTTGAAAGACTGTACAAACCACGACTACTACCAATTGAATTGTTTCGGTGATCATATCCATGAAAAGCACATGCATGTTTTTTAGCTTCACTATCATCAGAATCATCACCTTCACTATTGTTATTTGCATCTTCATCATCAGCAGTGTCATCATTATCATGCTCTTCCTCATGTTCATTGTCAGCCTCCGCCTCCTCATAGTGATCATTATCATGCTCTTCCTCATGATCATTGTCAGCCCCCGCCTCATCATCGTGATCATTATCGTGATCTCCATTATCATCATCAGCAGCATCGTGATCATTACCTTGATCGGCATCATCCTCGTCCTCATCATAATATTCACTACTATAGCCACCATCAGAATCAAACTCACCATCACTAACAATAGAACCGGGTACAACATCTTCAGCAAGAAGAAGCAAAGGATACTTGGGAGGCAGCAAAGGCTTATAATCTTCAGTGGCTGATTTCCAAGATTTACATACAGCAGTAAATCTAATATAATCCTCAATACAACTTAACCTATGCACGACAGGAATCAGAACATTACCATTAAGATTAGACCAACTATAAGCATGCACCATGTTTGCACGATAACAAGTTAAGAACAGAACAAAACATGCAAAGCACAATATGATTATTTTTTGTTAGATAATTCAATTTATAGGCCATCTTTACAATTCGGCTCGTATTATGATTTGGTAAGCACTCCTATTTAATTTGTATATCTTTATTTTGTTTTAGATTATATACATGAATTTGGATTCTCTGATTAATAATTCTATATACGATTTACAATTTCCCATATACAGTACTTCTTTCCTTACGTACCATCCCTAGATTGTAGCTTCGAATCTCTTGTCCTTAGGTACGGTCGGAACGCAATCTAATTGGAAACTGATTATCCATATCCAATTTAGGGAGTAAATAATATTTACTAAGAATTAATAAATTTGTTTTATAGAAAAAATTAATATCATTTTACTTAAAAAAATTAGTAAAACAAGCAAGCTCCGAGCCTCACCCACACAAACAAGCTCCATCGAAACATGCATCAATTAATTCATCATTACGGCTGAACCATTTCATTGCAAAATGATGCTCTTCATCAGGAGTGTATGTGACATGCACACACATAATTAGTCTCATGAGTAATACAAGACATAATATTCGATCTAGCTTCTGATTGAATTTTAAGTTAACAGTGTATTTTTTGATGTTTCAATTGTAAAACGACAGTTCACCCTCTACAAAATGATCGAAATACTACGATTGTTTTTAGTTGTTTTTCTTGTTGCAAGTACAAATTGATCGAAATTTTAGATCACTTACTAATCTATAATTGGACCAAAATAAATATTTTCTTTTTATGAGCGATTGCGTGATAACGTTTTTCTTCTCGTTAATTCAAGACATTAAGCTACTCTTTTCTAAGCTACTAAGGAGAGGAGATCGTTTGAAATATTGCAAGTCTATCCAATCCAACGATTTGTCCTAAGTAATTTGTCTAAACTTAGCCGATACTTGAAGATATATATAATATATCTCTGACTCTCTGTGTACGGGATCCTATGCTGAGATTTAAAAAAACTGGAAAATTTGATTTTTGTTGTGTAAAGATTTTTTTGACAGAGAGAAAATTTTATTAACCAAACTGCTTGTTCATGAGAAGCAAAGGTTTCCCCAAATTAACACAGCAGCCTTGATTATTGAATGAATATAACTCACTAATTAAACTATGTTAATATGTGGGGAAGGATAGAATTAGCCAAGAGCCGAAAAAGGAGAAATCATGTGAAAGAATCTGCAAGTTGAAATCTAGGCTTTTTGCAAATGAATATGAGAACTTGATAGAAGTGACCTCTAGACTAAGTATAAGCATAGTCTGAAATGTTATTTTCAAATTCTCATTGGGCTTTTATACAACTTCACCTTGTAAAAAAACATATACTCTTCTTTTGATTAACATGTCTAAAAGGCCATTCCTGGGGGATGCAAACTACCCAATTTTTACTTAATTTTCTAAATCTGGTCCTCTTAAAATTCAGTCCATTTAACTTGCATATCTTACAAATATTTACAAGTTAAAAAGTATATTATATCTTCTAATTTATAAGTTATTTATCAAAAGCCTAAACAACATCTTAGTTTTTTTTTAATGGAAACAACATCTTAGTTTAATTAGTAATAAAAATCGATAGAATTAATATGTCTTTCCTTAATTTTAAAAGCTTTCATATCTTGCATATTAATTTTGACAAATATTTTTTAATTAAACACATTCACACTACAACCCGACCCTACAACCGACTCCATGTAAAGAGAGTGAAGAAAATACCGCTAGATCATGATTGAGAACATTTTATTTAGAATAACTGATGATGTTGTAGAGTTAAATAATATGAAAAATATTGAGTTTTCAAAGTCATAAGATACTATCGATTTTACGAATTTAAGAAATTTTGTTAATGCATATATAATGATGTATTTTAAAATTAAGTAATGCAATATATCACACTACCATGGGCGGCTCCAATTATATGCGAATAAGTTGTCAGAAAACCCCAAATTTCTGAATCATTTATATAAATTTAAAATTAATATATATAAAGTAGATTTCAAAAATTAATTTTATCTAAGACTACATTAATGCCCCCTACACACTATAAAATTAAGTAATATATATAAAATACCATAAAACCAAATGTAAGATTTAGTAAAGGTTTTTCTAATATGTGTTCATGGCCATGTACACACGTTAAACGCCAATTTTTATGATTTTGACTCCTAAAACGTAGCAGCTAGCAACTAGAATCAGCAAAAAGAAATATGTAGCAAGTACGTTCAAGTACATTAGACGATTTATGAAGTTACATAAATTACCTTTTGAAAAACAAATAAAAAATAGTAGGAAAAATACTACCCGACATAAATTAATTAAGAGGGCAATATGTTTTGATAGCTTATGAATAATATGACCAAATGAGCAGTATTTAATTTGGACCACTCTATACAACATACATCCAACTTAAAGACTTTAATGGATGTATAAGTATAGTCCCATCATTATAGTCAAATTTTGTGGACAAGGATATAAACTCAAATAATTAGTTTCGATTTCTGAATTATTTTCATGTAGGGTAAGCCTGCTTTTAGTTTCAGCTAAAAGACATAGGATCCTTACTCGATCAAATTTAGTTCGGTACAAAATATTCTACTTTTTATATGCATATATTAATAGCATTCGGATTCGATTCTGGATTTATATTGGACCGATGTTTGTCACAAAATCAATGGGATCTCTCTTGTGATAATTCTTATGACTCTAGTTAATAATATATGAATGTATGAATAATATATTTGAATATTTGGAGTTAAAAAATATGAAACTTAAAAGATAGCGGCCTATCATCATCGTTTCTGCATTGTACAATTGTTTAAAATGGACTTCCTTTCAAAAAATAATTATTAAGATGTTTATAAAGTGGGCAGCTCAACATGTGTTGAGATGAGGTGGGGTGGGATTGTTATATCTGAAGTTGAGACGATCTTAAGTTAGTGGTTAGATTGTACATGTTTGTACTCTTTTATTTTATTTGATTTGATGAAGAGGAGAAAAGTGTAATAGTGTTGTAATACGTTATTCATAGAGGTTGATTTACAAGTTTTTCAAAGAAAATTTTGCAAGACCTCTCAACTAAGTATTATAAATCTTCTCAAATAAATTTCGCAAGTGTTTTTTGATAAGCTGTGCAAGTCTTCCTTAGTAAGTTTTGTATGACTTTCTCCATAAATTTTACTAGTCTTCCTCATTAAAATTTGACAATTACTTTATTTATTTATATTATAATAAATAGATTATAATATATATAGGAGAAAGATCAATAAATATTATTATAAATTGGAATTATTGAAGATTATATCTATTTAATAAGCAAAATGTATTTTATAAAATTAAAACAATATATAGTATTTAATTTAATAGTGATTTTTACTTAATTCATTATATTTAAAAAGACTTTAAAATTAGTGATTTTTTTTCTTGATTATGTAAATTGCAATCTTTGCATAGATACTCTTCTAACCATACTATAGTTATCTTCATATATTATTACAAACATGAACATGTGACTAGTAACATGGGATACCCACAAGAACATGACATGATACACTTCAATTGCTAAAATCCCTACCAGAACTTGCAACTTTTAATTTCTAACCCCTTTGAGAAAATAATGGGTGTTTATGGTGTGAGCCATGAACACATATTAGTTATTTATTTTTATAGCCCTATTTTGAGGTGATTTCTTTTTATTAGTGAGATTTTTTGTGTATACAGGAAGTCCATTATCATTAATAAGTACGAACTAATTAAAATTTGACAACTCATTTTATTGTGTGCTATTGGACATAAATTAGAAAAACCGATATAAAAATTTGCAGTTTTAAGTGCATCTCCAATCATGTCTTTATAACTCTAAATTTTTCATTTTTAGAGTAGGATTTGAAGGAAACTTTCTCCAAGGACTAACAGTTTTATCTTCAAAAATAAAGTAGAGCACTATTTGTCTTCAAATATAGAATTGCACCGTACATATAAAGCATATCATTCTGTCTATAGAAACATATTTGTCAATTCAATAATATTATTATAAAATTAAAATTATGTGTAATTGATAAAATATAAAGAAATTTATAGAGTAATAATAATTGGAGATGAAATAATAGTATAAAGTTAAAAGGATTAAAAAATGAAGATAAAGTTAAATGGTTCAACATCCCCTAATCAAGTCTTCAGGTCATGGTTTTCCATGGCTGGTGAAAAGGGAGCAGTGAGAACCTTTGACAGATATAAAAAACAGGAGATAATAACACCATTAATTAAGACTTGTCAGTTACCAAAACATTGAAAACAACCATTATTTAGAGCTAATTAAACTAGTTGCAAGTTGGTGTTTAGTATATTAATTGTGACTAATTTCTCATATTTTATGTGGACAAGGTTCTTGCTTCCTTTCTGTAAAATCTAGATGATGATTCATGAGACTGGGTTACAGTGGCTTACTCATAAAATTAAGTTACATTAATCTTTTTATATTTTAATTTCACTGTAATTAAATCTCGAAATAATAGTCATATATTTAATATTTAAGTAATCGAATTAATTAAATTACAATACAAAAAATTGAAATATACATTTCAATTATCCTCTTATCTTACAAACACATATGTGTGTATTATTAATGATTATCCACTTGATCGTAACTCGTAAGGTAAAAAGCAAGAGACACAGAAATCAATTGTTGATGGACCAGACAATACTAAAGGGTGCCATAATGTACCCGGTCTGACCCTCATGTGAAAGTGAGATCCACCAATCATAACAAATATAATGTTTTATTCATTTTCCACATGATTCGTTTAATATATAAACATTCGCTTTTACTCTATCAATCATTTTATTTTTAAGACCGACATTAAAGTATATACTACTGATGCATTATCATAACAACCCTACTTTACTAGAAAAAGAGACAGTTATTTTTTTATTACTTAAATTAACAGATCGATTAGGAAGAGGGGAAGCACCTCGTAGTTACAATTGAAAAGAAAAAAAATAAACAAGCTTATAGCCAATGTAATGGAATATGCTTTAGATTAATTATGTAATTAAAGTTGTTATGTTCTTGTCTGCCATGAATAATCTTACCCCAGTACTTTAATTTTATGGTTAATGCATGTGTGCTAACACTTGTTAATAGTATTTCATAAGCATGATTAATTTACAAGCAGTTCATATTTAAACATGGAATTGGAATTCTTAATATATCATATCATATTATCATATTATCATTTCAAGGGCAAAGCTGTAGCTGTATATATGTATGAATCTTGTATTCACTTGTAACTAGTTGTAAGCATGACTATTGCGAAGCTTATGAGCATTTCATACTTCAATGATTATTGTCTGGTTTATGCCACTTAATACAATATTATGTATGATAAGTACTAAATTAAAACAGTACGTGATGCCTTTGCACGCATTTGCCGATTAAGAATAAGATATACAGTAATGTTTACTGATGTTGGTTAGTCTTCATCAAGTACAGATATCATCTTCTAATTATAATAATTCCCCGTCTCAAACTAATTGTACAGATATCACTTTTGAAAAAATTAAGCATATTAAAAAATTCTAACATAAAAATTATTTTTCATTTGTATCCATATTAATTACATTAATTGAGATAGTTTCAATGTATAATTTGAATGATAACTATATTACATTAATTACCGATACTAGTACAAATATTTTAGTCAAATGATTATTTTAGAAATTTACCTATAAAATTGCATTGAAAAGAGATAATGAACATGTATTAGAGGACAAACTTTTTCTTCAAAAGTGTGTATAAGTATAATTATTATACACAATGTTAGAACCAAGAATGCAAATGAATTCGAACTAAACTTCAATTAAAATCAGTCGGATTCGACCTTAATTTTCCCTAGTTAGCATGCAAGTAAAAAAGTTAATAAATGATCCACAACAACACAACATGTGTTTGTTATAACATACGCACTCGTTTAATATTTTTGATAATTTTAAGTCCGGTAAAAATAAATAAACCGGTTCTCAAAATAGTTTTGGTTGAGATAACGAAAGAGGAGACATTAGGGAAGGCATGCCACATTATATTGAATAGACACATATACTTCTCTCCCACTGCTTCTGCCAATTTTGCTTTCTATATATTGCATGTGAAATTGCACATGTTCTAAGTCAGCTCTGTTCACTCTCCAACTATTTATCTCTTATTCTTACTTTTTATTTATATTTTGATTGTGTCATGATTAAGTCACACCAAATATACATCTCTATTCCTAAATAACTAATCAAGTTTCCTAGAATCTACAGCTTCCTGTACCTTAAACTTCTCTTCGTTAAAGTTATTTATAATCAATTAGGAAAAAGTAAATTACAAGTAAAATAAATTCAAACCAAACACAATTAAGTTACCAAAATACCGAACATGATTAGATAGATCAAGTGATAAAGAGTTTATCTTTTGAGTATTGTCTCAAGTATTGAATTCGACTATGATTCATCCCCATATATTCTTAAAACATGTACTCATTTTTAAAGTTATAAATCAACCTTCCGGTTCCAACCAGAAGAAAGATAGAGAAAAACAAACGTACACAATTTGTTTCCCTCGGCACCCACTTGGCCACTAAAAAATGTTAAATCAGGCAAAAGACCATTGAAAAGGGCTCTTCTGTCCCTTTTGTGATATTGTGTGGTTGTGCATCTTTTGGTTTTCTTTGTTGACATTTAGGTTCTTTTTGCAGTGAATACTGTGGGTTGGTTTTGGATTAATAAAAAATGCGAGAGCAAATGAGGATGAATGAAATATGAATAGGAATGGACCATGATACTACAATAAAAGTGATTATATTTGATTGGTCATCATATATATAGTCAATTTTAACAAAATCGATTATTTAAATTTAATTGCAGTTGAGTTTTTGTTTTGGTTGACATAAATACAAATTGTCCTATGACCGGAGTCAGTCAACTTTAATTATATGCTATAATGAGAATGAAGAAAATGTATATTTGAATTATTATTGGGTGAGCATGGTTAATGGAGAAAATTAATCGATTAATATCAGTTGAGTATAAATATAAATATGTGAATATATATTATCATTTCCATCAACCAATTTTATATACCAGAAACTAATGAAAAAGATTCAATTAATTAAATATAAATATGTGATTATAACCAAGGACGTAGCCAAATATAGTGGCACTAAAGTCGCATGAACTCACTAAAATTTTGAAAATAATTTTTTTATATGCATGTCTTTTTAAAAAAATATTTATAATGAGAAATTTTAATTTTACCACTACTAAAATCTTGTGAATTGATATGTATTTTAATGTTGTAAATTTTTTTATCGCAGAAATTCCTGACTGCACACTGATTCAAATACCATGAACCCAGAGCATAGATCAAACTAAACCATATCTACATATTCCTTCGAAATATAGAATCCAAAAAAGACTCGTACGATCTCGGACGGTTATATACGGAAGATAAAACCGTACTTATAAGCATGAAACCGGTCATGTTCAAGAAATTGTATTCAAGAATCAAGATACTCATCGATATCTGACGTACCTTAATTGCCAAATTAAAGTCAAAATCTCAAAATAATTATTTTATTTTAATTTTTAACCGATGAAATTGATTAAAATTTAACTGAAAATTAAATTTTTTTTTTTTTTAATTTGAAAACTGAAAAATACATCTTAGTGTGAATTAAATATATTTTAAATATTATTTTAATTATATAATGTATGTGATTTTATGTCAAAATTTAATCAATTTAACTAATCAAAAGTTAAAAACCTTTATTTTGAAAGGGGGGAAGTAGAATGTTTTATCTGGTGTTCAGAAACAATCGGAAGGCATAACGAGGTTAGTTCAAAGGGTTGCTACAAAATTGTTGACGGCCTCCACGTTCAAGGAGATAAAGAAAAATACAGGGGCCAGTCCAACTGGGTACCCTAGCTACCATCTATCCGTACTTTTTTATAGGGAATAGTACAAAATTGCGGATATTACATCAAAAACCTAGTTTTAATATTATCTCCTATAAAAAAAACTGCGAATAGATGATATATATGCATATATTTCTATCATATTTTACATTTAGTTGCATAAATTTGAAAACACACACAGTTGCATATGTACATATTTGATGTTCCTACCGAGACTCGAATTCAAACAAGTAAAAAAGGATACAATGTTAGGACCTTAGGGGTCGTAACTATTTATTTACTGTGGTTGTAATTATTTATTTACGGTGGTTACTATTGGTTAAGAGTCATGTAGATAACAAAAAGAAGCATAACCCATGAAAGCTCATCTCACGGATCTTGCCTTCCTTGATCTTTCTGACCCTAACACATGCCACAACATTTTCTATCTACCCCTCCACTTTAATATTCTTTTGTCAATTTTTACAACTGAGGCTGTGTATATATATAGCTAGGCTGTACTTTGAGCATAACCAATCTTATTTTTAAACCACGTACTTTCTATAAACTTCTGCCAAAAGAATGACTTCTTCTCCTTCCAATACCTCTTGGGTTAGAACAATCAAATCTCCCTTTCGAAAAGCTCGTACCTTCTTCAATACTAATCACAGCCAAGGCTCCGCTGCTGCTGCTGCTGCCGCCGCCACCAGAGCTCATAGACGCAACAAGTCCCGCCACCCTGAAGGTATATTACATTTCAGCATATCAATAGATAAGACTATATGAGTGTATGCACATGTATGTATGAGTAGATAGCCATGTATTCAGAGTAATGAAACAATTAAGTGGTGATGCAGGGCATGATGATGATGATAAGAAGATGATAGATCTTCAACTTGAAGGAGAAGTGATGGCATGCACTTATGAGGATGTTCAAGTCATGTGGTCCATTTTAGATAAATCCAACAATAAGCCAAGATCATCACTTTGCAATGTCAATTCTTGACCATCCACTACTACCAAAAACATTAACTCAACAATAATCTCCTACCTTGCAACTCTCCACAATCAAAATCAAATTACATCGCTTAGCTTCTTCTCATAATCCAAGAACTCTGTCGTTCACCTAATAGTATCTTCTAGCAATTAGTATATCACTATCGTACAACAAAAAAAATAAAAAGAAAAAAAGAGTTAGCTTAGTTTAGATTTTATATACATATCATACTTGGCTGGATTACGTTCTTCTGCTATTGAAAATCTCGAGCAAACGATCAAGTGTCACTACCACGACACGAATTCACTAAGAAGAAGACCTTCAAACAAGAAAAGGCCAAGAAGGGAATGATACAGAGGGTGTATATTTATCAAAGCTGAATGATCATCTTCATCCCTAGTGCTTTGTAAATTTTTCTATGTTCTGATAATTGTCATCCTCCTACCTATAGGAATCCCCGTGATAGATAAGAGAATCATGGTGAGATTTTTCACTTTGTTAAATGGATTGCTTACTTTATCTTCTCGCACACCATTATTGACTAGAATAATCAGTATGTTGTTTAAAATGGTGTGCTGATCAATAAACTTGAAATCCATCATATGACAAAAACTAAATTGAACGTATACATACAAATCCCACTGTAGCAACTGGGTATCAAACTGTGCATATTTATATGTTACTGCAAGGATTATCTTCATATGAAACATAATAAGTTGACAGAAGGAGATCAAGAAGAGCACATGAAGGCAGAGCAGTATAATTGTAAAACCGTAAATAAGTAAAAATGCTAGTACAAAAGAACAAAAGTTTCTTTCGAACAGGAAATTTGATGCATATATGTTCACTTTATCTTTTGTTAGATAGTTCTAGTAGCAGCAACTGTTGGGCAATAATATGTGAACCTTTAGGGTGGAAATTTATATTTACCTAGTCCTAAAAGGGAACCCTCTAAAACAATTTCTGATGTGCAAGGGGTTATGTTTCAATGGATAAGGTCCCTCACTAAGGTGATGATAGGGTGAGATCCTCAATCTATGGAATCCAGCCTAAGATTTCTGAAAACTTTTCACAAGCTTTGTCTCTTTCATGACTACAACTTTTTGTTTTATATGTTTATATTCAATGTCATAACTTACTTCTTAGCTGTTCTGCTTGAAGATTGTTGTGCATATCTTTCCCTCCTTCAGCAAACGCACATTTAATCACAAGCACTCTCTCTTTATTACCTATATCTGTACAAGCACACGGATTCTTGACCTTGACTCAAAAAATTGGATCCCGTTTATGGGAACAAGAGCAACGCTAAATGACAAGACCGTTTAGCAATTAACTCAAGTAGTCAAAGAACAATCTACTAAAATCCTATCCATAATTCTACTTATCGGCTGATTAAACAAGTATCTATACAGTTGAAGAAATTTAAGCAGTCAACAAAGTAGTATCAATAGAAGACCTAACGCTTATGTAGATAATTAATCGTTCCAAACCGATTATTTTTAGACCAGTAAATAATGAAACAGATATATTATAAACACAACTACAGTTTAAATGGAAAGATTCTTAATCTAAAATAACTAGGACTTGAGCTCAGTTGGCTGTCCAGACATTAGACAATTTTTGTACAATAATTATCAATTTATCGAGCTATCCTCTCTTCTCTTGCTTCAAGTGCAGCCACTTCCTCATTTGATAGAGTGTCAACAATGGGTTCATACACATCCCATTCTTTTCTCTTCCTGAAAAAGAGTGTAGGCATAATAACATTTTAATTTCTTTCAAGATCAAGGTATATGAGGACGTTGTTAATAACTGTGAATTTTTATAATCGGGAAATTTATATTCAATATTACTATAATTTCTCTCCAGCTTAGCTTTATCTTGCAAGGTTGTAATCCCAATCAGTTTTCATTAGAGTAAATCAAATTGGATTGATGATGCTAAGTGTTGATTTTGAAAATTTAATAGGTCACATGTGAAGGAAAGAAGGAACAAAAGTAAAGAGAAACAATCAAAGAGTTACAAGATGAAAAACATTACGATCCTCACAAAATGATCAAGGCCCTAGGTTAAACAGATTATCAACACACATGTAAATGATTCTTGTATATATATACAAGAATCAGTGAGAAGAAAGAAAGAAGATAATTATCGGTGAGAAAATGAGAAATCCGGCACCACTCAATCGGTCGTTTGTATGTATATATCTGTTGTCTGCTGAGTTTAGTTTTTAGGGATTTCTTATAACCTGTTACTTTAAAAATGACCCAGTCAACAACCCAGTTAACAGCTACTAAGAAGCGCGCTTAAACTCTTGCATTAAACTCTCGTCAGCATGGTTTCCTACTTTCCTCTATAAATACATTTTTATTTTCTTCTTCAATCATGAATAATAATCCCCTAATCTGAGGTAACAGTAATCAGGTTTTTTTTTGTTCATGCTCTTATAATTAAATGTAATATTTCTTGCTTTCCTATTTGCTAATTTATCATGAAGTGGAAGAAGGGCCCAACTTCTAATTGACTTGCAATAGGTACAGTGTATCAGAAGAGGAGTTATGATTCTAGATATGATACTTGTAATTCAAATACAAAATCAGGATTTAAATATGCAAATTATGAAAATAAAAAACATTGGAGCTATAACAATTAACTTTACATTTATCATGGGTTGATTGTTGACCAATATAATTTATCTTGGGACTCGGTAGAGAACTTAAGTAACGCATGGATTGATTTTGGCAAATTAGGAACTTGATAAATTAAAATTGATTAGAAATTCATGATGATGATAAATTCCTTGTACATTCATTACCTTCCCTGTAGATTCCAGACACTACATACAACAATATTATTTGTGCACTCTTAGTACCCGACAGCTGCAATAACAATTTTATCTCAACCATAACTATGATAGATTTCACTTGAGTGAAACCTTATGCAAAGGGTAATGACCAACAAATGATTTTGGATGATTTATATCAAACCCCGCCAATTTTCTAATATCAGATTGCTGAGCACAATAAAGTACCAGTATACAAGAATTTAATAGTTTGATTCCAGTCACGAATGGCACATTGGAACAAGAACAGCAGTCTTACCGAATAACACTAGATCTGAAACCATATAACTTCATCAAATCCAATCCAGTGCCACCGGCCTTACTGAGATAAGGATAAAGAGAGAATTGTTAATTTTCAAATCATATGTAATTGTACATAGGAAAATTAAATCTAAAAAAAAGGTACGGAAACTCAATAGATGGTACAAACCTGGGTAGAGAATGCTCGAACCCTCTGCGACCCTTTTTGCTTATTCTGCTTTCCCTTGCTGAGGAAACATTTTGAATTGCAATCTGAAAGCGAGAATTTTTTTTATAAAAAAATTAAGATAAACCTTTTATTATCATCATGTCCAACATAAGAATTTGTAATAACTAGCTTAAAATTCATTAAATTCTGACCTCATACAGCTGTTCCCTAATTGCAAAGGCAATTGCGGGCTGCAAAATAACTCTTTAGTCAAGTGTCATTTGGCAGATATTAAGTATCTAAGTTGTAATCTAAGAGAAGGGTGAAAAAGTATAAGGAATCTGCAACATTCTACCAGCCGTAAAGGCGTAAATATAATCAGTAAAAAGAAGGATTGGAGACAAACTGAGGATAAAGACAGAATCTCAATAAAAAGACAAGATTTAACACAAACTTGCAATTAATACTTGTTCTAATTTGCTGAGAGATGACCAGTAGATCCAGTACAGTTATCCCTTTCGACTGGAAGTGGTATTCTTTTTACAACTAGTTACTTAAACATGAATTTTCTGTGACTTCAATGACAATATGTAGATGGGACAGGACATTAGTATTTATCTGTGATGCTCGGACTCTCCGGAGAACCCAGCCGTACCCGTGTTGACACGACAGGACACAGACAATTGGATCCGGATCC
Source organism: Oenanthe sinensis (assembly GCA_028671895.1). Lineage (NCBI taxonomy): Eukaryota > Viridiplantae > Streptophyta > Magnoliopsida > Apiales > Apiaceae > Oenanthe > Oenanthe sinensis. Next base: position 47,805,231 of record CM053811.1, on the reverse strand, counting down.
AGATCCGAATGCCATCTAGAAAATGGACACTTCATCTCATCTTTAATTTTGATAACTCATTTATAAAAGTAAGAGAAGAAGAAAATATAAGAAGAAAAGAGGTGCAATCAATGTAAAAGGAGAAAGACAAAATATAAAGTCTTTATTTTACCCTCTTTTTCAAAAGTTTATATATTATTTTATATAAAATGATAGATATTTATTTATAGAAAGTACCGTATTATATTAAAAATAATAATTGCCTTGTCCAAATCCAAGTATCGGATCCTTATAAAACGTGTCCCCGAGTCTTCGATTTTGGAGTTCACAGAATCTGACACACTGATTTGTGTCCGTGTCGGATCCTTCTAAAAGAGTCGTCTGAGCATCATAGGTATTTATGACAATATGAATTTTCTGCGACTTCATTGACAATATGTGGCCACAATATCTATAACCAAATATACATGCAACAATGAAGGGGGAAATCAAGTTAATAAGCTTACTCCAACTTCAGGATCATCAATACCCAAATCTTTGCAAAAGATTCTCGCAAATTCTTCAGGGTCACTCTCGAAATTGTTCAAATCCTGAGATCTATAACATATCAATCATTTTTGCACTGAACAGATGCAATACAAAGTGAAACCAGAAGCATAAGAGGCATCACCAAATACAGTATAGACAGATGATATATAATAATTTAAACTTACCCACAAGAACTGATCTTTTATTAACATATGATTCACTCGAAGGTCAATCTGCAGAATGACAGGGAAATAAAGGAAGTGGTCCGCTAATTATTTTGAATAGAAAAATTCAGGGATAAGAAAGACATCATGTCAAAACCAAGGTCAACCTTGATTGGTACAATTTTTTCACCAGTGTACATATCTTGCCCTTCATATGATCGAAAATCCGTCAGCTGCGACTGCAAAATTTAAATTTTAGGTTAGCAGCACAATATGATTAACATAATACAGTAAAGATATAAGTAACAAAGAATGTAGCTCACATAGTATTTTTATTATACAACAGTACTTCCCTTCAGAAATCCGGGTCTCGTTTGGTTCCGTGATAGAAGACTTATGTGAAAGAGGTAAATTTTTAGAAATTTACTACGCAATTACACTTTCCAGGGATGAAAACGTGTTTATTACCAACAAAAGTAGAAGTTTCATAAGAACAAAAACTATCTTCATTTATAAATACATCGACTTGGAATTACAATGAGGATGGTCATCAACTTCTGGTGTTTTGACGCAAGTTGCACTTGCACCGTAAGTTGCACTTCGCCTAACCCTTTAATTTCATAAAATCAAAGATCGAAAGATATACCTACTTGCATAGAATAGTTACATTGAAACAAATTATCTGGGCTGTATTTTACAGAATTGGAGTGTACTTAAGAAGGTCTAGCTATTTCAGGAACACATCGTAATGCTTAAATTTTTAATATAATGTGACTACTACCAAATGGAGCTGCGACCTGCATTGGTAGCAAACTCAATGATATTATTATTACATCACATGCACCTTCATCTTCCTTACATACGGAATAATGTGATTCATAAATATTAGTCATAGGGATAATCTTCAATCAAAATCTAGAAATTTTGGAGAAAATAATAAAGTCTATATAGCAATAGAAACCAGATGACATATGAATGCCTCAAAAAAGGAGGTGGTTCACTTACTTGTATAGATTGAGCAATATGTGTTATAAATGCTGGTGGAAGCTTCAAATCTTTTACAGTTCTTTTTGCAAACATCACCACCTCCGAATCTGGATCTATGTCGGAGAAAAGATATTTCAGTGAGACACGGGTCATATGATCAACAAGTAAATGTATTCATACAACACCAGGGAAAAAGGTGTGTTGTTTTAAGCTGATCAATGTAATCATTATCAACATCAAAAACTAGCTCCATTGAAATAATTGTTTACTGGCAATAGAAAGGTAACTTTACCTAATGATTGACATCCCAAATTATTCAACATAAGTTCATACTTCATAATTTATCTTTTTGACTAATAACATGATCAACTTAAGAATACAGCAAAAATGCATATGTATAAACTAGCACCTGAACCTTCTTGTAATCTACGTGGAATTGGTAGAATGATAAATAAAACAGGTAAGTGGTATCCTAATACATTCTGAAACCCGTTGATAATATTTTTACAGAAGAAATTTGTAAATATGCATCTGGTATTTCTCAAAGTGACACTCTAAAAGTGACACAAGTAATGAAAGATATGGATATAGCTTCTAATAAGACCATATCAGTTATTTGTTTAGATGTTTTTTATATAGTTAAACTAAAAGTACAAAGAGGGTGAGGATTTGAACAATTGAACCCATGATCTTGTCGTGGGGAAAAGGAGGCGGGGGATGAGCCCTTGCCACTAGGCTATCCCTGAATCCACATATCAGTTATTTCTGATTACTTTAGGCCACAAAAATCCAGGAAATCAAATTTAAACGAGAGCAACAAAAGAAACATTAAATGCTCGATTCTGATGTACTATCAACTTATCTAGAATCAATATCATCATCAAGCAGTATGACTAATAACTTATAACACATGGTTATCATTTAATATATACAACAGTACATGAGTAAGTCGATACATAATCACATAAGCTTACACAACTATACAAAACAACACAAACGGACTTTCCTGAAGACTATCTATGCATTATATCGCTAATAAAAAAATTACAAATTCAAAACTACGGTAGATAATAGTAATTTGCTTTTTGCCCAATACTTTCAGCCACAAATGTCTCATAGAACCCCAACACCCACCTCTACGATACTAGCCAGTACCGCATGTTCTGCATTTGCCATTCATTAGTCACACTAATTGCATTACCTATCTTTAAATAAACAACAGGATAAGCCAATATCATACAGAGAGCACCCAAGTAAGACTAAATTACTGCCAACATGAAACATTGATGAAAAAACAAATCTTTTAATTTCTTAAAACAAATCTTGGAATATGGGCAGTTGATATACTTAAAAGATTACAAGATCAGCATACAATGGCCTAATCAAAAAGTAAAATTTAGTAGAAAACAACACCATATCAAACGAGAGAGAGACCAGAAGGGTTCCAAGTAAAAGCATCTCTGAATCTCTGACCATCAATTTCAATATCAAGACGAATTGGAATTAGATTATCAGCTGTTGGGCTGTGATATCAAATACCCGCATTAAAAAAAAATTACATATTAAGCTTAAATTATATAGATATAGAGATAGATACAAAAGAGAAGAGAGAAAGGATACATACATTCTGAACTTGACTGGGTTCTTGGAAGTAGTCCATATTCCATGCGATTTCATTGTTGTAACAAGGGGGGCAGGGGCTTCTGCAGTTGTGTATTTATTAAAAAAATAAAAATAAGAATGGAATTTAATATGACGATATCAATTTTTATATTCTATAATTTATTTAAAGTCGATCATATTAATTTTTAAAATTAAAATTTTATTTTAAATTTAACTAATTCCTTATAGATTACATGAACACAATTTTTTAAATTTATAAGTGAACTAATTTAGTGTAGGTAATCATCAGATTAAAAGTCCATCCACCGTGTGGTTAAGAATGATAAAAAGGAATCAAACTTATGGATATTATTATCAGCTATATTCTAATTTGATTTGAATTAGTTGTTAAATTGAAGTTTATATAATGATGATTCTTAGAATTTTTAATTTAATTTATAAATTATAATTCAATTAAATCAAATTAAATGACTTTTTTTCAATTTAAATTGTATAAATTACTATTATTTCATTCATTATTTTAGTTTAGTATTTGGATTTAGAATAATTTATACCATGATCCTAACTTCAATTTACTCTTCCATTTTGTTAGGCCCGAAAGGGGTATAAGCTAGAAGTGGGGTTGAATAGTTTAATACCGTTTTTAAATTGAACTTGGCATTTTAAGATTTTCTTTTCTCTTTTTAAAATATTATCAGTCAACTAATAATATAAGTGCGGAAAATTAAAGCAGAGAAAAGAAATAGAGTACATAACGGAATTTTTATCCTGGTTTGCGATGACGCAATTCCCTAACGAATCCGCTCACCCCTAGTCCAATTCCCGAGTCCCCCCCTGAACTCGAGATTTTGCACTATAAAAAGATGTACTCCTTCTAGTGGCGGAGAAGCCTTTTACAACACTATGTATTTATCTTGAACCTTAACTACCCGTTAACCCCTCCAAATATAATAGCAAACATACTTGATTTATCTTGGAGCGTAACTCCCCGTTACCTCCTCACAATCAAAGTAGAACCCCTACAAACTGGTCTTAGAGCGTAACTCCCCGTTACCTCTTCACATGCGAGTAGTACCCCTACGAGCTGGTCTTAGAGCGTAACTCCCCGTTACCTCTTCACAGGCACGTAGTATTCCTTACGACCTTATCTTGGAGCGTAACTTCCCCTTTACCTCCTCAAAGATACGTAAAAATCTCTGCGTAGACTATGTTCCTCTACAACAATGTAGGTCTTGGATTTGGGTATTAGATATTGGGTCTTTCCTTTTCCTCGCGGTGCAAAGACACCCAACTCCCCGTCGGCGTGTCTAGGAGTTGGGTCTTAGAACAAGGATCACCTCACTTCACTTTCACCTCACAACAAAGTATAGACAACAAATACTACGACTTTATATCCCTGTTTAGAAAAGAAAAGTTGACGGACTAGTATATTACAGTACTAGACCAAAGAGACAAACAAATATATATAAGATAGCCGAAGCAACAATATATATAAATGTGAGTCGGGGTAAGTCACTTAGTGAGAAAGGACGAACCACTCGAAATGGTAAGTCACTTAGTCAAAAGGATGAACCACACATTGTGTGCTAACGTGTATGCAAGAAATTAAGTGCGTATGCTAAAGTAAGGTGTGGAAATTAAAGCGTATGAATGCAAGCACTTAAAGTAAATATGCTAAAGTAAAGTACTGTATGTAAAGCGTATGAATGCAATGCAAGTATTTAAAATAAATCTTTTTCTTTTCTGCTAATTATTGTCCGATATATAAGACCAAGGGTATATGATCTAAACTAAAGACCGAATATATTGACTTGATTTATATCAAGCTCGTTTCGAAATCAAGTTGTTTATAAGGCCTAGAACAACAATTAAAATGGCCTTTAAAACACACTCGAAATAAACCACTAAGATTCAATGAGTACGTTTCGTTTATGTCGTACCTCGACTTATACGAAATATTATCTAACTCGGAGTCTAACGCGGACTAACTTCAACTCTTCAAGAACTCAATAAGTTAGACTCGTTTATGTCGTATCTTGACTTATACGAAAAGCTCTTAACTCGGTGTTCGAAGTTAAAGAATAAACCTACAAATACTCAACGAGTTTACTTCGTTTATATCTCTAAATAATATATGAGATTTATACGAAATAGTAACACTCGGAATGTGTGTTGGTTTCTTTCACTTTATAACTCAATAAGATGTGTTTATGTTTATGTCGTACCTCGACTTACACACAACATTCAACTTAGAATTAAAGTGAGTTACCTTGCAAATATTAGAGGAACCTTTTGTTTATATCTCTAAATGAGATTTATACACTTCGGTTTCCACTCTTAATATGAGCTTGGTTTAGATACAAAAATTCAACAAGGAAGCCTCTTGTTTTTGTCGTATATATTGACTTATACAAGTCTAGCCTCGACTCAGAATTTAAGTAAATAGTTGTTGTATCTAAATCCGAAATTAATCAAGGATATTAACAACTATTTAAGGAGAGAGATAAGTTAATAACTCTTTGGTTTAGTTCACTCTTTATATGTACGAGAAGAAGAAGTTAAGATGAAAGATCATGTATATATAATTAAGAGGAACAAGGCTAACAATATATATACTTGCAAGAGGTCAAACAAGCAAGCTAGTGTATATATATATGTTTGGCCGAATATATATATATATATATATGTGTGTGTGTGTGTGTGTGTGTGTGTGTGTGTGTAAATTAAGAACTAACTTATGACCCTTGTGCTATATAGTGAGCGATAACAATATTTCTTGCGAAATCAAGGGATACGATTTAGGATCGGGCACAAGAGTTCGTGTATACACTTAAAAAATCAAGCAAGCAAGGTGTATACACTACTAAACATGTACATACTGATTATATATATATATATATATATATATATATATTATGTAGAACCAACTTATAACCCTTGAGATCTAAGAAGAAATCAAGAGAAAAAGCTAGTTGTGAAGCCTAAAACACACAAAAAGGGTCGCCGAAAAAAGTCACCGGAAAATGGCCGGAATATCAACTTTTGCTATAACTTTGGGAGCAACAAGAAAAGTCTAGGGGCTGTATAGATGTGGTGAAAAGATAGCCAAAAGATACTTGTGTGGTGTGTGTGTTATTTGAGCATGCAAATGTGTTTATAAGCTTGATAGGGGTTAGATCTATGGAAGAACTAAACTTATAACTCAAGAACTCTTAGAGATGAAATATATCAGTTGTGTAGAGCTTCTTGGGAGAGAAATTTGCAGTATAAACTTGGTTCAAATGGCTTGAAGAGAAGTGTGGGGGGTGGGGTGTATTTAAAGAGGAGATTAGGGTTTTTGGTGCGTTAAGGGGTGACAAGGCTACGACATGGAGTAAGGAGAGCCACAACATTCAAATTAAAGTTGTATCAGATGAAATAGGCCACATAGGTGCTTGGAAAAACGTGCTCACATCATTCAGTTAACTAATAAAGCTAATAAATACGAAACTGAACGATACAATGACGAATATGAAGTTTTTCAAAACATTCTCCAAAAATTATGAAAATTTGGGAACCATATGGAAATATTCCAAGTAGGTCATGGTCAAAATACTACTCAATTTGGAGTTGACTTTCATTGACTTTTAATTAACCGGACAATCGATTACGTATCGAAAGTACAGGCCAAAAATAAAAGTCACCCAAAAATCATGAAAAAAATTGTAAAATTCTTTTTAAATATTCTAGTGACATTCGCCAAGTTTCAAGTAAATTGGACATGTGTAGCTATTATTTCGAGAAATAGATCGTTTCGTTATTCCTATAGCCCGAAACAATATTCGATAGCCATTTATCGGAACTTGTCGAAATTTGGACTAAAGTTTTGACTTGAAATATATTCAAACATAATATTCCTAAAATAATTATGACTATGAAGTCCAAGGAATATGTTTGCTTGAATTAAAATGCATTTTATCCAAATAAATAAGACAATTAGAGACTTTCGGGATAAAATCTGCATTTTACCTTTAGGCAGGACTTTGTTGAAGATAATTTGAACAAATATATTTAGAAAATATATTCAAAATATATTCCCTTGAAAAACCTTTAAAACAGACACTCTTTTAATTTAATAATACATTTTCTATCTCGTAAAAACAGTGCCAAAAATACAGTATTTGTTCATCTTCAGTGTTTGCCTCAAAATATCACATATATAAATTAGATTTGATTTTATCATTATTTTGATAAATCTTATCTAATTATATGTCCAAAGAAAATTATTTTATTTCATTTATAAAATGGTTTGACCAAATTTGACTTTCCACTGGTTGACTGTCATTTCGAATAACCTAAGGGAGGATTACTATGTTAATTAGTAACTTCCTAATCCTAATTTACACTTAGCGTTAAGACAAAATTAATCAAAACCTGTAGAAAAGGCTGTATCTCACACGTTTCCAATTATCAGTCTTATTTGATTTTTTTAAATCAAATTTTAAATAGAAATTACATCTATTATATAATTAAAATTAATTATGAAAATTATATCACTTAAAAAATATATATAATCTATTTTAAAATATAAAATTTAGTTTCCTAAAAGTATAAAAATTAATGATCAAAATTTAATTAATTTGATCACAAAAAATCAAACAAAACACTAGGGTAGTATTTGATAGAGGGCAAGGAGAAAAGAGTAACGGCTGAATGAGGATGAACGTGTCAAATCTAGAACCAATATAAGAATGACCAAAACAAGGCCTACATAAAAGTGCAGCCCTCCACCCACATTATTACGTACAAACCACACCAGCCCCCCGCTCATTTATCTCTTCACGTCACCTCTTCTATCTACTTGTATAATAATGTAATAATAATATCTTCCATATTTATATAAATACATTCACCATTTTCTTCATACACACATCTTCTTCATCTCTCACTCCCTACGACTACCTCAAAACACACACACACACACTAGCTAATTAGCCATGGATCCCTCGGCGGCGGCATCATCTTCGACATCAGGTGCATCTAAGGCTAATTATGACATGCATGGTGGAGGTACTGGTGGCTCTTCTAACTCTGCTTCTTCTTCTTGGAAGAATAATAACACTGCCACCACTACTCATTTTCCTTTGTCTCTTCATAACAAGGGCAAGCTTGGTAATCTGCCCCTTTTTTCACGTATGGTACATGCATCATAGTTTTGTGGCTCATGTTCATGCACGTACTTTATTATATTTGTGACTTACAGTTTTTAGCCGCTCAATATTGGCTTTCTAGCTACAACACTAGAACCATACTGAAAATTAGAAATGCATTGTATAGCTTTATTTACGGTATTTATTTCGCAACTCGCGGCAATTATTCTCGTAGTTTAAAATTTAAGAGATTAATTAGTTTAAAAAAGTGGATATATATATATATATATATATATTTGATATGTATTAGAAATTAAGATGAGTAGCAGACATTTAAATACCCACAAATATTTGAATGAGAGAATAGATTAACTGTTAGAATAATATAGTAAGTCAGTCTTCTAAGGGTTGTAGGAGAATTGATAACTTAACATAAATTCTTAACATGGTATCGGAGTTTCAATTGACAATGGTCTAAGTTCGACTCCTGCCACTCCCAATATTTTCATAATTTATTATGAACACGAAAGATTTGTTATTGTCCCAAAAAATGGGCTTATTATGAACACGAAAGACTTGTTATTGTCTTAAAAATGGGCGTCCGTGATCCATTCTCGACCCATAAATGAGCTTTCGATTACTCGCTTGGAAAAAACTTTATATCAAGATCAAAAAATCTGTTCCCGTAAAGATCTTCAGAATTTAATTGTGCAATAACACGAAACAGATATAAGTAGACATAAACATTGGGCTAAAATGATAGAAATTATATATTTTTTGTTAAATGAATCAAATAACAGGTAATAGTATGAGGTTTTTAATTTTGGTTTACGTTTTAAGTTGAATAAATGAAGTTGAATATTGGTGATGTGTTCATGTCAAATACTTATCTTTTTATACCTAATCTAATCGATACTAGAATTTGCCTGATTATAAATATGTATAAATTAGAAGAAAGCGATGAAGATATGTTCACAGTTCCTGACATTGAAGCTCCAGAAGTGGCAGCTACAAAACTGGAACATAAGGACTTCAACTCCGAAAACAAGAACAATGCTGCTGGCAGTGCTAATAATAAAGATGATCAGCAGACTACTGGAAAACGCAGGAGGGGTCGTAACCCAGTAGATCGAGAGCACAGAAGACTTAAGAGGTGCATATCCCTCAGTCACTTGTACTTGAAATTAACACATAAGTATGATGTGTGTGTGTGTTAACAAGGTGTGATCATGGTTCACTTGACCCAGTGGAATCAAGAGTGAGGGGATATATTCACACATTACATGATATATCTATATACTTGCAACTTAAAACTGACAACTTATAAAGCTTTAGACAATGCAGCGAATATTAGATTCATAACACTGAAATATTTTATCCTGTCTTGTTTCTTGTATCTGTGCCACATATTCTTTATTTTTTTTAAATATAAATAAAACTGTATATGATGATCTGATTGAATACTCATCTCGATCAATTGTGCATGCGAAAGGTTGCTGAGGAACAGAGTGTCAGCTCAACAAGCTCGTGAAAGGAAGAAGGTGTATGTTAGTGATCTGGAATCTAGAGCTACTGAGTTGCAGGACAGAAACTCTAAGCTTGAAGAGAAAATCTCAACTCTTATAAACGAAAATACTATGCTCCGAAAGGTACTGATTATCACATTCCTATCTGCATCTGTTTGTTCGCCTCTTAATTAACATTACAAAAGAGATTTGCAATCATGCAGTAATATGATGGTATATGTGTTTGTTAACACAAGTCTTTTTATATGTTTAATCTCTCACAGGTGCTCCTCAACACTCGGCCTAAAACTGATGAAAGTAGTTAAGCGAGCCAAGTAGTTAACGGATTAATTAGTAGATACGCATGATGCATATGATTTGGTCTTTCGAGATGTTATATATTAGCTGCACGTATGACATTAAGATCCTTAGCTAGTAGCTAAGCAGCCTTTATTAGTTAATTTTATTTGCAAGTACTAAGACTACTTGTAATTGAGTACTAATATTATAGCTCTAGTCTACTACATATAATATATTCATTATTCAATCTTTATTACTCATGTAATGGAAGATATATATATAATGGCTATATATCACTTGCAGACAAACAATTACAGATAATCTATGCGTAGATGTAATAGTGTGATTGCATACAAGAGTACTTTGATTCTTGCACATATTATTCAATGTATAAGTTTGTCAGGGTTGCTAGTAATAAACTGACATTCTTTAAAATTGAGGCATAAATGGTAGGATGTCTTGTTATCTCTATTTTGTACACCTAGGGTTGTGCCGCCTCTGAATCCAGTTAATCGCTGTATATCTCCGCCAACTAGATTCCCCTGATGAGTTATGTAACAGCAGTGGTAACCAATTTATACTAGAAATGTGAGCTAGAAAAGAACAAAGCACAGGGGTTCTAATGAACCTGAATGAAACGCTAAATTATATAACATCCTCCAAGGGTGTGATATTAGACCGGTGTATCTGGCATCTCAGGCAAGTCAGAATCCTCCTCATCCACAAGTTGAGGCTTTGAGAAATGATCATATTGTTGAACTATCAGCACCGAGGTGGTGGTGGAGAATTCAGTGGAAGCCATTAAGCTCCCAATTGGTCCTAGTTCTGGACAGTCACAAGATTTAACCAACTTATTAGGAAGATCTAGTGGGATTCTTCCGACTAACAGCAAATTGAACGTGTTCATATCTTTTAAAGCTGTGATTATATCTTCTTTACTTGCTACCATTTTCTCCTCATATAAGGTAGCCTCGTTCCTAGTTTTGGCCTCGGAAAGGAAATCATCGTTGTTCTCCATAGTGTTGCTGTCGGATTTTGAGGTTGAATGCTTTGATCCACCTACATCTAATCCACAAACTGTCCTCATTGATTTTTCTGGTGGAGTCACAAACCTTACAATTGTGAGTGAAATCCCCGGATGCTCAGCCATTCTCGCGCCATATGCAAGCGCCTCACAGTCATCTTTGCCACCGAAAAATGGAACCCCTATTGTGAAGGAAATGTCACTAGCCGTGACTTGAGTTGTGCCTCCCAAGCCTCTGTCAACTAAAATGCCAACAGAACAAGGAGCATGGCGTAGGACTCTTTGATTCACTTGATGTAACGAGTGGCCAAGCGACTCCATGACACCATCAACACGTTGGTGTTTATGGAATGGAAGTATAATCATTGCAGACCGTTTCTGTGATGCACTTGTGCAGATGTCCTCATCAATGTTGTAAAGTTCTGATATGGCTGTCATAGGCCGGACAATGACACTGCTGAGTTGGCGGTAAGTCTCAAATGCAATGACTAGTGTATCTTTTTCGTCAGGCTTCTTATTCCAGGTGGGGAGACCGTTATTTCTTGCCTTATGGACCATTGAGATGGCTGAGGAGCGTTCTGATAATTCCATTAGGTGCATAGCATATACACAAAGGCGCCCTTTACGCCTTGTCCCGCGAGAAGACTCAATTAGATTTATGATAGTGGGAATGTTCCGGCTACTGTGGAAGCAAGTTAATAACCGGAGTTCTGCGTCAAGATTCTTCCGTTGAATGGTCCTGTTCTTGTATGGCGCTATCTTTCTAGCTGGATGATACACAGCCATCACAATGGGAGTTGTTATGAATGTGGTAAACAGTGCCATCAGTACTAAAACTGCAAATGTTTCATCATTCAAAACCTGCAATCATAACACAAATGCTTCATTCCTTCAAAACAAAATCATTCAACATGCGCTTTAATTTGTAGAATCTAGTTGCCATACAAATGTGAGGGGGTAAATAAGTGTATGTACCTTTCGATCTTTTCCAATGTTGAGAACAATTAACTCAACCAATCCTTTTGTATTCATGAGGAATCCAACTGCAAGGGCCTCTCTAAATGGCACTTTAAAGGCCAGTGACACTGCAACTGTCCCAACAATCTTGCCAAAACAAGCTGTGAATATAACAAGGACTAGCATTGCCCATGACGTTCCTCCACTTATCGTAGCAACATTTGTTTTCAATCCACTTGACACAAAGTACAGTGGAAGCAGAATGCTTGCTACAATATCTTCAAGCTTCTCTATTAAAACCCCTGCAAAAGGACCGTCTTTTGGCACCACAATTCCAACCACGAAAGCACCAAACAATGCATGAATCCCTATAGTATCCGTTGCAAAACTTGCAACCAAAACTAGCACCAGTGTAATGCAAATATACAACTCCTTCACTGGTTCCCCCTCTAAACTTCGCCGACCAATATATGTAAATACAGGCGTTAAGACCAAAAACGCAGCAACCACGAATCCAACCCCACAAAGCAAAACCCAAAGAGCAATTATAGGAGACCCTGATCCAGACAATGCTATAGCCAACGCCAGCAAAATCCAGGCAGCAACATCGTTAACTGCTGCAGCTGACATTGCAATCCGTCCCACATCAGTTGTCAACAGTTTTAGTTCAGCTAAAATTCGAGCCAAAACAGGAAAGGCTGTGATTGATAAAGATACCCCTATAAAGACAAGAAAAGGAGCCTCTTTGGCTCCTTTGGATATGTTGGCACGTAGAACGAACGAGGTACCAATGCCAATGACAAAAGGGAGGCCAATCCCTGCAATGGCAATGGCGAGGGCCTTCTTTCCGGTTCGACGAACTGCACGCATGTCAAGCTCAAGGCCAACTAAAAAGAGGAAGAATAGAAGGCCTAAGTTGGCTAGTGTGTCAAGAACTGTGAGGCTTCTTTTCGGGAAAACTGTGTCTAGAAATTTTTTGCTTCTCCCTGCTGCAGATGGACCAAGTAGTATACCACCCTGCATCCAGTTTTATGTTTGTTAAAAATTATATATAGAGAAACAGATACATACATCACCATATATGATACATCACAATTACTAAATTACTAAATACTAATAATATTAATGTTAATGTGTCCAAATAATCAATATCTCACAACAATTTCTGCTACGACTCTGGGTTGTCTGAGAGGCCTAAACAATAAAGCAAGCACCCTTGTAAATACGACTACCAAACATATCTGCAATATTGCTAGAGGAAGCGCATAATCAAGTGGATTCTCATCTTGGAATGCTCCATTAGATGTTGCAGCCATAGGCTTAGGACAACTCGTCGTGCCATTGCCTGCCATTGTCCCTAAAACGATCCCTTGCCTAGGAGTATAGTGCAGAACAATAACATAAAAAAATTCAAGAGAAGAAAAGATGATCAAGAACAGAAAGGTGATCTCATTGCTTTGTGTTTTTGTTTTGTATTCTTGTTAATGTGGAATTTGACAGTCAAAAACAGAAAGGTGGTTCCATTGCTTTGTGTATTTGTAATGCATTCTTGTTTATGTAGATTTTGACAGAGTAAAAGAATAATTAAATATCGTGACTCTATAGAGTTTGCTAATTATGGAGAGGGTTAGTTGTAAGAACATAAATAAGTTTGTATCGAATTGATTATAAAACGTACACGACAGATTGTATTGCAGGTTACTCCTATGTATTCGTGTTGCAAGAATATAATCCATGCAATATTGGCCTGGTTATATATAGTCATGTCTTCATTATAAATATTCTCTCTCTTCAGCTCCATGAATTTCTCATACTAATGGTCAACCAGGTAAACATATCAACATAGTAAGCATCATGACCATATGTATCACTACTACGAATATGACATAAATCTTTTGAATTTTTTTTACAAACTTGCACTATTTTTAGAAATCATAACAGAGTCAAATTTAGCGTATAACTAGTTTAGATCAGCTGTCGCAACTTGGTGCAATTGGACGAGTTACATTCATCAAAAACATTCAAATACTCTCTCTTATAAATTTACATTCAAATACTATCTCTTATATATTTATCTTCACATTTCAGAATATAAATATTACTTGATGCAATTTCCTTTTTTTGATATAATAGAAGCATTATTATTAAATCAAATATTGCACAAGACAAGACTAATATGATATATATAAAAAACTTGTTAAAGATCAGGAATGTTTGCATGAACTGAGTGCAGAAATCCTACATCGCCACCGATCTCCTGTTTTCCAATCTTCCATCTCTGTTTAGTTGTCGACTCCTAGTCTATTGATCGACACATCCCACGGATGATCTGCAGAAAAGATTAATTGAATTATCCTGTAAACTAATCATAGTCATTCATTTGAAAGTTATTAGAAATAATCTTGATCACACATTCACCCCCCTTATTTCACTCTATCATTAGCAGTCCCCTCCCCCATCATCGTCGGTCATCTTCTATGGCGAGGTCCGGTCATTTTCTCCGACAAGCTCACCCACAGGCCACAACCACCTCCTATGTCTGTCATTATGAGGGGCGGGGATGGATCGGGGTCGTGTGGGGCGGGGAGGATACCCATCCCTAGTTGGAAGTGATGGTTGTTGCGAGTGAAGGTTGGTGTAGATAGAATTTTGAAGTGGCCAAAATACAATTTGAAAGTGATGGTTGTTCTAGTTAGAGGGGGTGCCGGAACCAATGGTGATGGTGATAACTGCATATGGTGATATGGTGGCGGTAATAGGACGTGAGACAATCAGAATGAAAATGGGTTTTTCAAAAATTACCTTGTCAATGCTCCCAGACATGTCAGTAACATGCATTTCTTCAAAACCAGTAGCACAGCCGCTAATTTCGTTATTAGTAGGCAAATGCTGTAGCTGAAATCTTCTTTTCATTTTTCTCTGTTCACTCATCTCCACTGCAATCTACCAAGAGCAGGAAAAGATATAAGATTAACTACAACACAGGGAAAGAATACAAATATTATATCTTTAAGAATTCTACTTTCGGGTGTATAATAGATATGGCAGTCCAGTCTTTCTCACACTGAAATGGAAGTGTGATGCGAACTCAAGGACTGGGAATTTCGGAATTACAATTGTCTTAAGCTGCTCTCTGAATTGAAAGCCTTACACTTGGCCCGTACAACAAAAATTGAAGAGAATAACTATGTAGATAGCAAGCTCATATTAGAATTGACTCCAGAATTTTTTAACCAAGTTGATAGATCACAAGTAAAACACAACAATTTAGTACTTCTATCTTTGCATGCACAGCCAGTTCGTAATAAAAACAGTACAAAAATTATATACCTCCTCAAACCAGGGTTTTCTCTTGTGCATACTAGGTCCATGATAAGTTTGCATTCAGTAAAGAACTTCAACCAGATCGTGTCAGTCAAAAGAGACCATTGTCATAAAAGTTGTGGAGCTCATTAAAGTTGTTTCAGGCTGAAACCTTCATACTATTATACCTCAGCCACTCATCCAACACAACACTGCATAAAAAATATCAAGAAAATAAATGTGTAAACAATGGTATACATAGATTAAAGAAAAGAATAGGTAAAAAAGGCCAATAGTGCAGTGTCCACCCTCTCCACTAGGAGACTGAGGTCGGGGTTGAGAGAGAGCATGATGTACCAACAAAAAAAAAGGCAAGAATGAATATAATATGCACAAGCTGTTAGTGATGGGGGTGAAGAGGAGGAGAGTAGGAGACTATAGAGATCAAGATGAACCATCACTAAGCAATAAGCTAACAACAAGTTAACCTGGTTGTCCAAAATGGCCAGTCTATCAGATCATTTTGCTATAGAAAAAATATGAACGCGTTACCATTGAATTATAAATATTAGAGTTAGCCCAAAGTACAGGTGTGCTAATAAGTGAGAATCCATGATAAGAAACAGAATACAGATCTCCTTCCTCAGATGCATGATTGTTGAAGGTATAAAGATGACACATAAAAGGGAAAAATGTAAAATAAAAAAAAATTACCACTTCTACAAAACCGCACTGGCCTCTTTGATTATCTCCCAAGTTCCATAACTTAGAACCCTCCCTACAAACCCCGCAATGATCCATATTCTATGTAACCATTATTTGTCAGAATCTACTATCAATCTCATACTTTTAGTATGCACAAGTTATATTAATCTTTCTACAAGTTGATTTGATATGATTAGAGACTTAGAGTCATAAGTTTGAAGGCCGCATTCTCAAACACGGTCTATTTGCTAATTTAAGCCAAAATATACAGAGTTTACATATACACCTTACCTTTAGGAATCAAAAGTCCTCCATGCCGAAACTGAAGTTTCTTAACCTTTGAATTACTAGACTGATTTTCTTGGCCAGAAAAATAGCATTTGGTGATGCTAACGGGGTACCAAATAGCTGGTTCTAATCCATTGGCTAACATCTCAGGAACAAGTTTACAGCCCCATCTACATCGCCCCAGCGTATATAGCGACTCAGTAAAGCTCTGTAAGTTACAGTATTTGGTTCCAGACCTCTATCCATCATTCCAGCAACAAGGAAAATAGCATCTTGAATGTTGTTTGGCTTGCAATGATTTTCAATCAAAACAGTGTAACACTTAACATCAGGAATTAACCCCATTTCATTCATCTCTCTCCAAAATGTCAACGCATTTTCAGGGTCTTCCTTTTTCCCAATATCAAACCTCTGATCCCTTTTTAATTTCATATTAGAATGCCCGTCAATCAGGACTGTGTAAGTAGTAACATCAGGATTAATTCCCCGTTCTTTCATATCAGTAAAAAGTTCACAGGCCTCTTTCAGGCAATTTAATCTGCAATAACCGTTCAACATGATTGTGTAGGTGATGACATCTGGAGTTACTCCTTCCAAAACCATAGAATCAAATACCCATTGTGCGTTTTTCATATCTTCAGCACGACAAAACGCAGCTATAAGTTTCCCGCAGATTACCTGACAGGGGACACCATCTGAAACCAAAATGTTCTTAAACACCGTAAGAGCATCTTTGCATGCTCCATCTAAACAAAGGTTATTCAGAAGTGTCAAGGAAGAATTCTTGTTCACTATAATTCCTCGATTGGTCAAAGAAACATATAAGTTATAGGCATCTCTTGTCATACTTGCATTACAGTACCCAATTATCATTGCAGCAGCATAATTATCTAACCCCTTGTCTTTCAAACTACGAAAAAATGATTCAGCTTCCTTTACCTTTCCGCCTGCACATAAGCCTTCAATGATTGCATTGTATGTGACAATTGTAGGTTCTAGGCCCTGAGTTTTCATAAGGTCCAAAAGACCAAGGGCTTGTCGAGCAAGTCCATTTCTCGATAACCCACTAGCAAGCACATTGTAGGTAACAATATCAGGTTCTATACTCATTTCCATCATTTCTTCAAATAGATAAATGGATTTACCTGGATTTTGGTGAAGAAAGTAGGCATTAATTAGAGTTGTGTAGTGGACAATATCTGGGACCATATTGTTTATCTTCATCTCATAGAACAAATCCATAGCTTCTTCTAGCTTTCCTAGTTTGCATAGCTCGTCAAACACAGTATTATAGACAATCTTATCCAAGAAAATTCCTATATCCCTAAAATATATAAACTTGTGCAGTGCTTCTATAATGAAGCCTGCCCGGCACAAGCATCTAAGAACTGAATTAATGATAACACAGTTAGTCTTGATACCCTTTTTCAACATTTTTCCGTATATTGACAAGGATCTGAAAACATTACCAGCCTCACAATACCCCTGAAGCAAGGCCCCATAACAGTATACATCAGGGTCAATACCTGCTTCTTCCATATCAAGCAAGACAGCCTCGGCTTCCTTCATCTTCGTATCATGAACAAATTCACGGATTACAACACAGTATGTGTATACATCAACAGGGACCTTACTGCTTATCCACACCTGCAGTATCTTATATCCCAAATCTGACCCTCCATGCAAACAAAGACCTTCTATACATGTTGAGTAAGTAAAAGCATCAGGCACCACTCCAGCTTCCTCCATTCCCTGCAACACATTGACAGCACCCTCCAAATCACCCTTTTGACAAAGCGCTTTAATCACAATACAATATGAATAAACATTAGGCCTCAACCGAAAACACTCCAAACTTTTAAAAACGGCAACAGCCATATCCCCTTTACCCGACTCAATCAACCGATTCATAAGAAAATTACAAGTCAGTATACTCGGCACCAGACCACGACTGCTAACTTTCAAAAGATAGCCAATAGCATCATCAAACCTCTGTAGAACAACATGCACCTTAATCAACGCATCAAGTGCCCGAACTAACGACTTAGGTCTCTCAGCCTTAAGCTCCTCCACTAATGCATCAAACAAATCTGAAATACCAAAACCCAAATTCCCAAATTTCGACTCAATAACCTCTAACAAAACAGAATCCACTTCTCTATACATACCCCAATAACACAATATCCTAATAATAGCCATATAAGTCCATACACTGTGTCTAAATCCATCTTCTCTTATTCGATAAAAATACGACAATGCAAGACAAGGGCTTTCCCTCAAATTCCTCAAATGTGAAGTAACACTAAAAGTGTCCAAGTTCAAATCTTTCTTACTCACAACTTCACACTTCTTGAAATTAACACAATCTTCATCAGAATTAGAATCTAAAATATCAGAACTTAACTGGGCAACGCCAGAAATCAAATTAAATTGTAAAAATGGAAACTTTTTAACAAATTTAGGAGAAACTGACCTTGCAGAAAAAACCCACATGGAAAATCTTGCTAAAACAGCAAAGGAGCAAACTTTGACTGTTCTGCATCACTCCCAAGAAAATCGAAGTGGGTTTGCTATACCTAGAATCGGAGAAATGGGTATATATATATATAACTTGTATGTATATGAACATGTAGTTGTAGCTGAGAAGATAGTCATTAGGAGTCTTAAACCTAGGTTTTCAACTTAAACCTCGGGTTTGAAAGTCCGAATCCATGACCCATATGACTGCCTGTACATGCATTTTTATAATTTATTACTCGCTTATAATCCGGGATTGTTTTATTTATTTATTTTGGGTTGGTTTTTTATTTATTTTAAATTATTTTTAATTTAAATAATATTATAATCAATCAAAATCCATCACGTGTCATTTGATAGTTATATGATAAGTATGATTTTTAAAATAAAAAATATATAATATAATTTAAATATAATATAATATTATCAGTGAGTAGATGTATAAAAGGAGGATAATCGAGGATAGAATTGTATGTATTATATATATCTTTTCTAAAATTAAATTTGATTAAAATTGGATGGTTACGATCGTTTCTATAGTTCATCAATGGTCATGATCTTTTTTATGGTTTATCTAAATGTTTCAAAAAAAGTTCTTGGTTATTATAATATACAAGCTTTGGTTATTATAATATACAACTTATATCCAATGCGATGCATAGATGATTTTTTTTATTTTTTTAATCTTTTTTATATGATTTGAATTTATTTTTTAATTTATATAATAATAATTTAAAATTTATCTAATTTTACATGTATATAATTTCAGATAAATTTTTTTAGTTTTTTAGTTTTTTATTTTAATATTTTTTATATTATTTGAATTTATTTTTATTGGTATTATAATAATTTAAAATTTATTTCATATTATATGTATATATTTTTATATAGTTTATTTATATTTTAATGAGATAATATTTGTGTATTTTGTATAGAAATATATTTTAGGTAAGAAATTAATGTGAGATATTTTATTAAAATAAAAATATAATATTATCTGTGAGGAGTTGTATAAAAGGAGGACTATCGGGTATAGAATTATATGTATGATATATATCTTTTCTAAAATTAGATTTTATTAAAATGAGATGATTATGATGTTTTCTATGATTTACTTAAAATTAAACGATCATGATCTTTTTTATGTTTAGTGTTTTAAGAAAAAAATTCTTTAATTTACTTATAATAATACAGTAAGTATAGTAAGCATAGATACATAGTATAGATTTATCACACTAATTTCATATTTTGGTGATGTTTGGCTATAATTTTGATTTAATCTTACCGTATTACAAATAATAATAAAAATAATAATATGGTCATAAATATTACTATCTGAGTAATGAAAAAAGTGTCATATGTATAAGTGAAAATCTATTAATTTGCGTAAAAAATATATTTGATAATTTTATATATTTTAGACCTATTAATATTAATATTAATTTATTTATATATATAATTACTTATAGCATTAATGATAAATTTTAGATCAAGATGTAAAAAACATTACAAATTAATTAAAAAAATATAAACACATCAGTTAAAAAAAGAAATTAATTTAATTATCTATCTGTATTTTTAATAATAAAAAATATATTTAAAATATGATTATTAAATGTGTAAAACAACATCGTCTCTAAAATATTATTATTAAATTTTTACAAAAATTTAGACATTATTTTTATTCATAGTAAAATATTACGAATAAATAATTTAGATAATAGATTATGACCAAACATGAGTTCGATTTAAAATCGAAAGTTAATAAATCATTTAAAATCATTTCATCGCGGGAAATCTCTATAGCCAAAAATAGCAGTTTTAAACCCCAAAAAATGTCCCTACGCATCATCTTCTCCAAGCTCTCAAAACAACTCACAACCCAAACTACATCCACCCATTTCTTCTCCACACTCTCCTCCCCAACCCAATCATTCCGTTCCATTAAATCAACCATCAAATCCCATCACGACCCTCAAATAATCGCCCGCCTCTTCTCCTCACCCTCCCCTGTGGCCATTTTTCGTCGTCATAGTCCCCTTCTCCGTCTCGCTATCCTCAAACTCTCTCGATTCAAATGTGATTAATTGTGTAATTTATGGTTCTAGTGATGATCAGCTCAATTCCGAGACGTTTTGGACCTACATTGTTGGTTTGTATGGACAAGTTGGGATGGTGGGGAATGCACACCAGATGTTTGATAGAATGATTCATAGAAGGGAGACGTGCCCGGTTTCTGAAAAAGCGGTTTGCGCGATGCTGGAGGTTTATTTGAGGAATGGGGTTTGTGATTCGAGGTTTCATCGGGTGTTTAGTGAGGTGAAGGAGAAGTTGGGGGTTTGTGCGGGGGTGAAGACTTACAATTTGGTGATGAGAACGTTTTGTGAGGGGGCGAGATTGGGTTGGCGCGGTAGTTGGTTGAGAAGATGGGGAGGGAGGGGGATGTGGTGCCGGATATTGAGTCGTATAATGTGTTGTTGGGTACGTATTTGGAGAAAGGGGGGACGAGTGGGTTTGATTGGGCGGTTAATGAGGTTTTGAGTATGGGGTTGGAGGGGAATTTGGTTATGTATAATTTTATGATAATGAGGTTGTGTAAGAGTAAGGAGGTTGTTAAGGCGAAGGATTTGTTGGATGAGATGGTGATGAAGGGTGTTAAACCTAATGAGGATAGTTATAATACGATAATATTGTGGTTTTGTAAGGTTGGGGATGTGGAATCGGCTATGAAGGTTTTGGAGAGGATGGTGGCGGATGGTTATGTTTTGCAACCCTTGATAGGGTATTTTATATTGATGCGTGGAATGGTTGAAGAGAGAGAGTTTGAGTCGGGATTGGAAACTTGTAAAGTGATTTTGAAGAAGAATTGGATACCTCCATTTGAGACTATGAAGGGTCTGATTAATGGTCTAGTGCAAATGTCAAAAGTCGAGGATGCAAAAGAGGTGGTTGAGGATATGAAGAAAAAGCTTAGAGGATCTGCTGCGGATTCTTGGAAGAAGCTTGAAGCTACTCTTCCTCTGAACAGTAGTTCGGTATAAAACTTCAGTGTGAATCTTCTATCGGCTATTGTGTCAACATATTGCATCATTATAACGTTCATCCAAGTAAGAAAGTTCTGAGGACGGGAATGAATTGAAGCTGCAAATGTCTCGGGTTTAATGGTGTTCAGAATGATAGAATGGCAGTGGATCCTAGTGATTTCCTTTTTAAGCAATGCAGTGAAAGTTTTCCAACTTCAAAGTCTAAAAAAATCCTTTTGTAGCAAATCGTAGAGAAACTCCCAAACGTTTTGGGAATCATTCTTTTAGAAACTCTCTTTTGCTAGACGCGCTCAGTTGGGTGAAATTTTTGAAGAAATTTTAGTCAAACGTGTACTATCATGCACTGAAGTTTTATGCCTTTGGCCTACTAGGAACAATAGATAATCAATGCATTGCTTGAAGAATTTTGAATAACCTGGGATGTATATACAGCTAATTTTGCTGGTCTGGTTAAGTTTCAAGTTATACAATTGTATTCAACATTTTTTTTCGAAATTCTCTACCATAGAGAGATTGGAGTTGCTTATCATCTTCTTCCCGGGGGACCATATATATGCAAATGACCTTAAAATTCAATGTAGTTTTCATTTCTAGTAGACTATCACTTCAGTGAACAATCTAAAAAAGGATAGCAAACCACCTGTTTTGTTAAATAAGAGGTCTGGAAAGGGTACATTTAAAGACAAATGTATGCGAGTGAGTACACTGAATGAATGACTTATCTGCTAAAGCTTTACTGTAAAGAGGACAAGATGTTGCCTTGCTGTTGTTTGTGACGCAACTAGGGCTGGATAGAACTATTTTGGGGAATAAATGTCTTAATTAAATTTTAATTGAGCTATACGAATAAAATTTGAGAATTTTTAAACTTTTAAATTTTGGAATAATTTATTAAAATTCGTTATAATTTTTTTAATATACATTCTTTTATACTACTCTATGTTTTTTTTATATTTGACGTTTGATTTTTCTACACCCGTCTCAATGTGTTTTGACCGTATAGTAAAAATAATTATTTTTAAAAATAAAAAATTCTGAATAAAAATATATAACTTATACCAAATTTTACAAAAAAAAAATTTAAAATAATTATTTTAACTATACAGTCAAAAAATTTTAACTTATGTGTAAAAAAGTCAAACGACAAATATATAAAAACAGAGGGAATATTATTTATTTTTTTCTCTTAAAAGACTCAGGAACAAGAAGACGTAACTAAAATTGTTATACTAAAAGAATACATTCAAATACGTAAAAAATTTGGTTGATTTATGTTTGATTTTATTGATCTGCAAATTGTACGTTAGCATGTTTAAATTTCTACAAATGCCATTTTAAAAAAGCAAAAAAAAAAAAGTTTAGATAAAGAGTGTATAGACTATAGAGGGGTCAACTTAGAAATATATGAAAAGTGATGGTAAAAAATGAGAATAATAAAAAGTTAATAAATTAAATAATTGCTCCAGATTTACAGCAAATTAGGGCTCCAACACAATATATCTAGATAATTTTAGGCAAAATAAATCAAACTCCAAGATTTACGATTCCCACCTTCTGGCAAGTCTCCTCTCTTCATCATCTTTCATTGCAATCTCTCATATCACTTCACACACACACACACGTGTAAGTATGTTTATGTATGTGTTTCATTCTAATCCAGTTTTGTAATTGGCTCTGTTGATTGTGCTTGTTTGTAATGACTTATCTGTTAACCAAGATTTTATGAAATTGTATAAAAGCTACTATCTTTTTAACCAATCAAGATCTTAAATATATGGGTTTGATTTTATTTTTATTTCAGCTAATTAGTCTTGCCCCCTTTTGTGGTTTTAGACAAGTAGGTATGAAATTGTATTAAAGGTACTACCTTTTTGACCAATTAAGATCTTGAATGTGTAATTGTGGTTTAATTTTGATTTTAGTTGAATTGTAGTATGTAAGTGGTCTTGAGTGGGGTTTTTTGTTGCTAGAGGTTCATGAAATTGAAGCAAAATGGCAAGCTATTCAAATAAAGGAGCTCCGTCGAATGGGTCGGTTTACGTTTGTAATTTACCTCCGGGGACAGATGATATTATGTTAGCTGAACATTTTGGCACAATTGGGGTGATTAAGGTATGGTATTTGAGTGGGTTCTTTTTGTTTTTCGACACTTTTGTTACTGTAGAAGTAGATGTCATAGTGTTGTTTTATGTATTGTAGAAAGATAAGCGAACTGGTCGCCCGAAGATATGGTTGTACCGAGATAAGGTTACGAATGAGCCAAAGGGAGATGCTACAGTGACGTATGAAGATCCTTATGCTGCATCAGCAGCTGTTGAATGGTTTAACAATAAGGATTTTTATGGGGCTACTATTGGAGTTTTTATGGCTGAGTCAAAGAAAGATGATAATTCATATAGTGTTGCAATCCCTGCTGAAGAGATAAGTTTAGGTGGTGAATCTGGTGGTCAAGAAGAGAGTGCGACTGATAGGAATGGGGGTGGTGGAAGAGGTAGAGGTCGAGGTGAAGTTCCAGCAGCAAAAGCTTGGCAACAAGATGGGGACTGGACATGTCCGAATACAAGGTCTGTGATGTGATATTGGTGAGCAGCTTTTTCTTGTTCTTTTTATCAGCAATTTGCTTGTTTTCTTTAAATTGATAAATTATCATCTGAATAACGGGTCATGTATTTATGGATACCAGTTGTGGCAATGTGAATTTTGCGTTTCGTGGTGTGTGCAATCGTTGTGGAAGTGCTCGGCCTTCTGGTGCCTTTGGTGGTGGAGGAGGAGGCAGTGGTCGGGGGAGGGGACGCAACTCTGAGTCTGGGGGCCCTGGTCGTGGAGTTGCGGCTCCCACAGGTCTCTTTGGTCCTAATGATTGGCCTTGCCCCATGTAAGATGTTTCTAATTTAATATATAATAAAAAAGATATTTTGTTTCACTTTTTTATCCGTTCTATTGTGCTTCATGGTAGACAAGCATAAGTTTGACATGCATATATTTACATTTAGATTTTCTTTCAGTTTCTAGTGCCTTTAAATTTCCATTTCAGGTGTGCCAACATCAACTGGGCAAAGCGTAACAAATGTAATGTGTGCAACACCAATAAACCTGGTACTAATGAGGGTGGTGTCAGGTAATTTACAAGTATACTGGTATATTATTATTATTATTTGGGTCACACAGGCTGACCTTGCAAATTTTCAGTAAACTTTTGGCGAATGCCGAATGTGAATATGTTTCTGCAATTACATCTTGTTTCTTCTTTTCTTTGAATATATGTATGTATATAATTAAGGCTGTGAAAATCTACAAAGCATGTGTACTAGTTAGATTTCACATATAAAGTATTGCAACAGAACTATTGTCTCTTTATACTTTAAAATATTTTTTTACACGCTTTTGATCGGATCAACTGATCAAGTGCTTAGCTTATGCCCTTTAAGAGTGTATCATTGATTGTCCGTGCAATATTATGAGTGATTATAATTTGTTGAACTATCTATAATATTCAGATGTGTTATTATTCCTACATTTTATCGAGTATATTAAGTAAAATCTTCAGCTTATTCATTGTTTTACTTGTACATAGGGGTGGTCGAGCAGGAGGTTATAAAGAGCTTGATGAAGAAGAAATAGAGGAAACTAGACGACGTAGGCGTGAAGCTGAAGAAGTATGATCTACTCAAGCTACCAACAAAGAAAGTTGTATTCTTTATTTTGACACATATCTGATTCAATTTCAGGATGATGGCGAAATGTATGACGAGTTTGGCAATTTGAAGAAGAAGTTCCGCGCCAAATTGCAGCAAGCTGAAACTGGTCAGGTGCTCCCTGGTACTGGGCGTGCAGGATGGGATGTGGAGGAGCTAGGTAACATTTTAACAGTCCCTGATCCTTGTTGATAGTAAAGACTAAAGATCCTTCACACTTTGAAAACCTGCAACTTGCATGTTTTGTGGAGCTGTGAAATTAGAGTATATGTTTCTGCTTAGCTCTACTCTTGCACTGTTAGATGATTTGGTTCGCGATTATATAGCGAACATGTATATGTTTTTACATGACTATAATCTTGACATTATTCATAGCCCTCATGAAGGTTGTTTTCACTTTACTTTTTTATTTTTATTTTTATTTTTACCATTGTCATATGTGGCAGGTATAAGTGACAGAGATAGGAGAGAACGAAGTAGAGACAGAGGCAGGGAAAGAGACAGAGATGAGAGAGAAACCAACAAAATTAGGGGACCAGAGGATAGAGGTAGACGCAGGAGCAGAAGTCGTGAGAGGGAAAGGGGAAGAGACAGAGGCCGAGGTTATGATAATGACAGAGACAGAGAATATGGGCGGGACCGGGAGCACGATCGTGATCGAGAAAGGGACCGTCGCCGTTACTGAAGTTGTGGAGAATTTAATTCATCAAAGATATAGTCTCTGCAAATGGAGTAATATATTTTGGCTAGTGTTGGCGGAAAAGATGACATGTTTAAACTGTTACCAACTTGAAGTGATTCTTATTTGCAAGCTAGAGATATTTTTCATGTAGATTTCTTTATTTTACAGGGATATTTGGATTTTTCTCCTATAGGTTATGGATGAACTGGGGTTGCAGGCATTTTTGTGGGCACGATTTTACTCAAAAATTCTACTCAATTTGATTGAATAGCTGTTGTGTCTATGATTTTCATGCTTTTTATGATGATGTCTGTTCTCGAGCACAATTGCACTTCACAAATCAACTGATGAAGGAATTAGTTCCGAGTAGTTTCAGCAGTTACCTTTACATATTTCTGACATAGTAGTAAGATGTGGAAGCTCGTCGCTTAATGCTTGTATATCGGGTTTGCTTATTTGGTGTTTTCTAGAGTAAAAAGATGGCCTCTTCAGGACTTCTGTATGTAATTAGCAATAGGCAAGAAGCACAATAAAGAAGCTCACCGCTTCTAACCGATACAGGACCATATTCTCTCTGCTATATAGATGTTTTGGTTGTCCTGCAGACACTGACAATCTGACATGCTAAATTTTGACCTTCACTAAGGATAAAGAAGGTATCTAATATATTCTGAATTCTTCTGTACAAACTGAAGACAAGTTCTCGACTTATTTGCTTGTTATGCTTTATACTTGTTAGATTGCTATTTATTACAGTTTTGTACCTCATAATTTGTAACTAATTCATTGATATGTGTCTAGGATTCAGGTATTGTATTGCCTACATACTGTTTAGTCTGCTGCCTGTGTTTAACTGCAGTTGTAGGTGGAGACATCCATGTGTATCTAAATTTCAAATTTTTCTTAGGGAGTCATCCATGTGTATCTAAATTTCGAATTTTTCTTATGATGGCAAAGTAGTCTTTGGTTATATATTTGATGTATACAAATAAACTTAAGTACCAATTAGCTCATGTTGATCAACACCCATTGATTCTGCTACTCCCTAGCAGGATTGAACAGTAGGTTGCTGACCCTTAAAAATGCAGGACTAATGTAATGTTTTCTTCTGGAGGCTGCGGACAGGTGGTAATGTAGGAGGTGCGAGCTTAGAATCGTTACCAAAGTAGTATTCGTTCGACAATGTAGCAACTACAAGGGGAGCTTCCCTAATCTCTACGTATACTTGAAAATATCACTAGCTTGGATGACTGTTAAGTTTCCCTTCTAAGTCTGTCTCACAGAAAATCGACCTGGATGTATTTTTACTTGTTTTGATACTATATGAGGCTTGATTACACGCGCAAGTTGTATTAGCTTCCTATATTTTTATTATTTGTTTTTTTAGGAAAAGGAAAATTTTAATAAATCAAAAAAATATAGCATCAATGTCTAATACATGTATGCCTGATTATGGATAATTTTATTCTTCATTTCTTTTCATTTAATTCTACTTAGTAAATTGTGCAACTAGTTAAATTTTACACACTCTGTACTTGATATAATAAAATTCGTTCCTAGCTTCTAAATTATAAATGTGTAAGAATGATTTTCTTGCATTTAAATCTTTTCTAAAAGTATGTGATGCAAATTATGTGTATACTGGCTCAACATTGATCTCCGATTGTCAAACTGGCATCTACCACTACGTTTATGAAGAGCGATTGTTAGAGAAACAGACAATCAGAAGAAAACACTGCATCCTGTAAGATCAACTCTAATTGCACACTAAAATAGTGTCGCTTTGACAATATTTTAATGTAAAATCAATTCCAACGGGACACTAAAATAGTGTCAAGATGACACTAATTAATTGGAGTGACACCAAATTTGGTGTCAAACATACATTTGGTGTGACATCAAATTTGGCGTTTTTCAAAATTACAACTATACCCTCATATTTGTTAACAAAAACAAATTTATTCCTTTTAAATCCCAAAACTCAATTCTTTATTATTGTAATAACTAAAAGATTCCTTATATGATAAGATATAATGTAAAATATTCTTTATAGTGTAGAATATATTGCAACTCCCATTGGAGTTGATTTTGTAAATTATGTAATTTTGACACTAAAATAATATCAAAACAACACTATTTTAGTGTCATCCACCGGAGATGGTCTAAACTAGGCTGGTACAAGTATGAAATCAACCAAACAAACTTAAAAAAAAACAAGGTACTTTTGCATTGATCTTGAAAGTGACTAATTGCATATTTGCATGTATAAATAGTACATTACCAAATCAATCAGGCTAAAGTTGTAGCCCCTCGACCAACTAACTACACGCATGACAGGGCTTCGGTACTGCCAAACTCTAAACCTTCCAAAACGCCAATTATCAACTTTTTCTACACTGAAGTCTACAGCAAAGTCCCATATCTCTTTGAAGCTTGTATCCACGAGATTGTAACGTATAACCTTACCAGGTATTTCCAATATCAAGAACGAATCCTCCTGGAAATTTTCTCTTCTAATAAGTGAAAGTGCAGCAAATACATAACTATTTCCATCAACATAACAAGCCTTGTGTTTAGTCGTCTCTGGGAAAACTTTAGAAATTGGAGCAAGATCGATCCAATACTTTATAAACCACCCCGAGTGATCACTCTTCATCTCATACACGCTGAGTGAAGTTGCATTAAGACAACCCCCAATAAAATGCAAATGGCCTCCGGACTCCCCAAAATACGAACTTCTTGAAGTCAACTTCCCGTTGATAGGAGGCCTTGGAAATGTTCGTAGCCTACCCTCATCCACATTTAAGTACAGACCATCAGAAACAGTCGATCCAGGTACTGGTTCGAAATTTAAATCACCTAACCAGTGAATACCATGCCAATAGACACCACTGTCCAAGTACATACCCCGAGCAAGATAAAATGACTTGATAGACAAGCTCCAAGTCCCGGTTTCAGATGAGTAAACATGAAAGTCACCAATAGAATCTAATGAAGATGTGATAACTGTTGGATTTGAAACTAACTATTGTATAATATAGCAACACAAACTGATAGTTTTCTTTACACAAAACATAATGATACAATACCAAACATAACTTATCTTAAACAGTGGAAATTATAACCACCACAATAACTACTAATTCGAATCATACTAATCCTAAATATAAGGTTTGCAGTTGCAACTCCCTGAATAACTACCACAGATTCTATCTTATTTAAAAACACTTAACTTCTAGCAACAAGTCACATGACACTTGAACTAAATAAACACACTTCACACATAATAGTTTGCGGCAGCTAAGACATATGTTAACACTCCTCCTTGCCGTTGATGCTGCAAACTCCAACTTATGCCTCGTGATGGATTCAAATTTATATGATTGTACCAGGCCTTTGGTTACAATTTTTTTTTAACTGGTACACCTTTCTTTCCTTGACCTTAAACAAGAAATCCTTCTTGTTCAACACCGATTTCTTCATCTAAGAACCTGCTTAAAAATCCAGACCCTCCTAAACTTTTATGCCAAAGATCGGTAGTCTTCATGTATGCAGCTTGCTCTTTTTCCATGAGATCAAGTTGAAATCTTTTTCCCTTAATCTTAACACACAGAATAATTTAAGCCCTTCTGCATCTTTAATCACACATTTCGTGTCCTCAAAATGCACTTTAAAACCATTCTCAAACAATTGTCCAACACTCAACAAATTTTGATCGATTTCAGGAACATACATCACATTAGTAATAATTTTATTACTTGTGAGAGTTTCAACAACGATGGAACCTTTACCTTTCACAAAGATATATTGTCAATTTTCAACTCTTACCTTTGAACTTGTACTCTGATCAAGTTCTTTGAAGAGTCCCACATTATTTGTCATGTGGTTTGTACAACCACTGTCCACTAGCCATGTTTCATCTTGGCTGATGCTTGCATCACACAATGCCACGAACAACTATTTTTCTTCCTTTTCATTCCAAACTTGGGCCTTGTCCACTAGCCATGTTTCACCTTGGCTAATGTTTGCATCACACGATGCCACGAACAACTGTTCTTTTTCCTCTTCATTCACAACTTGGGCTTTGTTTACTTGTTTTTCTTTGTTCCTGCAGATTCTTTCAATATGACCCATTTCATTGCATTTATTACACTTCACATCAGGTATGCTCCAACATTTAAACGAAGGGTGAGTTGTTCTGCCATAATGCTCACATGGAGAATAAGGAACTCTTTTGTTGCCCAGATCGTTTCTGGTTACTCCAAGAGAGTTTCCCTTGTTTGTGCGCCAATCCCTTTTTCTGCCTAAGTTTGATTGAATATGCAATTTTGCTTGCATTACTCCTTCAATGGTGGCTTCATCTCTTATCAACTTCCTTTGTTCATGAGCTTCTAATGCACTAAGAAGTTCTGCCAAAGTTATCGTTGTGAGATTTTTACTTTCCTCCAATGCAGAGATCTTGGCCTCAAATCTTTCTGGTAATGTTACTAACAACTTTTCAACCACCTTACTATCATGCATCTCTTCACCAATGAGTCTGAGTGTGTTAACAACTTCAAACAATTTATCTGCATACTCTTTGACAGTCTCTGAGTCCTTCATTTTCTGCAACTCAAATTCTCTTTTGAGATTCAAGATTCTCATGCTCTTTGTTCTTGCATTTCCTTGAAACTCTTGTTTGAGATACTCCCAGATTTTGAAAGTTGTTTCCAGATTCATGATTCTGGTAAACAATGATTCAGATACAGCGGAAAACAAGCAGGTTTTGGCCTTATAAAGCTTCGATTGCTTCTCATTGTGAATCTTAATTTGCTGCATTGTGGAATTATCCGTTATTGGTGGAACAACTAAATCTTCTTTCACTGCTTCCCAGAGATCCCATGTCTGCAAATACACTGTCATTTTGACAGCCCACAACCGGTAGTTTTTACCCATGAAAATAGGGGGTGGAATGGGAGAATAAGAGTTTGAACTCAAGATAAAAACACTTCATTTACTAATCAATCTCACACAGATGCCTTAAAAAATCAGGCTCTAATACCATTTGTTGGATTTGAAACTAACTGTTGCATAATATAGCAAAACAAAATGATAGTTTTCTTTACACAAAATATAATGATACAATACCAAACATAAACTATCTTAAATAGTGGAAATTATAACCACCACAATAACTACTAATTCAAATCATACTAATCCTAAATATAAGGTTTTGCAGTTGTAACTCCTTGAATAACTACAACGGATTTTATCTTATTTAAAAACACTTAACTTCTAGCAATAAGTCACATGACACTTGAACTAAATAAACACACTTCACACATAATAGTTTGCAGCAGCAGCTAAGGCATATGTTAACAGTAACATAAGCAATAACTTTGTAGTGAGGCGACTTTGAAGGATCAAAAGCTAAGTTCATATAAACAACCCAATTCCCTTTGGGAGGAGAATATTTAGGAAGGATAGCTAATTGATTGGCAGAGGGTTTATACACATAATTAGTAATCTTTTCTTCACGAGCTAAGAGGCAAGTAGAGCACAATAAAAGGATAGATAAGGAACACGCGATAGAATCAGTGTTAATAGATCCTCATCGTTATAACAATTTCTTCCGAGGGGGATAATGATTTGAATTGAGAAATAGTACAAGTAGATGTGCATTTGCTAAGCAACCACATATCCGTGATGCTTGTCTTTTTTGTGCATAACTGACTGAAATATAATAATTTACGATCAAAACAATTTCAAACTCATAATCAAATTAGGATTAGCTTGCATGCATACCTGTCCTCAATCGTATTCACTTAACAATTTCCAATCTTCCAGATGTTTAAAATTTTAATCTTTGCTTGTTCTTATTTCTTATACATATATAAACACGTATTATATACGATCTTGGGCTCCAGTTGCATGTATTATTATATACAATAAGAGCCCAGCCCACTCATAAATATTTCAATCTCCAAACCAATATATTACTTGAGCTTATTCATTGTTTTACTTGTACATAGGGGTGGTCGAGCGGGATGTTATAATAGCATCTCCAATAGGCACCCTCATTTTTCTTTCTTTTCCCTCCATGTCAAATATGATAACTTTTTAATTCAATAATTGGCACCCCATATAAGGTATCCAAATAATCATCACATCAATTACTAACCTAACTAACAAATAAAATATAATATAAGATGTAATACATGTGCATATATTGTATATCAAATTTGTTTTTTTTATTCATTTTGAGATTCGGCAACCTTTCTTGGCACCTTCATAGCACTTTTGGAGCTCCAACAGGTGACAATCAAGAGTGCCATGACACATAAATTTGACACTCCTATTGGAGATGCTCTAAAGAACTTGATGAAGAATAGAGAAAACTATGCGTGAAGCTGAAGAAGTATTGCCTAGGTAATGTTTCATGATTAACTGCAGTTGTAGGTGGAGACATCCATGTGTATCTAAATTTCAAAATTTTCTTATGATGACACGGTAGTCTTTGTTTATGTGCATATTGGATGCTGGATTTGCAACATTGTCAACTAAGAGACATAAACTAGTTCGTGCAGTGCAATTGTTTTAGAATGTGCTGCATTTGAGTCTAGTAATCCAGTAGAATGTGGTATTCTTGAGGGGTGTGATTAACAATAATAAAGCAAGGCAATATTATTCCATCTCTTAATTTTGCTTGGTGTTGTTTAAATCACTGTCTGGTTAAACTAAAAATCGGTCATTAATACATGTTTGGTAGCTCATCGAATTGTATAAATTCTTGATCATCCAATTAATTGTTTCAATTAATTCTCAATTTATCCGATTAATCACTGTTCCGTGATTATGAAATATATTTGTGTGATGCTCAGACATAAGACTATTTTATAAATTTAAGTAGTATAGTTATTATGTGAAGGGAATAATTCTATATTAAATTCAGAAATTAGTACTTATTTGCAGAATTAAAAGTATAATAAGTGTGTATTTGCAAAAAAAAATATAGGATGTCTTTAGAGTTTTTATTAAGTAATTTTTAATTAAAAAATATATGTATTCTTTAATTTATAAATTATTTATTTTTAGAAAATAAAATAAGCGCTCAATGGTTGATTATGGCTGGCTTGTCATCCAGGGTTATCTATTATTAAGAAGTGCTTAGATCTAAAATTTGACATGTATCAAAGCTTTTTGACATCGCCAAGACATGATGGGGTCATCAGAAATGACACTAAAATTGTGTTATTTTGATGTTATTTTAGTGTCAAAATTACATAATTTACAAAATCAATTATAATGGATGTTATACTATATCTTATACTATAATGAATCTTTTACACTATATCCTTATAATATAATGAATCTTTTATTTATTAAAATAATGAAAAATTGAGTTTTGGGATTTAAAATGGATAAATTTATTTTTATTAACAAATATGGGGTATAGTTAGAATTTTAGAGAACATCAAATTTGGTGTCAAAGATGACACCAAATTTATGTTTGACACTAAATTTGATGTCACTCCAAATATTTAATGTCATCTTAACACTATTTTAGTGTTTTATTAAAGTTAATTCACTAAAATAGTGTCAAAATAATACTAATTTAGTGTTTTAGTGTACCGTTGAAGATGCTCTTATGCATAAATAAGCCTGGTGGGCGCCGAGACAACTCAGTGAACAGATACGAGATGAAAATTTTAAAATACGACTCATAGACAAACATACTAGTAATATGATTTAGAACTTTTTTTTTGAAAGTATATGATTTAGAACTTATATCTAAAAATTAAAACATTATAACTTATTTCAATTACCATTTTTAAATTTATACTCCTGCATAACAAAAGTCAATACTAATCAATTTAATATAATTTTATGTTATATATTATTAATATATATATTGAATTTGATAATAATTTACAAATAATAACTAGCTTTGACTCTGAAATTCGGAATTCCGAATGCTCATCCCATAATTAAAGGTGTCATATATAATTTTCATAAATTAAGAATGTAAATTTATTGTTTATTCCCAATATATTTGGGATAGAATATATTTATTTATAATAAATTAATAACTTCCATAGATCAACAAAATTTATCAATTCTAAGATTATTAATTTATAAAGTTTCAAGTTTCAACTATGACTCTATTAGGTATCAAGTGTTAAATAACATAGCATTAGAGTTCTGGAGGACTCGAGTTCGAGTCCATCTTGGTCCCAATATTCTCATTTATTGAAAATATTGATGTTATAATATAATGAGATAAAAAAGACTAGATTTTCATCTAATAATTGAAAAATTGAATCGGACATAAGGGCGTGAGGGGGATGATTTTGAATAATATGACCCACTTCCTAACCCCTTAGGTGTTGGGACAATCCATAACTGCCGAGAAAAGAATGTATCCTAGTTGTGCTGTGCTGCGGTAGCACTGCCGAGAAAAGAATCCGTTGAAATCATGTCCTTTTATATTTGGTGATTATTTATAATTGTACAGTTGTACTTATATTTTACTATAAAAAATTAAATCGACAAAGCCAGCTACAGAAAAGGACTAATGAAATATCAGATCCGAAAAAGATGTTGCTGAATCAAATCTGGATCGCATTCCTAATTTTTTTTAATATTATTGCCCCCACAAGTTTTTAACGAAAAACGTTTATATTGTACATTTATTTACTTCTGTATTTATATTTCTAACATCAATTTTATTTTGTCCTCAATAAGCATCAGTATTAATTATATGATTTCACTTTGTGGGTTTCAAATTGTATTTTATTATAATGCTAAATATCAAAAATATTTAAATAATAAATAAAGTAACATAATCAAAAATTTAAATTTGTTGAATTATTTGATATCATTTGTACGGCGTATAGACTTTTACATAGTTACAGTCAATATATAATTTAAGAAAGAAGAGTATAAATGCGTATTATGAAAATACATAAATTCGATAATTATTGTAATGTGAAAATGGTGAGAATCGAATACAATAAAGTGGAATACATCATCATTCATCAATATATAATATAAATGAGAATAAATAATCTAAAATTATGTTTGTAAATTTTGATTTCATTTCTGACATAATCCGAGTTATCATTTCAAATTCTCGTATTTGTACTAATATTTAAATTTCTTGAAATTCAAAACCAATTTTTTATGATTACTAAACATTTCATTTGATCAAATCCAGAATTTCAAATAAATTCATGTTCCAGACATGCCATAAGATAATTTTACTTCATTGAATAAAACAGTGTTTTGATAATTATAATATTTTAATATGTATTTTATTCATCATGAGGGAAGTTACCTCAAATCAATTTTAATCATTATTCTCAATACTAACATACATTTAATGTTATGTATCACAAAATCATTTATTCAATTTAAATAAAATGAATAATCTCTTTTATATATAATGGCAGAATAAGGGATTTTGGTGAGACATTTTAATCATAAGCCATTTTATTCATGAATTGAAATATCTAATCTACTCTTTTTATTGTTTATTTAAAAAAATTATTTTTAAAAGGAGTAGAACTTGGGTGCAACAACAAACTTAATTTTTTTTTTTTTTTTACCATTGTACCATCCTGTCACATATACTCAATATCATACTTATAATATGTGTATGCACGTGTATGAATCGTAATTAAAATTTAGAGATTGGAGTTGGGTTAAAATAATATTTAATTTTCAATTTAGTAGTTATTATAAAAAATATATGTAAAATAATAAATATATTATTTTATTAATTGGGTGTATTGACTATATATCCTTTTAATCTTAATAATTTTATTACAAAACTAATATAAGTGTGAAAACTTTATACTACAAGTCATAAAATTCTATTTTACAATTTTATCTATAATAAATAAATTTACATAATAAAGTTATTATATACAATAAATATACAAATTCAAATTCAAAAATAAATTTCATATTTTGTATATATATTCAAATTTATAAAATAATCATTCATATTTTGTATAATAAATTCATAATAAAAATAAGTAAATTTTAAACTATAAATCATATAAATTGTTATATTATATGTAAAAAATGCAAATTTAAATTAATATAGAAATTATAGTTGAGCTAAATATTATAATATATAATTACTTTGTGTACGTAAATGAAATTTTTTAAGTAAAATATTATAAATTTAATTTAATATAGAAATTATAGTTGAGCTAAATATTATAATATATAATTACGTCATATAAATAATATTAAAAAAATTATATTTTAAATATTAAAATAAATTTATGTAAAAATTTAAAATTAGCGAGTGTAACAAGTACCCCAATCTTAATCGTACATCGAAACATGTTTAAATTTTATTTCAGTATAAAAGATAGAGTACTACTATCATGATTTTCTGGAGTATTGTGATTGATTTGTGGATTACTCAAATTATTGTATTTGGGTCATAAACTCACCTTATATATGTGATACAAATTCAAAATTTAATCTGATTTTAAAATGAATAAATTTAATTTAATATAGAGACTATAGTTGAGGTAAAAATAATAATATGTAATTACATCATATAAATAATATTAAGAAAATTACATTTTAAGTATTAAAATATATTTATGTATATATTTAGAATTAATGATTATAACACGTACCCCAATCTTAATCCCACATCGAAACAGGTGTAGATTTTATTTCAGTATAAAAGATAAAGTATTACTATCAAGATCTCCTAGGTACTGTGATTGATTTGTGTATTACTCAAGTTATTATGTTTGGGTCATAAACTCACCTTATGTGT
Organism: Oenanthe sinensis; assembly: GCA_028671895.1. NCBI lineage: Eukaryota > Viridiplantae > Streptophyta > Magnoliopsida > Apiales > Apiaceae > Oenanthe > Oenanthe sinensis. The sequence goes on along the minus strand of CM053811.1, from coordinate 47,768,015 downwards.
GATGCAAGTTCAAAATTCGACCTTATTTCAAAATGAATTTAAGATTTGACCCGAGTTATCATATATGGTATCAGAATCGACTCTCGAAAACTTAATACTTTAAGTTATGAGAAGTGGGGACGCAAAGACAGATGATATTATCACACAATAATCAGAGTTTCGGGTGTAAGCATACACATAAAAAATCGAGATTATTTGTTCTGCTTGACATGGATAACTAAAATTTAAATTAAGGAATTTGTAACACCCAGACCCATATCAAATATCAAAACATGTGGATAATTCATATCACAAATAAGTTAAGGTACACTAAACCAAATAGAAAAGTTTGGATAATCCACGAGTTCACCGCGACGCAAAAATATTATGATGTATTGATATACTTGATAGTAGTACTATAATATATATAAAAATTAAAGTATTCACATGTTTTGATGTTAAATTGAGATATTACAATAATATTTTATTAACTAATCAATTGGATTCTAAATCAAATTAAATATAGTTAAATAAAAGTGAAATTTTAAAAAAATAATTAAATTTTAAAAAATATTCACATGTTTTGATGTTAAACTGAGATATTACAATCATATTTTATTAACTAATCAATTGGACTATAAATCAAATTAAATATAGTTAAATAAAAGTGAAATTTTAAAAAAATAATTAAAATATAAAATATAACAACAAAGAAAATTAACCCAGTGGCTTGCCCTGGCTTTTGCGCTAGATTAATCATTTAAACCATCAAAAGGATAAGCTAATTACTTTATTAATTAATATTTCTACTTTGTTTTGAATAACTAATTACTAATATCAATTTTAAATATATTATGTTAAGATAAAATACATAAATTCGAGTGATTGAGAATTCGATCACAAGGATTTTCAAAAAAAAAAAATATATTTATACTATAATGTATCGTGACATCAAATGTTTTTAAAAACAATGCAAAAATATTTATTCACACCTGAATATAATTCTTCCAGAGCGATTGAGATCTACTGAAATGTAATTGGAATTATTTTAGAATCATATTTTTTAATCATGTTTGAAATCTTGTTTTCCAAAAAAAAAAACCCATCAGGTTTGAAATCTAGGAAACGTGATTTTACAAATTATTTCATCAAATGTATAGGCTTTAGCCGTAAAAAAATGTGAAATCAGATCCAAAACCAATAATTTAATTCCGATAACAATAATAAAAAAAGGGAAATTCGTCGGGACGTCACGTGATTTATAGGCTGTCGGACGTGACCGTCCAGCTCGATCCATAATAATGCGAATCTTTCTTCTCGTGGGACCGTGTATAAGGTCTAAATAAATCATTTAAAGGAAAATTTACTTAAAATATTTTATTTTTAAAAGTTATTTTAAAAATATTGTAATTTTTATAAAGATTGTTTTTTAAATTTTATTTTAAAAATATGATCAGTAACTTCTCTAACCCAAAATGTAAATTTATTTTACATTTTGAAAAAAATAACTTTAAAATAATTTATATTGCATTATTTTATAGTTCTAGTTGTAACTCAAATCAAGTTTAAAAAAAAGATATTTTTTTTGTAAAAGTTGTAAATCCTATATTTACAAATAAAAATTTAAATAATTTAATTTTTAAAATTTATTTTCAAATTATCATCTTTGAAAAAAACACTATATAAATAAGGTATTTAAAAAAAAAACCCCTAATAATAATGCTACTTCCAATCAAATATTCCATTACTTATTCTATTTAATGTTTCAGTAGTCATATAGATAAATCTTAATTGAAGATTAAAATTTATTTTTTATAATTTTAAAATATTAAAAAGTTATATTTTAAAATAAAATAATATATTTTTAATAATATAAAAATTTAAATTTATTTTAATATATAATGTATGTAAATTTAAAACAATTATTCCAAAATTGAGTATATAATATATATTTTCTGAATTAGTCCCTGTTCGGCTGTTCCTTATATTTATTATTTAAATAAAAATTTATATAAAATAAAAATAAAAATTTCAAATTTTAATTTATAAATCTAACTATATTTATTTTATACATTAATATTACAAATATTTATAATATTCCCTTGCAAGTACAATACAGTATTGTGTATATATATGTAGATGCTACATCAAAGTAGTTCACTCCTCTAACTGGGTCTAGTTTAAACCCCCACTTCTCTAACTTCACTCTTCCCGAGGTATATCATCTTTCTCTATATACATATCTGTATCTATATATGCATGTATGTATATTTCACTGCTTTGATCTCTGTATATCTGTCTACTCTAGTGATAAAAATAGTATCAAATCTATATGAAATTGATAGGTATATTACATGTGAATCATGTACCCATGTACCTGTTTATTTATATGTATGTGTTGTAATTTATTTATTTATAATTTTGATATTTTTAGTGGTGAATTTTATTGTTAATTAATGAATTTAGAAATCTGAAGTGGTATAGATCTTTGATCTGTGATTCATTAGTGGAATTTATTACTACTGAAAATCAGAACCAACTCTTGATTTATTGTGAATTATGTATATATAATATAGGGTTAATGTGGTTTAATTTATTATTGAAATTTTATATGATTTTGTTGTTGTTGATAGTGTGGCTTAGTTTGCACTTAATTTGATGTTTTACTTGTAGATCTGTAAAACAGTGAATTCACTCAGATCTATATGAGCTGTCATGTTTGTGAGGGCAACATGGGTAATAAACTAATCTGCTAGGTCAGAGTTGTAAAATTAAGTGGAGTCTAAAGTTGTGTATTTAGATATAAATTTTAATTTATATTTATAATTGCAAATTCAATGGGGTCAGTTGCCTCCAGTCCACCATATAGATTTTTAGTTTTTTCGTTTTTGAATTTAGAGTGTGCTTGTCTTGTGTACTTGGATAATGCTAATAAAGTAGTACTCCCTCCATCCCATTTGATTCTTAACATATTTCTGAGAGAGTCCGACACTCATTTTAAGGTGTATATAAAGTATAGTTCCATAATTTATTTTTAAATTTTTTTTTTTTCTGAATACAAATTTAAACATTCAATTTTTATTCAAAAACAGAAAATTGTAAAAATAAGTTATGTAACTATATTTTATATGCACCTTAAAATAACACTCTCTCAGAAACGTAGAATCAAATGGGACGGAGGAAGTAATCTTTTGGGCCGTTTGTATCATGGGATTCGAACTCCGTTAATGGGAATGATAATGAGCTGTCAATACAAAAAAGTGTTGGAGTCTCATTCTCGTTAACTCAGTTGATATCTCATATTCTCATGATCCAAACGGCACCTTAGTTATTCAATCATAGCAAAATAATTTTGATTTATTGGCAAGGTATAGGAATGATGTACTTCACTTAAACTCTGTATTTGTTTGCTATCTTATTGAGATTTGATATCAAAAAGCTACTACTACTATACCGCCCTGTTAGTTCTAATAGCACACTTTTAAATCTGCCTGTGTCTCTCCTCACCCGATATTTATTTTTCGTAGCAATCCATGCGTTTTGCCAGCAATGCATTAGATTGATAATTGAATATTTGCAACATGTCTTGAAACACAACTACTTGTTTCCTCTCTAAAAATTGTTGTATTCTCGTGGATTTTATTTGAACTCCCTTGGAAACAAATGGTTATCATCTTTACTCTTCATTTGACGTCGCCACATCGGTGATCTCTAGTGTTTTCATATATTTGATATGTAATTCATATGACATAACCGACGATATATGTTCTGTTATAGTTACATGTTTGGTATCATTAAACTACTTCGTCTCGGTAGATTACATGTGTATTGTAATGCTTATAGCGATGCAGTTTCCTTTTTTGTATTGGAATCATCTACCCCAGTATACTTTGTCTTAATTACCTAAGAATTTTCTGTTTATGTTACAGCAGGATAGAGACATCTGCCTCCCATAATGTCAGATCTTGAGGCCCCACTTCGCCCCAAAAGAAAGAAGATTTGGGTGGATTATTTTGTCAACTTCCGTTGGATTATTGTTATTTTTGTCGTCCTTCCTATTTCCTTCACATTGTACTTCCTTACCTATCTTGGGGATGTCAGATCAGAGTGGAAGTCCTTCGAGAAGCGTCAGAAGGAACACGACGAGAATGTTAAGAAAGTTGTGAAACGCCTCAAGCAGAGGAACCCGTCAAAGGATGGTCTTGTGTGCACAGCCCGTAAACCTTACATTGCTGTTGGAATGCGGAATGTTGACTACAAGCGTGCTCGACATTTTGAGGTTGATCTTTCCGCTTTCCGGAACATTCTTGAAATTGACCAAGAAAGAATGATTGCGAAATGTGAACCTCTTGTCAACATGGGACAGATCACCAGGGTTACTGTTCCTATGAATCTTGCCCTTGCTGTTGTTGCTGAGCTTGATGATCTGACTGTTGGTGGTCTCATTAATGGATATGGGATTGAAGGGAGCTCCCATAAATATGGTCTGTTTGCTGACACTGTTGTTGCCTATGAGATAGTTCTAGCAGATGGGCGGGTTGTAAGAGCCACAAAGGACAATGAATATTCTGACCTTTTCTACGCTATTCCGTGGTCTCAAGGGACGTTGGGTCTGCTTGTCTCAGCTGAGATCAAGCTGATACCCATAAAGGAATACATGAAGCTGACATATACACCCGTGAAGGGTAACTTAAAAGAACTGGCACAGGGATACATTGATTCTTTTGCACCCAGGGACGGGGATCAGGATAATGATGAGAAGGTGCCAGACTTTGTAGAAACTATGATTTACAATCCTTGTGAAGCTGTTTGCATGACAGGAAGATATGCTTCAAAGGAAGAGGCTAAAAAGAAGGGCAATAAGATTAACGAAGTTGGTTGGTGGTTTAAACCATGGTTCTACCAGCATGCAGAGACAGCATTAAAGAAAGGTGAATTTGTGGAGTACATTCCAACCAGGGAATACTACCACAGGCACACGAGATGTTTGTATTGGGAAGGGAAGCTCATCCTTCCATTTGGTGATCAATGGTGGTTTAGGTATACCCTTGGTTGGTTGATGCCACCAAAGGTCTCTTTGCTGAAGGCTACTCAAGGTGAAGCCATCAGAAACTATTACCATGAGATGCATGTCATTCAGGATATGCTTGTTCCACTTTACAAGGTTGGCGATGCTCTAGAGTTTGTCGATCGTGAAATGGAGGTAAACTTTCTTATTAACTAGTGTAGATGTTGTATATTTATTTTCATTACATTTTTTGTATATTGCCAAACATGCATAACAGCCAAAGACAGAGCAACAAACTCTCAAAGAAAGAAAGAACTGTATTCAATATCTTAACATGCTAATCTTAGGACTTGGCTCATTTATGATGGCTAACTGGCTGTTAAAACATTCTGTAAACTTATCTATGACGAATGTTCCATAGGAGAATATGTAAAATACTTGAGGAATCCACATGACAAATTTGAGGCTCAAAGAACTGTATATGCAACTAAGAGTGACCCATGTGGATAACTTTTTAAGAAGAAAAAAAAATTAAAACAGTGATGGGAAGGGGTAAAATCATAATTTCATTTTCTGAGTTCTTTCATGACAAGTTCAGTGGTCTAGTCTTCAAGCTACCTATTAGTAGTTTTAGTGTTCAAGTTACCCAATGATAATATCTATTTTTATCTTTATTACAGCTTTATCCGCTTTGGCTCTGCCCACACAAACTGTACAAGCTACCTTGCAAGACGATGATATATCCTGAACCTGGATTTGAGTTACATCGCAGACAGGGGGACACAAGCTATGCTCAGATGTACACAGATGTTGGAGTCTACTATGCTCCTGGACCCGTCTTAAGGGGTGAGGAGTTTGATGGTGCAGAGGCTGTGCGTCGCTTGGAGAGCTGGTTGATTGAAAACCATGGTTTCCAGCCACAGTATGCTGTGTCTGAGCTCAATGAGAAGAGTTTCTGGAAGATGTTTGATGCCGGGCTTTATGAGCAGTGCAGGAGGAAGTATGGTGCTGTCGGGACCTTTATGAGCGTGTACTACAAGTGTAAGAAAGGTAGGAAGACTGAAAAAGAGGTTCAGGAAGCCGAGCAAGCCCATCTCGAGACAGCTTATGCAGAAGTAGACATGCCAGTAGATTAATTTTTGTGTAGATTTTCTGGCCAGTTCATTTGAGATCTGTGTCTGTGTTCTATCATTCCCTTTTCGTCTCATGTTTGTAGTTCTTGCACATTTTTGGCTATGGTTGCTTAACTAGTCAGACTATAACTATTTGAAATATCCATCAATCTTTCTTGATTTTAGTTTTTATCATCCTTTAGCCAAACAATCTCTGCTGCTGGTGCTGTTCTATACATATTATTCCGGACAAATACGAGTAAAGATTAGGCTACAAAAGCAAATTGAAAAGCAAGCAGGTAATCATTATACCTCATATTTTCCGAGGATCATATAATTCTTGACATGTAGAATCAGGTTATTCTTGATGCTCAAAATTTTCATGGCATGTAGAATGGGGTTCTACTTCATAAAGAAATTTGTCCTCACTTGATTACTTGTAGACTTGTAGTACATTTGATTCCCCCCCCTTGTTTGTCCCCCGTCAACCTCACCACTGGATTGTGGAGCATATCTAATCCAACCATGTTCGAAATTGACACTAAAGAAAATTCTTCAAGAGCCGGCGGCCCAGACAAGTCAAATCCAAACTTTTTTTCATTTAAATATCTCACTCAAACTTAAAATAATTGGAGATTAAATTGTACTTTGCCTCTAATTTGTTATTTTCGCATGTTAGTTCTTAAATTATTATACTAGTCAAAATGATGACTAAATTAGTGACGAAGACGACGAAGACCTGTGAAAAAACATGGTATATGCGTTTATATGTACAAAATTACATACCAGAAGCATCGTGACTAAGATAAGAGAAGATTAGATAAGCAGCTAAAATGCTCTTTATTCAAGTTCTTTCTACCTCAACATGTCATCTTCTTTTCTTGGTTTCGTTCCTGACTTTCATTATGTTCCCCGGGCTGGTAATGCCTCAAAGTTACGACGCCATGCCTCAAAGTTACGTCACTACAAAATGTGAAGGCGACACATTTTCTAACTACACTGCTGGTAGCCAATTCCAGAAGAACCTTAATAGCCTACTCAAGTCTCTTTATGAGCAAGCGAGTGGTCCAAATTATGGTCAGACAACACAAGGAAGTTCACCTGATAAAGTATACGGTCTCTTTGAATGCAGAGGTGATATTTCACCAGGCGCTTGCCAGCACTGCATTGATCTTGCAAATCCTAAAATACAAAGCAAGTGCCATAATAAGAAAGAGGCTACCATATGGTATGAAGAGTGCGTGGTACGATACTCCCCTACTTCTTTCTCTGGAAATTTTACTTTGAACACGACAAAATGTACATGTTTCTACAATGATAATGATCTTGAAGGTCCAGACGATTCCAACCAAATACAAAGAATGTTTGATAATCTTATTAATCAGGCAACTAATACTACTTCCAACCGCTTCTATGCTACCGGCTATGCCAACATCACCTCCACAAGGAAGGTGTATGGTATGGTGCAGTGTACACATGATTTATCTCTGTCACAGTGCCACAACTGCCTTTCATCAGCGCTTAAAACATTTGATGATACTCCAGTCTGCCCAGCAGGAAAGGCAGGGAAGAGAATTCTAACACCAAGCTGCAGGACAAGGTTTGAGTTCTACGATTTTATTCCCCTGACGCATCCACCAGGCTTGGGTAACAACACTAATAATGACACGAAAGGTAAGTTTTTCGGTTTTCAATACATGTATGTTGATTGTTGAGGTATATAATTCATTTTCTGAATTAAATAGATTTTTCAAGTTATTCATTAGTAAACAATCTGGAATTGTAATTTAACGTGAAATATGCTAATACAAGATTATATTCTCCAGTTTCCAAGCCAGGGGGGCCAAAAAGCAAAAAACTGGCAGTTGCAATCAGCACAATTTTATCGGCAACTCTGGTGATAGTTCTTCTTGGATGTTGTACATGGTATTACAAAAGAAGGAAAGAAATAAAAGGTTCAAAAATGTTATTGAATAGTTAAAAAGAAAGATCAATTAGTTTCTATCTTTGACTGCTTTGTGAGTTTGTGTAACATAATTATGTTATGCAGGAAAGGATGATAGACCAGAAGATCAATTTCTTGAACTTACAGAGGATAATCAGTTGGCTGAAAGTTTTGATAGAGAAAGTGTAGTGAACTCCAACAAGTTTCCCCTGATTCGGCTAGATCTCATTCGAACAGCAACACAACAGTTCTCCGTTGAAAACAAGCTTGGAGAAGGAGGTTTCGGTCCAGTTTACAAGGTAATCATGATGACAGTTTATATAAGTTAGCCTACCTTTTTTTTAATGTTGCTAGATATGTCATTGAAGTTAAGTTCCTTGTAGTGCCTGTTCATGCAGGTTTGTTAGAATCGCATATTCACATACATAAAACTGCAAATCATCATCTATATATATAGACATTTCCTCTTTAGCTACTCGGCATTAATATACCTCAATATTGAGTCAGCCCACTAAACTTGAACCGGACCTTAGTTTTCCAAAGACCATGAAGCGTACATCTTTTGACATTTGTTATTAATGTAATCTCTAGTTCTCTTACCTTGAATCCACTTACAGGGTACACTAGCGGACGGAAAGGAAATTGCAATTAAGAGGCTATCGAGACACTCTGGCCAAGGGCTGCAAGAGTTTAAGGCTGAAGTTATTATAATTGCCAAACTACAACATAACAATCTGGTCAAAGTTTTGGGTTGTTGTTTGGAAGGAAAGGAATTGCTTCTTGTGTATGATTACATGCCGAACAAAAGCTTAGATGTCCACCTTTTTGGTTTGTTACTCGACTCACAACTTTCTTTACTTTAATGGCTTCTGAAAACTCTTAGAATCTGAAACGATGACTTACATTTTGTGCAAGACTCAACAAGGGGCCGACAGCTAGATTGGAAGAGAAGACTAAACATCATTAATGGAATTGCTAGGGGAATATTATATCTGCACGAGGACTCCCGTCTCAAGATCATCCACAGGGATCTCAAAGCTAGCAATATTTTGTTAGATGATGATATGAACCCAAAAATATCTGACTTTGGAATGGCAAGAATATTTGGCAGTAATCAAATTGAAGCTAATACAAATAGAGTTGTGGGAACATAGTAAGCATCCTTTCACTTGAACATAAGATCATTTCAGGTTCTACATTAACTTCTTACCATTTAAGTTAGAAATAAGGCACTAGAACTCGCTGTAACAGGCGTAAGCTACTGACACATAATGTTTGCAGTTGATGCATGTCGTCAATCTTATTATAGTAGTACTATATTATTATTTTCCTAATGAATAAACTGGTGTTTCCTAGTGGTTACATGGCCCCCGAGTATGCTATGGAAGGGCTATATTCAGTTAAATCAGATGTTTTTAGTTTTGGAGTTCTCTTGCTAGAAATAGTCAGTGGGAGAAAGAACAGCGGCTTTCATCTTGCCAGACAAGGTCATAGCTTGCTTACTTATGTAAGTTCCCACACATTTGTACTTTAACAGATCGAATTGTGCTAGCTAGCAACATTACAATAATGATAAGACCCCAGTTTCATATTCACTACCGATGCATATGAGTTATAGAAAAATATGGAGGAGAACAACATTCTTTAGAAAATGGTTTTAATTGTAATTATCATATTATCCATAAAAGTCTTAAAACTAAAATACATTAATGCTTGGTATTGATTGCATGCTGCAGGCATGTGAATTATGGTCCGCTGGTCAAGCACTTGAGCTAATGGACCCATTATTATCAGATACGTATGAAGTAACTGAAGTGCTAAAATGCATTCATATTGGACTGCTATGTGTCCAAGAGGATCCTGCAGATAGACCTGTTATGTCAAGCGTAATTCATATGTTGGGAAGCTCTACAATGCCAGTTTCTCAACCATCAAAACCCGCCTTCTCTGTTGGACGAGCTGTGCAACAACGGGCAATTGAATGCGGATCCTCAGTTAGTATGCCATCATCTCATGTCAAGAGTAGTGAAATAGAAACATCTGAAACAGAATCTCATCTCACCATCACAGAAGCTTTCCCGAGATGACTCTACATGACTGGGTTTCGTATTTTCAACTTATAAGTTACTTATTTGATAACCCAAACGGGTCGTAAATGTTTTACAAATTATTCTTTCCACTGCACATTGTTTTCGAATGGATATTTATATATTATTTGCCTTGTGTATTCATATTCTTTTGGTAAGACTGCACAAAATTGCAGTGAACTGCAAAAGAAGTCGCATTTTATCCAAATAAGTTTGTATATTTCGAATTATTAGTCATTGTTTCTATTTCGTCATCCAAGAAATCTTCAAACAAAGCATTGGTTACCTCCTCCTCAGGCAGACAGTGTATCACTTCCAGAAACTGTAGATGATGTTGTTTTCCCTGTCGGATTCTACAACATCAAACTTCTACAACGATGGAATATTAAAATCAAACCCAGAAACTACTACTATCATGGACTGAAAAATTGGGGCTTTTACAAGAAAAAGCAAATCAGCAAATAAGATTCTTGAGAAGTAAGTCCTCTTTCTATTACCCATTTCAGTATTTCACCCCATTCAATTTCCAAATCATCTAACTTGTCATTAGTGAGCTCAATCAAGAAATTCCTTGAAGGCCTCAAGAAGAGGTATATATATGTGCCTTTTATGTTATCCTATATGTTTAATATATAGTCGTGGCTCATGTGCTTAATTTTGATGAAAAATTTAGTGCCCGTTTGGCTAGACTTATAAGCTGGAAATAAGTGTTTATTTTCAGAAAAAATTAGTATGTATGTACTTTTTCTGAAAATAAGTAACTTATTTTTAATTTTGAAAATCATATTTGGTTTTAAAATTCTAAAATAAATAAATAAATATATATTTTTTTGAAAATATGTAAAAAAAATATTAAAATAAGTTACTTATTTTAAATTTAAATCCAGTCAAACGGGGCCTTAGTTGGTTGTTATTTTACGCAATTTTGACGGTGTTGGTTGGATATGGCACAAATTGGAGTTATAATTTCCTGTTAGGGATTGTGGTGTGATCAACTAATGTACTTAATTTTAAGGTCAATAAAGCAAAGCAAAATTTACTGTATTTTGATCGTATAGTTAGTAGTTACTTGTAGAAAGTACAGTTGAAAAGTATTAGTTAGGTGACAGTACATTTGAAAGTTACTGTCTTGTATAAAAGAATAAACATGAGTCATGTAGTAGAAGTTTACTAAATGTCCATGCACTGCATAATTCAAAACTTAGACAATAACATTTCTAGTACTCAAGCCAATGACAGTACATTACAAGTGACAACATAATCGGAACAGATGACATCAACTATTTCATTGACAATAAACTTGGCGGAGATTGAAGATTTGAAGATAGTAAGTTTTACTAACAACAATTATTTCATTGACAGTAAACTTGGTGGAGAATGAAGATTTGAAGACATCAAATTTTACTAACAGCAACTTTGGCTGGGATAGTTGACAACAACATTAGCAGGGATAGTTGACAGCAGCTTTGAAAGACAACATGTTTCATGGACTATTAAGCTTGACAATAAAGTATGCGGAGTCGAAGATACTGTCATCAAAGGGAAGCAAAAGGTTGACAGTAAACTTTTAGTGAAACTGACAGTCTGTTTCAGGTAGCAAACTAGATAGTGAAAATACAAAGAATGATTTTGACCACTGTTATCACGTCGGGCGACTAGTCGCGACTAGTCGTCGACTAGTCGACCAGTCGACAAAGGAGAATAAGTCGATACGCGACTTGCTGAAAAAGTCGACCCGTGGATTTTACCCGGATCCGACCCGGAACCCGTTCCATACCCGACCCAAATTGAAAAATTAGGTTATACACTTATACTTACGTTTTTTTTAGAACTAAATAGAGAAACAAGTTTACAGGCTACAACGAAGCTCTTCTTCTCCAACGAAGCCTCTTCCTCTCCGTCAGCTATTCCGGTAAGCTCTTCTTCCTTTCTCCTTCATCTCCTTCTTCCTTTCTCCTTCATCTCCTTCTTCTATTTCTCTTTCTTTCTTTGGTCTTCTACTCTTCTCACTTCTGAGTTCTGTCTGTGTGTGTATATGTGTGTATATACACACGTACGGCTGTGTTGTGTGGCTGTGTGTCTGCGTGTAAACTACTGTAAAGGACTTTATATGTCTGTGTGTGTATATGTGTGTCCCTGTGTGGCTGTGTGTGTATATGTGTGTAATATACATAGGTTACTTTTATATTTTTATTTTATACTTTATTTTATACTTTATTTTATATTTTTATTTTATATTTTTATTTTATACTTTTATTTTATATTTTTATTTTATACTTTTATTTTATACTTTTATTTTATACTTTTATTTTATACTTTTATTTTATACTTTTATTTTATACTTTTATTTTATATTTTTATTTTATACTTTTATTTTATACTTTTTTTGCTAAATTATTTTATACTTTTTTTAATTATTTTATACTTTTATAATAAAATGGATATTTAACTTGTAATAAAATGGATACCTTTTTTGATATTTTATGTTTCATTTTCTCTCATACTTGGAGTCTGTATGCATCTGTGACTGACTGTATGCACATAACATATGCTCTATTGATAAAAACACAATGCCACTGCCACTGTTCTGTAAAAAATGAACTGCAATTTTTCAATATTCTTCCTGCCAATGATCATTACATGTGTTATTTACTTATTTACATTTCAGTATTTCACTGCTGTTATACAATCTTTGAGCTCTTCATTTTGCCAAAGTCCATACTACACTTCCCTGTAAAAAAATGAACAATTGAGTACTGATTTCATAAATTCTTTTGTGCAGAAAAATAATTAATGGAGACGGAAACCGAAAGTAGCCGGAAGGAGTTGGCTAAAGATCCTAAAAGAAAAGCAAAATCGAATGATCCGGGTTGGAAGTATGCATTTTGGCCAACTCCGGAAATTAATAAAGATGTGGTTAAGTGTATTCTTTGCGGGAATACAAATCATGGAGGCATTAACCGATTTAAGCAGCACTTAATCGGTGGCTATCCGGATATTACCAAATGTCCCAAAACATCCAAAGAAATTGCCAAGGAAATTAATGATTTTATTCAAAGTAAGAAAAAGAGGAAGCCTGCCCAGCGAGTTGAAGAAGAGAACAGTGATGATGATGTTGAAGAGATACCATCCACAGCAGCCTCAAATACTCTCCAAAGCACAAAATCAACCACCGGGAGCAAAGGCAAGGCTGCTGCCCAGCCATTTAACTTCAAAAAACCAGCTGGTAGTGGCAAATCAGTTGCCTCAATGATGTATGCAAAGACCCCGGAACAGGTTGTTGAAGATAGACATGCTAAAGGAGCAAGTCAAAGCACTTTGGAAAATCGCCTAAGGACTAAGGAAGAGAAAGAAAGAGTGCATATGCATATTGCAAATTTTTTTTTATGAATGTGGTATTCCTTTCAATGCCGCAAACTCTAGGAGCTATGAGGTGATGGTTGAGTCTATTGGCCAATATGGACCGGGTTTGAAGCCTCCAACATATCATGAATTGAGGGTGCCTCTACTTAAAAAAGTAAAAGAAGAGACAGAAAAGTTGAAGGAGAAGCATGAGAAGGCTTGGAAGAGATATGGATGCACTCTTATGTCTGATGGGTGGACGGATAGACGAGGAAGGAGTCCTATAAACTTTCTTGCTAACAGTCCTGAAGGCACTTTCTTCTTGGGTTCGGTTAATGCTTCAAGCGAATCACATGATGCACAAATGTTGGCCAACTTGCTTGAAAGCAAGATAAAGGAAATTGGTGAGAAAAATGTTGTGCAAGTTGTGACAGATAATGCGGCAAACTACAAGCTAGCTGGTCAGATTTTAGAGATCAGGATGCCTACTTTGTTTTGGACTCCATGTGCTGCGCATTGTGTTGATTTGATGTTAGAGGACATTGGCAAAATTCCAGCCTTTAAGAAGGCAATCAACCAGGCAAGGAGATGTACTACATTTATCTATAGGCACGGGCGTGTTCTTGATGCTATGAGGGAGAAGACTAATGGGAGGGACCTAGTGAGGACTGGAGCTACGAGGTTTGCCACTGCTTTTCTTACATTGGATAGTTTGCAAAAAAAAACAGGAACCATTGCGTTTCTTGTTTTGTGGGTTGGATTGGACAAGGTCAAAGTTATCAAAAACAGAAAATGGAAGAAAAGTTTGTGATACTATTCTCTCATCAGTCTTTTGGAGTAATGTAGCAGATTGTGTAGATGCATCACTGCCACTTCTTCAAGTGTTGCGTATTGCTGATGGTGATGAAAGGCCTGCTTTGGCAGAGATTGCAGCTGCTATTGATTATGCAAAATCTGAAGTCAAGAAGAGATTTGTAAGTGGAAAAATTGCAATCCGGAACAAAGTAGTGAAGATCATTGAGGATCGTTGGAATAATCAAATGGGAAAACCATTACATGGGGCTGCTTTGTTTCTTAATCCCGGGAAGTACTTTGATCTTCTTGATAATGATCTTGACTATACATCTCGACTAAGGGAAGACTTCAATGATGTGCTTGAGAAGATGGTCAAGGATAGGGATACAAGAAACAAAATAAGTGATTATGCCGATGCCTATAAAAATACTCGGGAAGGCTTTGCAAGGGAGATGGCGATTGAGCATAGAAAGTCAAAAAGTCCTCGTAAGTTCATTTTAGATTATTAGTAATTAGTTACTTGGTTAAATAAAAAATGCTTATATTGTGTTATTCTTCTTTTTATGTTAGTTGATTGGTGGGATGCATATGGAGGTCGTGCAATTGAGCTTCAATCATTTGCGAAGCGTATTATTGGTTTGTGTGCTTCATCTTCCGGTTGTGAACGCAATTGGAGTATATTTGAATTTGTAAGTACCTACTTTTTTTCAACGTATTTATTGCCAATTTACAATTACTTCTACTATTGTTGGCCTAATTAGATTTAATTAATTTAGATACATACGAAAAAGAGGAATAGGTTGGAACATCAACGTTTGAATGACTTGGTGTATGTCTAATACAACCGAAAGATAGATTCAAGATTCAAAAAGAGGCGTGAGCAAGGAAAGAAATTTGATGCACTTGTATTTGAGGACTTGGAATGGACTAATGAGTGGACCGGAATTGAGGATAGGTTTTGGGAAGCGGTGGATATAGCTTCGGGTGCATCCGAATCAGTTGAGGGACGCAATTTGCTAAGGAGAGCTAGAAGTGGTTCCACTCGTACCTATATTCGACGCAATACTAGTTTGACACAAGATCCTATTGATGAAGAAGGGGAAGATGAAGATGATGACAATGTTCCTTTCGATGATGAGGAAGTGGAAGATGATTATGGTGTACCACTGGAGGAGAATACTCAAGGAGATGGAGATGATTTCGATATGGATGACTATGCATGATTGTGTTTATTTAGTTGATTTTGCTTTTTAATTATGTTTTTATTTGCTTAGAGATGTTTGACTTTGGGTACTTGAATTTATTATCTATTAGTTTTTATTTGAACTAGGAAATTAAAGTATGTTAACATATATTATATATTATATATTATATATTTACTCTAAATAAGGTACTTGTCGACTTTTTACGACTAGTCGGGCGACTTGTCGACTAGTCGATTCCAAGGTCCGCGAGCGTGAAGGCTCGACTTGTCGACTTAACAACCTTGATTTTGACATTACTATCTAGTCTGTCAAGTCTACTACTGCAACTTGAGAGAATTCAAGCAAAAGGTAAAGTGTGCTTAAAGAGTCAAAGATTTCTGCACATCTCAGAGCTGTTTTATCTACAAATGGAATGAAGACAAATTTGAATGGAAAAAACAAAGTTTCTATTTCAAGGTTTGTTCTAGGAACAAGGGAAAGTACTCTTGTAAGCGGGATATGTGTTTCAATATAAATACACATATCTCACAAGTACTTTAACTAATGCAACTAAGCTAGAAATTTCTCAAGCATAAAAACATTAGCAAACTCATTGCTATTGATTTTTATCGAAGCTGGAATTATTTTCCAGACAGTTGTAGAGAAATAAAAATTAATAAAATTATTTTTTGAAGTTTAAACACTTTGTCATTTTATCTGCTTAGTTTATCTGCATCTCTAACTGATTAATTATTATCCTTATTGTTGTTAGCAAGAATTTGTAATAATTAATTGAGTTGCATTCAATCCCCTTTCTGTAACACTCATATTGATTAACATTCCCCAAATGAAAAATTTGAGAAAAATGTCTCCAAATCACACTTCAAACGTTATATCATATAACGTCTTTGTTTGAGTTCAAAATGCAAGATGATGTTGGGTTTTGGGGGGTTTGGAATGTTTTTTATTTTTCCTGACATTAACGCCACTTTATAAACATATATCATATATAATTATAAATTTGATAAAAATATATTGAATTTTTAATAATATTTTGTAAATTTTTAAATAAATTTATATTAAAAATATATATTTTTATCAAAACAATAAATATATTAAGATATTATGTTACTCTAAATTTTTTGAGTGTTTTAAAAATTTTAAATAAATAATTTCTAATCTATTATATTTTAAAATTAATTTTTTAATATTAATCCACTTATTTATGTTTATTTTACTACTGAATCATTTTTTTATATTTTGCACGGGGCCATCATCTCGTTGGATGATTTGAGGATGATAGTGGATCTTGATAAACAAGTAATACATGAGAATGCGGAAAAATATGTTCTTATGTTATAAATATGGATTTTATGGGCATGAAGGGATTGAATGATATTCTGACGCGCCAAAGTAGAGAGTACTTTTTTCAAATTGTAACCCTTGAAGCCCTTGAAGATCTCGATTCCATATTGACAGGGATTCAAGATGTGAATTTTGAAGATGTGAATTTTGAAGATATGAAAAATATTTACAAAGTATGAGGGTTACGAAGAAACTGATATCCAAATCTTGGTTTTGGAAGGTATGTATTGTATTATATTAACCATATTTCACCGTCATTTTTTTTGTTATCAGTTATTATAAAATATAAAACATGTTATTTAAATGTAAGAGTGGCTTAGAAACCTTTCATTGGAGGACCAAATACAATTTTTGGACATTCACCTGGCTGTTAGCGGGGATTTAAGGATATGAATCATCCCCTTCAAATTAGGAAGACAACAGATATATCACGTTTTCCTTCAGTTTTGACATGTATACGCTCTCTAGATATCCCTTCTTCATACGACTAAGAAGATATTTTATGCTCAAAACTGTGATTGGCCATTGATGTGCACATTTGGTAACTTTCAACGATTGTAGTCGCCTTTTGGACTGCCTCTCATTGATCTATAGATACAAATATAGAAAAACATGTAATGAAGTGCTTTAATTAAAATTGGGTTATGCTACATATATATACATGTGCATTTTAATGCTTTAATTGATGCTATCTGCTAGTCTTTTAAACCATTGTTTATGTTATTTTGTTTGTGTAATTAATTATATGTCAAAGACTATATTTTTTATGTTTGTATTGCATTGCGGAAGTAGCGGTATAAGAAAGAATGCTTAAGAGTGGATGATAGGGAGCTACTTGAATAATTCTGTTTGCCAATTTTGATAAATTCTTATTCGGATGATTAGATGTAGAAGATAGATGATGGTTATAGAAAGAAAAGTGGATGTTTTTATCATTTGATATTTTTAAGAGTAAGATGTAAGTGTTGGATATAGAACTGATATATATCTATACTATATTATTATAACTAAATATGAGAATTTTTTTTCATCTTATCTAGGTGACCATATAAAAGATCCTAAACGTCCAATTTTAGGTGAACCATAGAAACGATCATAACCATCCAATTTTAATAAAATCTAATTTCAGAAAACATATATCATGCATACAACTCTGTCATATACTAAATTTAAATTGTATTCTATATTTTTTATTTTAAGAATCTTACTTATCCTATAATTTTTATTTAATATAGTTTACTCACATTCAACTCAATTTCATCACCATTTAAACTCTTTTATTTATTTAAAATTATGACTTATCATTAAATTTTATGAATATTAATATATAAATATCATTGTATAGAAAAATGAAAAATGAAAATAATAATAAAACAAATTATCATATTAGATGAAATATTTAAATTATATAAAATAATTAATATATAATTTATTAATAACATTCGTTCTTTGCGCGGGTTATAACCTAGTTACAGAATTATAAGAAAAGTAAGATAATTTTATTGATTCAGCTTATGCTTATTTATATAGGAAACATATCAACTAACTAGAGAAAAATCAGGAATATTCTAGAACATACATGAAACCTAATCTGATCTTATTAAAAGATTTAAACATAACTAAATCTTATCAAAAGATTTAAACATAACTAAATGAGGGCATAGTGGATAACTGTTATAATTGTTAGGAATGAGTATCTACAGAAACTATGTAGATGGGGAGGTGAATGTACGGTTTCAAACTTTCTGAGTTTCTTTTGAATCTGTTTAATGTATGAACTAATTTTATCTTGTTTGTAGCTTTTATAACTTAGTAGTGTTTACTTAATAATTACGGAAATAAAATTAACACTCAAAATTTAACTTTCAAACTAATTGTGTATTAGAATGAAATGCTACAAATTTGAGATTCTTGATTTGAATCTCGACTTCTTGTTCTTGAAAGAAAACAAGGTATGAAAACTATTCAACACACACAAATTGTGAAACTGTGCATACTCACTAAATAGACAACATGTCTTGGGTGTACATGTTTTCCCAGTCTATTTTTCTATAACTAGAAATAGACAAAGGTACTTTACATTGTAAACAATCTATTTCTAGCTAAGTTCTATGACTTGATAGTATACTCCATTCTACTTTCTTCCTTCTGTCTTTGTCTTGTTTTCAAGTTTCATTGTAGACTTGTCATTATCTTCAAAGGATTGATTGACTTGATCATGACAATGCTTTAAATTACTTGTCTTATTCTTCTGCAAATTTCCTTCAAATTAACTTCTTGAAACATTCGAATACTCAGCTTCATTGCACTTCGAGAAGTCATGCTATTGACTACTCGATCTAATACTTCTGAGACTTCTCGATTGGTCTTTATCTTGATATTTCTCGAATGTCTAGACTTCTCGATTGCATACTTCTTTTGATGGCTTCTCGATCAGGCTAGACTTCTCGATTGACTTGATTTCACAGACTTCTCGATTGGCCTATTTTCTCAACTTCTCGATTGCTTCCTTAACTAACTTCTCGATTTTTTTAACTGGACTTCTCGATTGATCATTTCTTTACACTTCTCAAATGACTCCAAATTCTTGACTTCTCTATTAAGTAAATGTTCGCACTTTATTCACGCAAGAGAACGTGGTCACAAGTAATACAGAAATAAGTAGGATTCGTTCCCACAGAGACTCGACTTGCTTACGTTTAGCTCACGTATACACCAGAGTATGATTAACTACCACTGCTAAGGAAATAACAATTGGAGTTTGATTAAATTAATGATTAAAACTTAAAGAATTACTTATATTAAATAAACATGGGATTTTAACTTCATTAACTATCTCATCTAGAATCTTATGCCTTTTCAACCTAGCATGTGAAAGTGATGATAACTGATCAGACCCTCTAAACTGATAAACGCCAACTTTCGTTGCACGCATACCATCCTAATGAACATCCACAAAAGATAGAAGTCAAATAGTCAACCACTATACTTAGTCCCTATATGTCTATAGAGATTGAAAACATAATGGCTTAAGCA
Organism: Oenanthe sinensis; assembly: GCA_028671895.1. Taxonomy (NCBI): domain Eukaryota; kingdom Viridiplantae; phylum Streptophyta; class Magnoliopsida; order Apiales; family Apiaceae; genus Oenanthe; species Oenanthe sinensis. The sequence goes on along the minus strand of CM053811.1, from coordinate 47,748,162 downwards.
CAAGGATCCATAAAATCACATAGTCAGTGCAAGACGGTTAGAATTACACCACAAATTAATACCTGCTCTTAACACGCAAAAACCTATGCTAGCATGGCATGTTCTAAACCCTAGATCCACTTTCGCATTCACGAGGTTTTAACAAACAATCATAAATGTTCGCGACGCATTTACAACGAATAAGCTTAACCATACTAGGATATCCATAACAATCACACACTTAGGCATAAAAACAATCAATATCTAGAATCGATAGAAAAATCCATTAAAATCCCATGACAACGATTAGCCCATAATTGGACTAGCCGACATCATGGGTTCATATGAAAACATAGTAGATAAACAATTAAACATAAAAGACTGATATTAATTGCAAGAGTAAAAGAAACAACCGATAATCCACGTGTAGAAAATTACAAAAGAAAAATAGCTTGACGGCTCACAAAGTACTCTGCCTCTTGACTGATAATAAAACCCTACTTGCTTTCTTAATTTTCTAGATAATGACAATAATAATAATCCTTATGTTTTTATACTAGGTTACATAAAAACAATGATTCATGGGCTTGCTGCATTCTGGGCTTCGAAACGGACCAACTGCAGAAAAATCAGCAGCTAGACTCGACTAGAGGGGCGGGCGCGCCTCAAGGAGCGCGGGCGCGCCTCATTAATGGAGCGCGGGGCGCCTGTAAAGGAGTGGGCGCGCCTGCCTGTTCTGTCCAGAAAAGCTTTTCTTTGCTCGTTGCTTCTTCAGCGCGTCGCCTTGCTTTCTCTTGGCCTCTTCTCAAGTCCTGATCTTCCTCCTTTGAAATCCTAGCTCATGCACCACCAATTTATGCAATTAATCAACAACTCTGCTACGAACGGCGATCTGCACACCAAAGACACAAAACACATCAAAAGACACTACATACTTGGGCACAAGCGATCAATTTAAGTCAAAATGGAACGTATAAAGTGGACCAAAAAGTCCACTAACACACCCCCAAACTTAAACCGATGCTTGTCCCCAAGCATAAACAGACTCTAAACAATCTAAGACAATGCAATGCATGAATGCAACTACTATGAAAATGCACGGACCCCCTCGAACTCACCAAATCCAATCGATAATCCAAAGTCTCAAAGAAATGCAATACATCCAAACAGAGCTCGACCAAGTCCCCTTATACTGATAATACATGAACAGAACGTGTGTGTGTGCGATGCTCATCAAATATACTCTGACACTAGATCAAAATCATACCTATTTTTCGCCAAGACAATCACCTGCTTATAAACAGAATGAGTGGTAAACACTCCATAACATACAAACACCGCCGTCATTCATTTGAGTTAGACAGGGAATCACACTTTATTGCTAAACCACCACTACGACACATAACACAATACATAGGCTTATTTAACCGTGCAATGGATGAGACCCCTAAAGGCTTATACAATAATACCCATGTAGCGAGCGTTAGGTTAGTGGATCCCAGACTATAAAAAGCCTTAGGTCACTAGGCACAAAGTCCCCTCGAACTTAATTGCCCGAGTATTAAAGAGCTCACCCTGGTTAATTTTGCCTCGAATTATTCACATGACTCTTTTTTTTTCTTTTTCTTTCTTTTTTTCCTTTTTTTTTTTTTAAACAGAATCTGGAATGAGAATTCTCAATTCCAACCCTAGACTACTCATAAAAATATGAGCCGGCTACTAGCCATTTGACGCCTAGCCATACTTGACAAACATTAACAATCAGCATGAATCTTTGTTTTCCCCCAAACTTATACTTTGGTATTCGTACATTATCAAGGGAATAACAAACATTCTAGATATAAACATGCGATTAAATCTAAAATAACTAAATAGGCATGACTCAACCTAGCCCAAAAGCAACCGACGAGACTGTGTAAATAATGTGCTTCTGAAACATGCAAATCAATTTCATAAGGACTGTAAATCATCCCTCTGCTCATCAATACCACACTCAAATTGACATCGACTTATCAAACAGAATTAGTTCGTCCTAAGAGATCATGAAATATGCATGCTATGAAATGCAACTAACATGGATTCATATGATAACCAGAACAAAAATTTTCAAACAAAATGCTCTATATGGACAATTAAAACAAAATGCATGACAAACACTACAACTACATGTCCTATATGCATCTAACTACAATCTCCATTTCCTACCCCCAAACTTTAAAATATTCAATGTCCCCATTGAAGGCAAGAAACGAAGAAAGTGTGCAGAAATACCTCAATCCTCAGCAGAGTCACCCTCCTCGGGTGAATCCGGTGGGGGATACACGGTGCCAGCCCCATAAACAGGCCAATCGACCTGTACACCTGTAGCTAGGAAAGCTGCACCAAGAGCCTGAGTCAGGTCAGCCGCAAACCGGCTCTGCCGATCATCAACTGCGTCCATCCGCCGTGCTAACCTCCTAAAATGAGCCTCACCCATACCAGCACTAGCCACAGCTGGCGGTGCCCTAGAAGATCCAGCCCTAGCCTCCCTCGGCTGTCTTGGTGGCACTTCACCACCCACAATATACCCCAAGCCACGGGGATGCGGTACACTACCGTCCCATTCAGGGAGTCGAGCTATCGCCGCCGTGTCAATGGCACTCGCAGGAAGTTGCAACTGTTCCTCCGCCGGCCAGTGAATACCCACATCAACACACAGACGAACAACCACTGAGCCATACGGAATCGCGCCAGTGGTACTGCCCTGCAAGAATCGGATCATGTGCATGTGGATAAGGGAGCCTAGGTCGATGTATCGCCCGCTGAGAATACCCCACAACAAAATAGCCCGATCCACTGTCACCTCATGAGTGTGTGACGATGGCACAATGTTAGCACACAGAAACAGGTTCCAGGCCTTAGCATACGGGTTCAAGGCCATGGCGGAGAAGGTAACCGGCTCAGTAGAGCCTGCCCTGCGCTTCCAAGTAGTGCCGGGAACTGTCATATCCCGCAGGATGGCCTCAAGGTCAACCTCCCCACGGGTCTTCAACCCAAAATCTTCCACTCCCTCCTGCGGTGCTGGCAAATTCAAAACCCTAGTGATGGCGGCAGGAGTATAATCCACAACATACCCTCGAACTGCAGAATACCCATTCTTCTCCTGCTTGGCATTGGCATAGAACTCCCTAACGATACTCAATGGTATCGCCTCCGCAGCCTCACACACGGTCTCCCAACCGCGCTCACTAACCATCGCGATTAGAGACCCATCAAGAACACCCGGAATAAATCCCCTTTCCTTGACCACAGATTTGGTCATCAATCGTGCAAACTCAACTTGGGCCTCCGGTGAATTGAATTGGGGCACAACTCCCCCACTCGAAGAAGAACTTGATGTCCCTGAGCGCCTAGATCTCTTGGGTGCCATTGATTGAGTTGTAGAAGTGTGAAGAGATGAGAGGCAGTGCGTGTATATTTGTATGTATATGTGTGAATGAGAGATGAAAAGTAAAAATTAGGTTAGGGTTAGGGTATGTGAAGGCTTTTAACAAGTTAGAGTGGCTGGGCTTGGGCTAAAAACTGATTTAAAACATAAAATTGCTGATTTCTTTTGTTTATATACTTTTTTATTTTTTTTCGGTTTTTTAACAGCCGCACTCAGGGCGTCCGCGCCTCCCGGAGCGCGCCCGCGCCTGAGGCTACTGCAATTTTTCAAATTTTTTTTTTTGTTTAAATATATTTTTTATAAGAATAAAAATTACCATTCAAGCCGTAGGTTGCCTCCCACGAGCGCTGTCGTTAACGTCATTTAGCCGGACGTTACTTCAGGTCCTCAATCCGAGGTTGACAGAATCGCGACTTCAGCTTCGCGATTTACTTGTTCTCCCAAATACGGCTTCAATCTCTGACCATTGACTTTAAACGCTTGATCTGGGGTCTTTTCATAAATTTCCACAGCTCCGTGTGGATACACAGTTTTCACAACAAAGGGTCCTGACCACATTGACTTAAGTTTTCCTGGAAACAATCGCAGACGAGAGTTAAATAATAAAACTAATTGACCAGGAACCAATACCTTTGTTGTCAACCGACGATCATGTCATCTTTTCACTTTTTCCTTGTAGAGCTTGTTATTCTCATAAGCTTGTAGACGAAACTCATCCATTTCATTGATTTGTACCATCCTCCTTTCCCTTGCGGCTTTACAATCATAATTCAGCTTCTGCAATGCCCAATAAGCCTTGTGTTCCAGTTCTGCTGGCAGATGACAAGCCTTGCCATAGACAAGTTGATATGGTGACATACCCAAAGGTGTTTTGAACGCAGTTCGGTAAGCCCACACAGCTTCATCCAGTTTTAAAGACCAATCTTTACGAGAAGGACTTACCACTTTTTCCAGAATGCGTTTGATCTCTCGGTTTGATACTTCAGCTTGGCCATTGGTTTGAGGGTGGTATGCTGTCGCCACCCGATGGTTGATGTTGAATCTTGCCATCAGATTAGTGAACTTCCGATTGCAAAAGTGAGAACCCTCATCGCTGATAATGACCCTTGGAGTCCCAAATCTGGTGAAAATGTTCTTGTGAAGGAAGTTGAGCACTACATTGGCATCATTAGTTGGAAGTGCCTTGACCTCAACCCATTTGGAGACATAATCCACAGCTAGCAAGATGTATTGGTTATTGCAAGATGGAATGAACGGGCCCATGAAGTCGATCCCCCACACATCAAAAATTTCTACCTCTAGCATTACATTAAGGGGCATCTCATCCCTTTTTGAAATGTTGCCTACTCGCTGGCAACGATCACATCTGGTTACAAACTGATGAGCATCCTTGAATAGTGATGGCCAATAAAATCCTGCCTGCAGAATACGAGTAGCTGTCTTTTCACCTCCATAATGGCCTCCATAAGCTGTGGCATGATAATCCCTTAGAATGGCTTCAGTCTCACTATATGGTACACACCTTCTGATAATCTGATCAGCCCCTTGTTTAAACAGATATGGTTCATCCCAACGGAACCACTTGACGTCGTGCATGAATTTCTTCCGTTGAGCTGGCGACAACTCAGGTGAACAATTTGACTTACCAGATAATTCACAATATCAGCATACCATGGTTCTTCTTCTTGTATTCCAAATAGCTGTTCATCTGGAAATGATTCATTGATGATGGTATTGTCTTGAGATGATTTACCAAGATCTTCCAATCGTGAGAGGTGATCAGCTACTTGATTGTCTGTCCCTTTTCTATCTTTGATCTCAATATCAAATTCTTGTAATAAAAGAACCCATCGAATCAGGCGGGGTTTAGAATCCTTCTTAGAGAGCAGATATCTAATAGCTGCATGGTCAGTATACACCGTTACTTTCGTACCAAGCAAGTATGATCTGAATTTTTCAAAGCCATATACAATGGCTAACAGCTCCTTCTCCGTGGTTGTGTAATTCAACTGCGCATCATTGAGTGTCTTGCTTGCATAGTAGATAACATGAAAAATCTTGTCTTTCTTTTGCCCAAGAACAGCCCCTACTGCAAAATCGCTAGCATCACACATCATAGCAAAAGGTTTATTCCATTCTGGGGCGATGATCACAGGTGCTGAAATCAACTTCTTCTTCAATGTCTCAAAGGCTGTCATACAATCATCATCGAATTTGAAGGGAACATCCTTCTCCAACAGCTTACACAAAGGTTTGGAAATTTTGGAGAAGTCCTTGATGAATCTTCTGTAGAAACCTGCATGACCGAGGAAACTACGAATTCCTCTCACTGAAGTAGGCGGTGGAAGATTTTCAATTGTCTCTTTTTTTGTTTTATCCACTTCCAGGCCTCGACGTGACACCTTGTGTCCAAGAATAGTTCCTTCTTGTACCATGAAATGGCATTTCTCCCAGTTGAGAACCAGATTAGTCTCCACGCATCTTTTCAGAACCATGCTAAGATTGTGTAGACATTCATCAAAAGAAACCCCAAATACTGAAAAATCATCCATGAAGACTTCCACTGTCTTACCAATCATGTCTGAAAAAATTGCCATCATGCACCTCTGAAAAGTGCCAGGTGCACCACATAACCCGAATGAAACCCTTCGAAAAGCGAAGGTACCAAACGGACATGTAAATGTTGTCTTCTCCTGATCCTCTGGAGCAATGCAGATCTGATTGTAACCCGAATATCCATCCAGAAGGCAAAAGTACTCATGGCCGGCCAGTCGGTCTAGCATTTGATCAATGAAAGGAAAAGGGAAGTGATCCTTCCTAGTAGCTTTGTTCAGCTTCCTGTAATCCATGCAGATTCTCCAGCCAGTTACTGTCCGCGTAGGAATGAGCTCGTTCTTTTCGTTAGTTACCACCGTCATGCCTCCTTTCTTTGGCACACATTGAACTGGACTCACCCAAGCACTGTCAGAAATAGGATAGATAATCCATGCATCCAACCACTTAATAATTTCCTTCTTCACTACTTCCTTCATGAGTGGATTGAGCCTTCTCTGATGTTCCACTGTTGGCTTACTACCTTCTTCCAGCGGGATCTTATGCTGGCAATAGGCAGGGCTGATTCCTTTAATGTCTGCAATAGTCCACCCAATGGCTGATTTGAATTCCCTGAGAACCCTTAACAGCTTTTCTTCTTCAGGACCTGTAAGGTTAGCAGCAATAATCACAGGTAAAGTAGATGATTCCCCAAGAGAAGCATACCTTAAGTGATCAGGCAATGGTTTGAGCTCTAGCTTTGGTGCTTCCTCGATAGATGGTTTTAACCGCTGATGTGATTCTCTCAATTCAGATAAACCCAGCGATTCTGGTTTTTCAAATTTTTGTTGCCAAGGAGAAGCATTCAGAGACTGTACCTGTTCTTCAACCTCTTCCTCTTCAATTGTAAAGTCTCCACGTAGAGCCTTTTCCAGTGTATCATCCATAAGCATGTGTTCAATTTTTACTTGCACAGCAGATTCCACTACATCTACTTTAAAGCATTGCTCTTCTTCTGTTGGAAATTGCATTGCTTTGAACACATTGAATGTGACATTCTGATCGTGCACTCTCATGGTGAGTTCTCCCTTCTGTACGTCAATCAATGTCTTTCCCGTTGCCAAGAATGGTCTCCCAAGAATGATAGGGATTTTCTTGTCTTCTTCAAAATCAAGGATGACAAAATCTGCTGGAAAGATTAGTTTGTCGACTTTTACCAACACATCTTCGACAATTCCTCGCGGATAAGTGATTGAACGATCCGCCAACTGCAGTGACATGTTAGTTGGCTTCGGCTCAGGAAGACCAAGTTGTAAGAATATAGAGTATGGCATGAGGTTGAAGCTTGCTCCCAAATCGCACAAACATTTGTCGAACGCCAAATTCCCAATTATGCATGGTATAGTGAAACTACCAGGATCCTTCAACTTTGGTGGTAACTTCTGCTGCAATACTGCACTACACTCTTCCGTCAAGGCAACAGTGTTTAACTCTTCTAGCTTCAGTTTCCTAGATAGAATGCCTTTCATGAATTTGGCGTAGCTTGGCATTTGCTCCAGCGCTTCAGCAAAAGGTAAGTTGATGTGTAGTTTCTTAAAAACTTCCAAGAATTTAGCAAACTGTTTATCTGATTTTTGCTTCTGAAGCCTTTTAGGGAATGGTGGAGGAGGAAATACTTCCTTGTGAACACTGTCTGTCTCTGAACTGCTTTTCTCTTCTGAATCATTTCTTTTTTCCTTAATCGGCTCCTCCTGCGCAACTTTTTCTGCAGAAATTCCCCTCCCGGCAGTAAGGTGAGGCGCGCCCGCACCTGAGGAAGCGCGCCCGCCCTGCACCTCCTGCCCAGAATGCTGACGTTCTTCGTTTTGTGGAATTTCGACCTCCTGATTGTTCGTAACCCTTCCAGAACGCAATGTAATAGCGTGTATTTGTTCCTTGCTTTCTTTCTTGCCTGGGTTAGCCTCTGTGTCACTTGGTAATTGTCCTTGAGGTCTGTGTAGAAGAGCACTTGCTAGTTGACCAATTTGATTTTCCAATGTCTTCAGCGTTACAGCTTGACTCTTATACATCATTCTCAGTTCCTCCATCTCTGACTTTTCATTTGAGTGCCCTTGTCCTCCCTGAGATTGTTGATGAAAACCAGGAGGGTTGTATGATTGTCTTGGTGCATAAGATTGTTGAGGAACAGAATTGTTGAAAGGCCTTGTTCCAAATTGCTGACCCTGCGATGGTTGTGGACTGGCATTCTGATTGTTGCTCCAACTGAAGTTAGGATGATTCCTGTTGTTGGGGTGATATGTATTAGGTGCTGGTTGTGTAGGTTTCTGAAAGTTGCCGACAAAATACGCTGAATCGCTAGAAATAGCACACTGAGTTGTATCATGAGCACCTGCACATAAATCACAAACCATAGCGACTTGCTGAATTCCTGCCTTGGATAATGCGTCCACCTTTATAGATAAAGCCTGTAGTTGAGCTGTTATAGCAGTGGCAGCGTCCACTTCAAAAACACCTGCAGTTTTACTCTGCGGCAATCGTTGAGTAGGATTCTGATACTCGTTGGCAGCCATCATTTCAATCAAGTCATAAGCTTCTTCATAGCTCTTGGCCCAAAGAGCTCCTCCAGATGCTGCATCAAGCATAGGTCGTGAATGATTCAATCCATTATAGAAACCATTAATGACCATCCAATCTGGCATCCCATGATGGGGACACTTTCAAAGCATCTCTTTATACCTTTCCCAAGCTTCACACAACGTTTCTCCAGAATGTTGATTGAACTGTGTAAGAGCATTCCTCATGGCTGCCGTCTTAGCCATAGGAAAGAATTTAGTCAGAAACTTTTGTGCGAGATCCTCCCAAGTAGTTATAGAACCTGCTGGCAGCGAATGCAACCAGCTCTTTGCCTTGTCTCGTAGAGAGAATGGAAACAGCCTCAGTTTTATAGCATCTTCAGAAACCCCGTTGGTTTTAAAGGTATCACAGATCTCGATGAAGTCTCTGATATGCATATTAGGGTCCTCAGCAGGTGAACCCCCAAACTGTACAGAATTCTGAACCATTTGAATTGTGCCCGGCTTGATTTCGAAATTATTAGCTGCAATAGCTGGCCTAACAATGCTTGACTGAATGTCATTGATCTTCGGTTGAGAGTAATCCTTAAGAGCTTTCACTGGATCCCCCATTACTATTTCTGGTTCAATTTCTGGAACTGCAATTCCCTCT